>JARFIW010001087.1:1800000-2259030 GCA_036346225.1 Platerodrilus igneus | reverse complement strand
GGCACCAGAACAAATGTCGTGGTGTAACATCGCCCAGGGTTAAGCCGTCCGCAGCAAAGTACTTAAACTCTGGGTCTTGCGGTATTGCTTTTACGAGAATGGACAGCTTACAGCGACACAAGGAAAACAGCACGGTATGTTATTAAGCCGTAAACGTTCAACGCCGCCAGCTGTTAAAGGGTCTTGTACGAAACAACCACGAATTATGTGTACAGTATGCGATTTCGAAATGGAAAAACTACGTACGCCGCACACTTAAGGAGCAACAAACATAAAATGCATCAGTTACCGCTACTAACGAAGATGGCGTAGAAATGATTAGCACAGCGTTTAACAACTGTATGGCTAGCTATCGCATAAATAACGCCAGCGTCGACGATGGAGTGTCCGAGTTTCTTTGGAAGCAGAAGGAACGATTTATTCGATTACTTAATAAAAAGAATACAACATATAATCCGGAAAATACGTACGAGGTCTTAAACATCATTCCTAATAGTACAGCAACCTAATTAAGGTAGGTCAGTAAGCAATATTTAATTGCTGTTAATTGACTAGCATTTAGCGTACTTTCCTATTTAAAACCCATTACATTGGAATGTGTTTACCTCCACGTGGTGTCGCTGGACGGTAAAACATATTGTTAGGTTAACGATAATATGTCTTATTAACCGAAAACACGTTTCCTCTTTTTACATTAATCTCTTTTATTACAGGTCTATTTAAACAACACATTAATCTTTTGTTACAGGTTAAACTACTTGGATTCGGTACACACCGGAAATAATGTTATACTTTGTAAAAATTGTAATTAGTTTATTAAACTGTAAATTGGATAAAATAAATTTTCGCATGCTTAATTTATGTTAATACTGCTACGTGTTTGGTTAAAGGATTGTAGATATTAAAAAGGAGAGGTGATTAGAAATTGATCTTGGTACAAAATCTTAAAATTGGGGTAGTTCCCTTAGGGATGATGCAATCTGAAAAATTTAAAGAGATATGGGTAGCTGGAAAAAATCTAATATTAATTAATACCAAACAAGGTAGGTTTATCTCGTGGGTGGAAATGTGGAGAAAGATTTATCTCGCAGAGGGTATGTGTGTAATTTTGCAGGGCGTGGTCCTATATTAAATCTGTTTACAGATTCGGATTCTACATAAAATTCCAGACTAACAAGATGTATCGCATGACTAAAAAAGTTTATAAGAACGGTCAAAAGTCGCTACAGGTAAGAAATCTTAAAATGAGGTTAGCTCCCTTGGGGGTGATGCAATCTGAAAAATTCCTAGAGATTCGGGTAGCTGAGAAAATTCTAATATTAATTGATACCAAACAAGATAGGTTTATCTCAAAAGATGCATTGGTTAGACGAAGAAAACTATTTGGTTCAGATGAAAGATAAAAAAATGGCTAGTCGAAGAAAACTTTTTGGTTCAGATGTGGGAGGAAATGAGGATGCTCATTTATCTCGAAAGATGAAAAATTTATGATATTTATCTCGAAAGATGAAAAATGGTTAGTCGAAGAAAACTTTTTGGTCCAGATGTGTGAGGAAATGCGGGATTCTGGAGGAAATGTGGCGGCAGGATGCCTGATTATACTCTACTGGTATAATATAAGAATTATGATAATTAATGTTGCAATCTTGATGAGCCGCTCCTCGAAATTTACCTGTAAAGTGGCAGTGATCGCGAACTCTAATATCATCTATACTAAAAGGTTTATTGCAAATGTGACAGTGAAGGGCAAATTTAAATGCTGACTTTTGTTCTTCTGTTAAAGGATTCATAGGTTTTGGGTTACAGAAAATTTTATTCGTCGTTTCTGAAATCAGTTTCAATTGAGCAACAAACCATTCTATACAATCCTTCCCGCGATACAATGAAATTTGGAATATTTATTATCATACGAGCATTTCAAATAGTACGCTACACTAAAGGGTATATGCCTTTGGTAACGGACTGTGTTTAATATTACCTCTGGCTAATTGCATGGTTCTAATATACATTCGAGATTTGCATAAACTACAAATGATACTTTTTCTTGGTAGTGGAAGTGTTTAAATGTTAGATGCTTTTCGGATTCTTCGGGTGATCTTATTGAGCAAGTATTCTGTTTTTCGCAATAATTCGAATGATGCTTAAGTAATGCTGCTGTCCTAAAATTATATAAACATCTATAACAAAAAATTTTCTATGGTGATGGGAAGACAACTGTTTTGCAAATAATTTTGACATATTCTTAATCCAAGTAAAATGAAAGTAATTCTCATTAGCATTTGTCGGACGAGAATATTGTAAGGAATCATTATTTAAAACTAACAGATTAATAGGTTCTATCTTTTTAAAATTTCCACTTAAACAAAATGGCAGTATTTTAGTATTTTCTATACAATATAGGTTAATTGCGAGATTGTTAAGATTCTCAATTTTTTTATGTCTTTTAATGCGATTGGAAACTGAATTGAATTGTAGCGTAATACTGCATCAAAATGTGGAGAGCTAGATATTCTCTGACTATTTTGTTTAGCAAGATATAAAGCTGAAACCAAAGTCCAAAGAATGCAATGTTGGTCGTTATTTATTACATTTAGCACAGCTTTTTTTTGCTATAAAGTTCGGAACCGGAACAAACGTTGAACACCCTCCTTTAAGCGGATCATGATTGTTTATATTTACCTTCAAGTGTAAAACTTCTTGGATTGCCCAACCTGAATTCTTTTCACTAAATTCCTCTAATCGCTTCGAAATCTTGTCCAATACGTTCTTCTTATACCACCGCTTGAGATTGGTGTTTATATCGATGTGATGATTTCCAGTAGGAAACGTCTTCAAATCTATTTCACCAGTTGTGCTTAACAAAGTTAGCTGACAATATTACATTAGCTTTCAACACTGACTTTTTTAGGCAAGCAACAATCTTGCGTTTAAAACTAGCGAACGCCTTGTCTAAGAACACTAGAGGATCTCTATAATTTAAATTGGTAATAAGTCCCGTAATTATTCGACTTCCAAAACATGATTGTACATCATTGCAAATCAAATTTTTTCGAATATGACCTCTAGAAAGCGTTGCATCAATACTTTTACCTTGATATTCCAAAGAGCGTTTCAAGTGCCTCAATCGTACAAGGTAACTTTTAAGATGTGCCGAATTAGATTCCAGCCTACTAAGATTTTCCTGACGATTGTCTTCGTATACCTTATTTCTAATAGCAAGATTTAATATACTTATATTTGCTTTTATAATTATAATGTGTTTCGTTATTTCATCGACTGACCTGATTAGATTCACGCATTTCACAGTTAATTTTAAAATAGCGCTACTAATCTCGGTTACTGTTTCAGAATTCATGATTCTATACAAATCACTAAACTACTTAATATATGTAGAGCTTTATTTACTACTTATACAAAAATATCATCTGACGTAAGCAGAACAACCGCAAAAGAATTAGCATACAACATCATTTTTCATTCAGCTGCGTTTACTGAAAAAATTTGCTTGCTTGCAGTATAGTAATAAAATGTTTTTATACGACCTTTGATTTATGCCGTGTGTACAGAAAATACACTTGCATTACAGCGCTATTTTTATGGTTACATATAAAAAAAATTCAGAAAAATAAAGCAAATTTGAAAAATTTCTCAGATTAAACTGTCAATGTTGTTTAATAATTTACACGCACTCGTGTTTTTTTTTAAAAAAACAGTATTAAAAAACATTCTGCAGTTTTATCATAATACAATTAACATTATGCAATTTAATTTATTTGAAGCTATATATATATATATATATATATATATATATATATATAGATATCTGTAAACAAACTCTATGAAAATAATAGACCTATTGACGAATACAAATCGGGCTGGTAGTTATATAGCCATTAACAAAACATTAGCTTATTACTTCATAGGGAAGGAAACATCCACTGACCGACGGTTTCGGCTTTATTAAGCCTCCTCAGAGTGAAATAGTCTCCAAGAACCTTATGAAGTAATCGAAGCTATTATACTGGTATAATTTCGAAACAATCTCTGTACTATGGCAAAAGTAAATAAAACCGCCATCAGGTGATAAAACACCAACACTACTAAAGTGTGGAAGTACAGAATTGAACCGAAACTACATAGTAAATCCTATAGATGGCTATACAAGTACGTGTGGCCATTTGAGATTTGCGGAATGTTACAGAAAAATTTATTTGCAAACGTAACAAACCTTCTCGCGGCGACACCCGGGTTCATGCCCCAAGGCAAATCAAATAATAAAAGACAAGTTATTTGCAGTCCGCAATAAGAAATTGTGTAGAACAATATATAAAATAAGATGTATCTGTAAACAAACTCTATGAAAATAATAGAGCCTATTGACGAATACAAATCGGGCTGGTAGTTATATAGCCATTAACAAAACATTAGATTATTACTTCATAGGGAGGAAACATCCACTGACCGACGGTTTCGGCTTTATTAAGCCTCCTCAGAGTGAAATAGTCTCCAGCCCGATTTGTATTCGTCAATAGGCTCTATTATTTTCATAGAGTTTGTTTGCAGATACATCTTATTTTATATATTGTTCTACACAATTTCTTATTGGACTGCAACATAACTTGTCTTTTTATTAATTTGCCTTGGGCATGAACACCTTCGCGAGAAGGTTTGTTACGTTTGCAAATAATTTTGTAACATTCCGCAAATCTAAATGGCCAACAAACTTGTATAGCCATCTATAGGATTTACTATGTAGTTTCGGTTCAATTCTGTATTACACTTAGTAGTGTTGGTGTTTATCACCTGATGGAGGTTTTATTTACTTTGCCATAGTACAGACATTGTTTCGAAATTATACTGTCATAATAGTTTCGATTACTTCATAGGGTTCTTAAAGACTATTTCACTGTGAGGAGGCTTAATAAAGCCGAAACCGTCGTCAGTGGATGTTTCTCATGAAGTAATAATGTTTTGTTAAATTTGGCTATAACTACCAGCCCGAATTGTATTTGTCAATAGGCTCTATTATTTTCATAGAGTTTGTTTACAGATACATCTTATTTTATATATTGTTCTACACAATTTCTTATTGCGGACTGCAAATAACTTGTCTTTTATATATATATATATATATATATATATATATATATATATATATAGCAGTACCTTCAGAGAATTAAAGAATTTCATTATGCAGCATGAACGCAATTACTACATACGTATATATGCATATAAAGTCAATTTTGTTAAGTTTTACTGAAAAATAAACTATGCAGCAGTAATCTAAAACTTATTCTATATATTACTAGTTAAGGACCATTTGCATTGCATTCTGCTGAGACATAATTATATTTGATTACATACTGTTTTTTATTCATTAGAATAGATTACAGAGCTGAATCTATATAACATTTGCAATTTTTTCAGGAAACGATGCAAATTTTAAAATTTTTTCTAACAGGTCAGTTTATTATTTAATATAAATACTTCACGTAGATTTTACCAACAGTATTCAATCAGATCTCTTGTATAATTATTAGTTACTACTACCAGCAACTTTAAAAAAAAATGAGTAACTTATCATCGATCAAAAATTGTAGTAGTACCAACGTAAAAGTTCTAGAACAATTTATATTACATTCTGACGAAGACTTGATTAAAGAAGTTTTTGGTTCTTCTTCACCTCAACTTGACACTGCTGCTATTTTTGATAGTGACGTAATAGACATATCACGGTAAATGCTTTTTCACATTTATACATGTGTTTTAAAACAGTACTAATTTATAAGTTACATTAGATTAGGATCAAAAAACCATTCTGGAAATTCTGAGGCTATCGTTGGATCATTGGCATATTCTGATCCTCTCAGAAACATCAGGTAGTATACAAAAGAAAAGGTGAACCTACAATAATCTTTTATGTTATGCTCACAGATCCGGCAAAAACATGTTGGCTATGAAAAAGTTATGTACAGAGTCTAATATGGCTGTTTGCTGTAAAGAAGACAAATCCTACGAAGATGACACAGTAAAGTTGCTTAACGCATTTAAAAAACGTGGAGAGAAGCTACTGCGTCGTCTAGATTTGGAGCTAGAAATAATAAAGCAAAAAAGAGAGGAACTGGCTGCGAGGGAGCAGCAGATACTTCAAGAACGGGAGTTAATAAATACTTTTTCATTTATAAATAGTTAGATTTTATCTGTAAATAGTTAGATCAAAATATTCAACAATTTGTAAAATAAAAAAGTATTTTATAAAAGTTTCTCTTTTGAAACAAGACTTTCTCTAAACAAGGTAGTAACCTTAAAGTAAAACACACATAAATCAGAACCCACTTTAAGTAAATACATCATTCTTTATACAATCGACTTAGATGTGTTATAATAAAATTAACAGTAAAGAACAAGATGTATATTGTTATAATAATAAACTAATTTCTTAGATTAGTGACATATTATTCTGAAAATTCTATGTTGACAGTTAGACCGATCGATTCCTTACTAGTTATGTATACGTGTTTGTTCGAGCCAATACTTTCATTTAATTGTTTCACTCCATGTGCTTGAAGGTATTCAAAATATCTCAATGGCAATATACTCTTGAACTCTTCTGTTTCCACCTAATACTCTTTCTCCATATTTTATCTTGATTGTTTCTACTTTTAAAACTTCAAACCTCTTATTCACTACAAGATCTTTTGAATTTACATAAGGTTTGCGATATGTGGTTTTATTAAGAGTATTAAAATCCACATTGCTTTTCTTTGACTAATTAAATTAATATTAGGAGCAATCTCCTTATATAGCAGATTACCACCATCTGCGTACTTTGCCAACCCACTTTTCGACCTATCACAAGAGTGAACACATTTTGAATTGAAACCGGCCCATGTGTATTTGCAACCTCTAAACATACATCAGAATCCACTTTAATTAAACACAATTGACTTGAATGCGATATTTTGCATCTGGCATACTTTATAACTTCTCGCTAGAAAACCGAATTCAAAACAGCTACACACATTTTCTCTGCACTTACATTGTTCAACGTAACATACGTGTGTTTTGAAGTCACACACGTATGTTCCATTGAAAGTAATATAAAGCCGGTCTGACTTCAAAACGTGCCCACAAGTATTTTACATTGAAAGTATATAAGGCCGGTCTTAATTCATGTTTTCACAACTATTATACATTGAAAGTATATAAGGCCGGTCTGAATTCAAAACGGTGCACGTGTAACTTCTCGCTAGAAAACCGAATTCAAAACAGCTACACACATTTTTCTCTGCACTTACATTTTTCAACATACGTGTGTTTTGAAGTATGTTCCATTGAAAGTAATATAAAGACGGTCTGACTTCAAAACGTGCCCACAAGTATTTTACATTGAAAGTATACAAGGCCGGTCTTAATTCATGTTTTCACAACTATTTTACGTTGAAAGTACTAGGTTATCATAAAGTAAGGGATATATTTTAAATCATTACAACTTTTTAATAAATTAAGTTAGTAACATAAAATAAACGAAATCTAGTTGCTTAATGAATGGGATTTTACCGTATCTATGAGAAACAAAAGCGTTGTCATAACAATTGTTGACACTAGTGTCAAAACGAAATTATTCAATTTGAAGTTTTATTTTGAAATTAAAACTCAAGTAAACGTTGAGTTCAAACGACTCAACTGTAATAACATGGATTTACGAACAAGAATTGGTTTAGTTCAGTGCTATTATGAATCCGGCAGAAATTACACCGCTGGATTACGAAGATTTCGCACGAGAATGGGTTTGAGAGCGGGACCCTGTCAAATGAAAGCGTACCGCAATTTGATACAAAATTTGAAAGAATAGGGTCTGTAACTGACTTACCAAGATCAGGAAGACCAATAATTAGTGATGTCCAAGTTGCAGAGGTTTTTCATGAAAATCAAGACATAGCCAGAAGCAATTCACTCTCAATCAGCAGTGCAAATGCGATATCCAAGCGATTGCAAATGCCGTATACCACGGTTTGGAAAATTTTACGCAAAATTCTAAACATGTATCCATATAAACTGAAAATGCTGTTTGAATTAAAGGACGCAGATTTGGCTACTAGGTACGATTTTTCTTTGCGAGTAATGGCTCAGATGGAAATTGAACCCGAATGGTTATCCCGTATTTTATGGACAGATGAGGCACATTTTACTCTGAATCGTGGAGTCAATACTCAAAACTGTAGAATCTGGTCTGCAGAAAATCCGCAACAAATCGTTCAAAAGGTCTTCATGACAAGAAAGTCACCGTTTGGTGCGGTTTTACAGCTGATTTTATTATTGGTCCGTATTTCTACGAGGAAATGCAGAATGGACAAGCCGTATCTGTAACTGTAAATGGTGAACGATACTTGCAAATGTTACAAAATTATGTTATTCCACAGCTGCAAAACGAGCACTACGGAATTGAAAACATCATTTTATGCAGGATGGAGCACCCCGCACATTTTCGACCAGTCAAAGAATTGTTAACCAACGTTTTCAAGATCGCGTGTTAAGCAGACATTTCGTAAATTCATGGCCACCAAGAGCACCTGATCTAAACCCAGCGGATTACTGGCTGTGGGGTTATTTAAAAAGTTTAGTGTTTAGAAGACGACCTACTACGCTACAAGAATTAAAAGACAGTATTACGGAGCAAATTGGTACAATTCAACCAGAAATGTTACGAAATGCTGTGTACAATTTGGAGGTAAGGATGGTGATCTTACAACAACAAAATGGAGGTCATATTGAGCAATTGCCGTAACCTGTTTTGGGCATACTAAATCCCATTTCATAAGCAATTAGATTTCATTTATTTCTTGTTATTAACTTAATTTGTTAAAAAGTTATCATAATTTAAAATATATCCCTTACTTTATGATAACCTTATATATAAGGCCGGTCCTAATTCAAGACGGTGCACGTGTATTTTACATATGTAAAATACGTGTGAGCACGTTTTGAATTAGGACCGACCTTACCCCACTACTGCTTATAAATGCGCATATCCCTTAGATATTTTATACACTGCAATACATATTCAAGTAAGTAATCAATTCCCTAATATTAATAATTATTCAGATATGTACCATATTGCCCAATCACGAGCCTTATATTATTTAAAAATAATAATATAGACTTATTCTTTAAATGAAGGCTATTTGAACTATGCTTTGAATGAGAGACAATATTTGTTTGTCGTATTACTTTTGTCGACTCGATGGCATTTGCTCTCCGGTTTCCGCTGCGATAACAGCAACCTGGGTTTTCAAAGAAACCGAGCCAGTGATATGCGAATTGCAAAAGGTGGTTGTGCCTTCAAATGCTAAAAGCACTTAAACTCCATTGATTCCTGTTAGCGATAATCAGGTAAAAGTAGTCATTAATTAAAACTAAATAATTTAATTGTAGCGCTCTCTAAAAAGTTCTCTAAACAAGCTTTCTAAAAAAAGCTCAACTATAATACGTCTAGTATTCTTGTTACGGTCCTGTAAATCTCATGTAATATCCATCAGAAACTCATCTATAATACATCTAATATCTTTAAATTTTTATTGAAGAATGATGCATATGTGAAGGAATTAAGTGTAAGGTTATTTACACATTCATCGGTAGCAGATACGAAAGGTCCTGCTAAAAATGTTGTTTGTCCATAAATTGTAAGCTAGGACACATGGCGACGTCAAGGTATTCTTTTGTGTATAACGTTTCATGGTACAATCGACTAACAAGGTAAGCGATTAGCCTAAGGACATGACCTGAAAACAGCTGTTATTGAATAACTTGTTAATGAAACAAATACTAAAAATTAAATGGTTGCATTGGACTAAACGTTTTGTTTTGCAGGAGGATTGTGATAAACTTACCGCTCGGAAATAATTATATTATCTAAATTACTGCTTACGTCAATTGTCGTTTACATTATTATCTACAATTATCAATTTTATTAAACAAACTTACAAATTCATATTTATTCAAATCAAGTTAGTTTTAAAAATTTGAACATAAAAATTATCCTTTATTTTGGATTGAAATTATAATTAGTAACTGTGAGTCAAGATAAACAAATCTGAGTATCAAATGGGCAAATTTGAAGTTATGTTTAGATAACTATCGTACTTTCATTGAAAATTTCTATATTCACATATTGATGTCTAAAAGATTAGATTATTCCCTTTATGGAACATTTTCGTAAATGAATTCTAAAACAGAAGAGAATAAGCTAAATAAGGACAATCATTGGAGTTAAAAAAATTAACTACACATACAGGGCAACTAAATCAAGACTTACAAATCTATGTTATCACAAAGAGTTAGACTATTAGCTGTGATTCAGTAATGAATTACTTAAACAGCGCTTCCAAGGAGCTTGATATTTAAACCTCCATTTAATGCTTATACTTAGAATTCAAATATTAATAATAACCCCTTATTTTTTCTATACAATATAAGGTAACAAAAGTGCATCTCTTGTGTCCTTGTTTGTTCTAACAATACTATTTTCTTTTAGATCCTGCATTGTCGCAGTTAAATCGATGTTTTCCCCCTGAGGATTTCCAAGTTCTTCCATAGGGTAGGATTTGCTTTCATTAAGTCTAGGTTTTGGTGGCGCCCCCCCTGCACCCCCTATTTATTGTGGTTATGTGTCAGTTACAAATATTCATTTAAAACCCACGGCCATTCCTGATAAGCTTTACCCAAGGAATAGAACCCTAGCTTAGTCGGAAGACTGCCGATTTCCCTTTTTTTTTTGTTAAGGGGATCGAGCTATAGAGAAAAATAAAGTTATAAGCTATTGAATTTTTATCACTGCTCACATTTTAAACTGTTATTTTATATGGAAATGCATACAACTATGTGTCTCATGAAGCATTGGTGCACGTTTGATTAAAGGTGACTTGTAACTAGGAGGAGCTCCACAATTGTAATCACGCACACTTATAGATACCCATTTAATTTGGTTGGATACTAATAATTAATAAATTTGCTTTTTTATACTCATACTTGGCCAATGACAATAGTTAATTTAATCAGTTTGTTCTGTTGTTAAATATTCTAATACTCATGTGTTATATAGGTTAAGTGAAAAGTTTGGAATTCTTTTTATACATTGTGTTTATTTTAAATTAGTAGGTAAAGAAAAACCAGTGTACACAAGGCTCTGCCATCGTGTATTGCATATAGTTAAGAACTACTTAATATCGTCTGATAGACCACCTATTGCATACCGAGACTAAAAATGCCAGGTCGGTGAAAGTGCCAACGTTCGTATATCCCTAAAAGATTTGCTTTTATTTTCATAGAACTCACAACACGCCACTGCAACCTAGCTAGTACATTATTACTGTTGGGTCTCTGTAGTAGTATAAATTCCATTTAGGTAGTTAAAGTCAATTGCACAGGTAACATAGCTCGGGAAAGTACATGGAACTAATTAATGGACTAATGCAAAATAAATTCAAATAAATTTACTCTTCTACACGCACATTTCCCAAATAGGGGTATTTGATTAGATCAGTCTGTTTCGTTACCGTGATATTCATGCTTTAATGTAGGTGAATAAATTGGAGTTTTATTATTATTTGTGTATATTTTAAATTAGTAGGTAAAGGAATAAAAGTGTACGCATGGCTCCAGAAATCTATACTGCAGAAACTTATGAACTATTTTACATAATCTCTTAAACGTTCCATCGTCAGACGAGATTCAGAAACTCCAGGTGGGTTGGCGCTCAATATTTTATATTAGACTGAAATTTCAGAGACCTTCCATGCAAGTGAAAGTGTTAAATTTTGTATATCCCCAAAAAATTTGCAGTTGTTTTCACAGAATTCACCACTCGCCACTGCAAGCTAGTTGGTGCATTTTTATTGATACGTCTTTGCGGTTGAGTAAATTTCATTCAGGTCATTAGCATCAATTTCACACGTAACACTGTACTTTTAACTTGGAGCTTTATGACAGTTCTATCTTCTTTTACACGTATACAAGGGCATAAAAATGAAGTCAAGTTTAGATTTTATTGCTATCTTTTGAGTAAGAGTTTGTATACATTTAAACACAAAAATTATTTCAAACTATACTAGCGCTGTTTTGTTTGAGCATGTCTTTTGAAAAGCACTGGACTCCTCAAATTAAAGTTTGTATACAAGAGACTATTAGGATTATACCTTTGAGTATCTATTTAAAGTTCATGTTAACATGAGTAGTTGTCCTGTTTCTCCTATTGTAAGAATACTGTACTCTCCTAATATTAAAGACCTTAACATTACCATTGGAAGATATACAATTTTCTTATTTCAATGTTAACAATTGCATCTTACAATTTAAAAAGCAATCCCACTACAGAAAATGTCTTCTAACTTCCTCAGTCAATAAATTAGAAAAGAAGCTTAATGTTTGTAGTTTTCCTAAATGCTTTAACAAGTTATATAAATTTCTGTTTGTTGGAAATGAGGCACAGTATAAACTAAGGCTAATAGCTGTTTGGAAATGCTTTCAAAGTCCTTTTACTTTAAGTGTCATATTTTAGAATTTATTTGAAAAGTTCTCACTTCACAAGGGTTTTAAGCAGACGTAACTCTCCTTAAAATACGACACCGCGTGTTTACGCAAACCCAGTAAAGTTTCTTTTTATTGTGGAAATACGTACATCAAAAGTTGTATTGTACCTGGCAAACAACACCAAAATTAATTATAAGCTAGTAAGATACCTAACAAGTTTTCCTTTGTTTTCACGTTTTGCTGCCAGATATTCTTGACATTTATAAGTCATTCGAAGTACCATCAACAGTATAGTTTAACGAGTTTGTAAACTTCGGTGGAATACTTTGGTAGCATCTAGCTTCCTCTGTCTTATTGGAGAATTTGAGTATGTCATATGCTATGTGGCGTACTTGGATACGTTCTCATAACTTCTGGTATCTGATTTCCAACAGTTTCAAGATACAATTTTGGCTAAACGGGTTAACAGTATTTACATATATAAACACAGCAGTAAGTACCCTACCTCGTCCAGCGTGCGGTAACTTAAAATAATTTTAACTTTTTGATTATTGAACAAATTTCTAAGCAGTCAATGCTTGACCATTTCTGTTTTCCACAACTTGTGGTATCAACTTGATTACATAAAATAAATTTATAGAACAAAGTTTCCTACTGACCAGGGGCGGACTAATTTTAGGGGATGATGCAAAGTTCTAACGCTCCGTACAAGACAGAATGCGAGCCGCGGCACACTAGACGATTTAAAGTGAAGTTCTCTCACTAACAGAAAAACTGGTTGAAACAATTACACTTGAAATCTTAAAGACTGTAACAAAACGTATTGCTACGGAACGCAAATTGATCTGACGTCACGATGAAAATATAAGTGTGGCACGCTTTGTCACATTAGCACAAGGTGGAAATTTTTAAGGTAACGTAACGCTGGACCGAGAGAATCCATTCCCCGCAAAAAATTTTTAATACTTAGAGTCATTTTAAAACAGAAATTTATTAACAAAATATTCACTTTGTATAATAATTATTTACATAGTAAGCATGGATTATTTAACGATAATAAACATAAATAGGAATACAAAATAATAAGAAAAAAATTGTAAGATAAATACACATCAACAAAAACATGAATATGAACACAAAGTAATAAGAAAAACGAGAATAAATGAACAAACCGAAACTAATATTTATTAACAGAGTGAATTAGAAATTCATCGCAATGTTCTACTTGTATTGCACTCAAAATTGCACTTCGTTATTACCATTGCTTTTACCGTATCTACATGCAATTGTGAATATTTCCGATGTCCATAAATTATTAATAATGGAAAAAACACGTTCTGTCGTTTGTTCAAGATAAATCAAGACCAAAATCACGATTATCTTTAAAGCCCGGAAGAAAACGTAATTTTCAGAAAAATTGTTGATAATTTCAACCAATTTTAAATTAATGTAACACAAGGTTTTAAATATGAAATTTTATCAAGTAAATTGTTTTCAAGATATATATCCTTGTCATCTAAATACTTTTTCATTAGAGTAACTATCGCTGTAATATCTTTTTATTCAATTTCTTTCAATTAACCCATTTAGAATTTTTAATTTCCTCAAACTGATTTGTAATTTGGTTTACGAACCAATTATTTCTATATTATTGACCTTTGGAACGCAGTTAGAGTAAAAGTGAGGAAATTCGTTCTGTAAATTTAAATATTAAAGAATGTGTGAATTCAGAAATGTCGACAATTGTGGTTTTTCCTCCTAATATTTTTTTGTTAGTAGAATCGTGGAACACTAATGACAAGTTGTGAATAAAGTAAACCCGCAGTTGTGGTTGTTCATTTCAGAAAAAACTTTTTATTACTTTGAATAGTCTTTGACAGAAAGGAAATAAGATTTTAATGGTTTGAATAATTGTAAAACTCTTTCAACTACAAGAAGTAAAGCTCACCATCTAGTTCTGGACTCAACTAATAATCGTTTGAATTCTACTTCAGCATCAACACAAAATTGTTTCAGGCTATCGACTCCTACAATGTAAATATAAAAGTGGCTATAAATTTTAAAATTATTCCTTTAATATCTATTGGAAGTACATTTGCCGCTGCTTCAACTGCATTGTGGACTATATGGGCAGCGTCTTACTTCAATAATTGGTCGATTTAATTCGGGATGCATACGAGAAAAATTTAATTATTTGCTTTTCGATGTACACCTTGAAAATTTGAATTTGTGTAGTCTGCGCAGTACGCTACTAATTTTTACCATTATTCGCTTATTTCAAAATAAAAATAAAAAAATTAATTAAAAAAATAATAAAAATTGTTTTGAATACACTTACCTTAATCCAATATATTAACGTTCATTTGAATTGTAGCTGTGTGAAGTTGTTTGTTATATACAGTATACAGGGTGGCACTAGTTTTATATCGTTAAATCGAGGAGGTGATAGAGATTGATTGGCTAAGCGAAACATTTATTAAACATCTTATTTTGGACCGATTTTTAAATACCCGACCTAAGTCGACTTAAGTAAAAGTTTTAGGACTGCCGTTAGGTTACATGTTTATAAAAAAATAACTCACCTCTACTGTTGTTATCCTGAATCATATCACGCACATGAATTGATTTCACAACAAGTGTTAAAAATGACAACCGCCTTCACGCAATTCACTAAACTACACAAAATATCTCTATTTGCCTACAAACTAGTGCAATTACGAATAAGTCACTACTATTGATTGGTTGGGGTTAAGGAGGTTGATATAAATGTGTGATAAAAATATGCAAATTATAATGAAGGACCAATTGCTTTTATAGCAATAACGATAATGGTGGAGCGGTTATGTAATAACAAAAAGACAACTACCAACTAATTAAGGAAGGGTATAAATACCTTAAGTCTTGCGCCGCTGGGGCAATAGACACTTTCACGCACAAAGCTTTGTCCTGCGCCGCTGGGGCAATAGACACTTTCACGCACAAAAGCTTTTACGGAGAACCAGTAACACGCTCGACCGGGTGTCGGTCTCGCTTTAAAGCTCTAATACGACCGTCCCTTTCAAGGGTTCGAAGGCGACTTGCTTCTCTAAAGGCTCGAGTACGACTGTCCCTTTATGCACTGTTATTGCCGGTATATAAAATGTTTCACTCAAACTGTAGGATGCACGCACAAAGTATTTATTGTCACAAAATACCGAATTGTTCGATGACGACGTAACATACCGCCCACCAAATTCATAGAATTTTGAAAAGGAGGAAGTAGGTTGGGTGAAGGAAATCACATTGGATTTGACCTTGCTAGGAAAGGAGGTAACGAAAGATAGGGTGGTGCACTACAGCGAGCGATATTACCAACTATGCAAAAATAAAAATATATATGTAAATAAGCAAATATGTAAAATAATATACTACTATACATGTAAAAATGTGTATATACATCTAAACATAAAAATAAAATTAAAATACCGGTAGCGGCGCTAGTTTGACCAAAGGTCGTTTTAGTGTGCCATGTGCCGTTTTGACTTCAGCGACACGTATAATACCGTCCGCACCGGGAAAAGTATTAATAATACGACCAAACTTCCATTGAAGTGGAGAAAGCTGGTCGTCCTTGACGAGGACAATAGTGTCCTTTTCCACTTGTCGGACACCTACCTTAGAGTGCCATTTAACCTTCTGGTTCAGAGTATGTAAGTACTCATGGCTCCAGCGAGCCCAAAAATCTTGGTGGAGTTTTGCAGGAGTTTCCACCTGCTTTTTAATGGTACAACGTTGGTTAAATGGTCCTCATCTGGTGGTGCAGAAAGAGGCTCCATAGTTAGGAAATGACCTGGTGTTAGGCAACGCAAGTCATTTGGATCCGAACTCAAAGCGCAGAGTGGCCTTGAATTTAGCACAGATTCAATTTGTGTAAGAACTGTGTACAGTTCCTCAAAGGTAAGTTTTGTTCGCCGATTACGCGAGATAGGTGTGTCTTTACCGACTTAACACCGCTTTCCCACAAGCCACCGAAGTGAGGGGCGCTAGGTGGATTAAACGACCACTTTATCCTTTCTGAGGTTACTGCACTATGCAGATAACTCGTAAGCTGACGATAGGCACCTACAAAATTAGTACCGCAATCGCTAAATATTTGAGAACAGCGTCCTCGACGTGCTATAAATCGTCGCAAAGCGGCAAGAAACGCGTCTGCCGACAAATCCGAAACAAGTTCAATATGTGCTGCCTTAGTGGCAAAACAAACAAAAATACAAATATAGGCCTTAAGAGTTTTAGAGCCTCGCAGGCGGTTAGCCTTTATTAAAGAGGGCCAGCAAAATCAACACCAACAATACTGAACGGTTTGATTTGGGTAATACGTGCTGCCGGTAGGTCTCCCATAGGAGGAGTTACCAGGACCGGTTTGGTACGAAAACATCTATGACAGGATGATAAATAATTTCTGATTGAATGTTTAATAGAAAGGATCCAGAAATTCTGTTGGATAAGATACGCTGTGGTATTAACACCGGGATGGCAATACCTTTCATGAGTTGACAGAATGATAAGTTCGGTTAATCGGTGCCGCTGAGGCAATAACGCAGGAAACTTTTCGGAATAGGAAAGCGAAGAATGTGTCAAGCGCCCACCTACTCTTAAGATGTTTTGTGGATCAACAAATGGAGAAAGTTTTCGCAAGCTTTTAGGTAACTTACGGTTTGCCTTGATCGAAGCTATTTCCTTTGAAAATGTAACATTTTGTACATGCCGAACGATAATCATGAGAGCATTGTGTAGTTCAATGTCTGTTAAGGGACCCGTATGACGTTGAGCCATGAGTTTAGAAAATCTATAAATGTAAGCCACGATGCCTTGGATTTTATATAACGATGAAAAGCGACTTAGTAAAATGTCAATGACGTTTGGATCTGTTTGAGCGACAAATGTTAGGATCTTCTTTTCCGTAGTTACCTCAGCAATTGAGGTTGACAATGTTGGTTGAGGCGGCCACGAGTCACTAGGGTAGTGAAGCCATTCAGGCCCCGCCCACCATAGCGAACATGAAATAACCGCGCTTGGCATTAATCCCCGAGACGCAGAATCAGCCGGATTATACGAAGATTTAATATAAAACCATCGGCTAGGTGCAATGATTTCTTGAATGTGGCTAACACGGTTTGCCACAAAAGTTTTCCAACGAAAGGTGGAGAACGTATCCAAGTGAGAGCGACCGTAGAATCACTCCACGCTGAAACATCGGAGATGTCAATCAAGCCTGATAAGACCGAATGGCAAAGAAAGTAAATCGGTTAATAAAACGGCGGCACATAATTCCAAACGTGGAATTGAAATGCGCTTAATTGGAGCTACTTTTGTTTTAGCGGTTACAAATTGTACAGTTATTTCTCCAGTAGTTTGATTTATGAACTGAAAATACACTACCGCTGCATACCCTACCTCGCTAGCATCGCAAAACCCATGCAAATGACAAGTAAAAGGATCCGAAGGGGGTAAACAACGTGGTAACTTTAATGACGATAATAACGGCAACTCTTCTTGGTATTGCTGCCATTGAGACGAAATGTCTGCTGGTGGGATGTCATCCCAATTTAAACCTAACATCCACAGATGCTGGATTAGGCGTTTTGCAAAAAGTGTTAGTGGGGCTAAAAATCCTAATGGATCATATATTCTGGCAACTTGTGAAAGTATGTTGCGCTTTGTACATATTTGGTTTAATGGTTTAACCCGAAACGAGAAAATATCTTCTGTAGGTGACCATTGAAGACCTAATATTTTTATTGATTCGTCAGAATCGAAATCGAGAGAAGTATATTGGCAAAAATCTGACGGAATGCCTTCCAAAATAGAAACTGAATTAGAACTCCATTTTCGAAGTTCAAAACCAGCCAAATGTAAAAGTCGAATAAGTTGATCTTTAATTTCGCGGGCCGATTGTATAGAATCTCCACCGGCGACGAAATCATCAATATATAGATTTGACCGTATAGCGTCAGCGGCTAACGGAAACCTTTGCCTTCGTCAATGGCTAATTGCTGAAGAGTTTTAATGCTAGATAAGGCGATGACTTAATACCGTAGGTCACTGTATTAAGCTGATATGTCTGGATGGGTTCTTCTGCGGAGAACCGCCAAACAATTAATTGAAACTTTCGATGTTCTTCGGTAACCAAAATTTGTCGATACATTTGGCGAACATCACAAGTAAAAACGAAACGATGAGTACGAAATTTCAGTAAGATTGACGAAATGTCGTTTTGGAGACTAGGTCCAGCCAATTGAGTGTCATTAAGTGACACGTTGTTTTAACCTTTGCAGAGGCGTCAAAAACCACACGAATTTTAGAAGTATGACCTTCTTCTTTAAACACAGGGTGATGGGGTAAAAGTAATTATCGTTCCCAACGGGCGGAGAATCGAGTAATGCCATATGACCCGCATCAAGATAGTCCTGCATGAAATTGTTGTATTGGGCGCGTAGCTCCGGTTGAGCATGTAATTTGCGCTCCAACGAAAATAGTCTTTTTAGCCATCTCAAAGCAATTATCAAAAACGGGCAAAGTATCGTTGAACGGTAACGCAACAATAAAACGACCGCTAGGGTCACGAGAAAACGTGTTTTCAAAATCAAATCTGCCTTTTCTTCTTCTGGAGAAGTATAAGGCGTAGATGGCAACTCTTCTATCTCCCAAAACCGCCTTAGGGTCTGGTCGATAGGATCTTCTACAGACGTAAAAATGCTTGGACAGTATCAGACTGCAAGCTTTTGTGGGACCAATAATAGTCCAACCAAAAATTGTATTTATGGCGGCAGGCTGAAGAAACTTGCCATGTATAACACCGCCATTGATGATGAACGGATAAACATCTGCTCCTAGGAGCATGTCAATGGTTCCTGGAGAGTTCCAGGTCGGGTCTGCAAAGTGCAGGCCGCATAAGTGTTCCCAATTATTAGGAACTTCAACGCTAGGTAATTTGCCAGATATTGACGAAAGCACAAAAGTTGTGACTTCTAGAGATTTTCAGAGTCTAACATAGAGCGAATGGTGCAGCTGACGGCACCCTATTGACTGCTGAAGTTGTCTGCCCAAGTCCATAAATCGGAACTTGAGAACGTATGCGTGGAAGCCAAAGTTTGCTCACGCAATCGTCTCGAATAAAGCTAGCTTGGGAACCAGGATCTAAGAGTACCCTGATCGGTTTGTATCTACCAGAACGATCTTGAACTTCCACAACAGCAGTGGAGAGTAAGACAGTAACCCCAAGATTTGAATTCGTCTGTGAAGACAAAACATTTGCCGGAATAGGAGAGGCTGACTGCGTCCTATTGGCATTTTTATGCATGTGTGTAGCGGTCGGTTCAGCTGAACGGCTAGAAGCAGGTTGCGATTCAAAATGTAGCAAGGTATGATGCGGCTTGGCGCAAGTTCGACAGGAATTATAAGATTTGCATTGCATGGACGCATGGTCTGTTCGTAAGCAATTTAAACAAAGGCGTAAGCGTTTGACAATGTCGAAACGTTCCGTCGGAGTTTTCTTTAGAAACGATTGACATCTATAAATTAAGTGATTGCCTTTGCAGGAAGGACAATGGTGCGAAAATGAATTATTTGAGTCACTGGAGCTACTTGGTGTGTCCAGTGAAACTACGTTAGAAGAAACTCTTGGTTTAAATTGAAACGCTGAGGATTTCTTAGGCACTGATGTGTGAGATGTATGGACAGTCGTCGAATAAGAAACAGGTGCGGTTGAAGAAAAGGTTTCCAACGCTGCACATTGTTGGGTTAAAAAATATCTCAAATCCTCGAAATTAGGTATTTGCTTCGGATCCGATTGGAGTTCGAAGCGTTTTCTAGTGAACGGATCAAGTTTTTCTAAAAGCAAATCGACCAGAATAAAGTTCCAATGTTCAGTGGGAAACTTTAAGTTAGTTAGAACAGCAAGGTTCTCCGAAAAACAATCAATAAGTGCCCTAAGTTTCTTAGGGTCTTCTGATTTTAAAGGTAGAAAGTCTTTCATTGCTTTCCAATGCAAAGTTGCCAATAAACGCGGATTGCTAAATCTCTCACGCAAGGCGTTATAGGAAATAATAAAATTATCCCCGAAATGGGTACAGATTTAACGATTCTTAAAGACTCCCGGTACAACAACTGATAAGATAATTTAATTTTTCGATATTGGACAGCGACGCGTTATTATAGACCAGGCTGTCAAATAAATCGATGAAAGATGAAAATTCAGTTACCTCATTATTAAAATTTGGAGCTTTAACGGTAACAATTTTGATACCGTGCTGCTTGGAGCATTTTCGATGATTTGTGGTGCTTTCATTTCTTGCATCGTATCGAGATGCAGCAGTATGAAAAAATAAGCGGAATCTACTTCCTTCCGTACAGCGTTGTAAGTTAATGAGTCTACCTCGTCACATGAGGCCAAGACAGCGACTAAAATTGTATTGAAATTTGCATAAAGGTCATGTATTCCCTTGTTTGAATAAGGAACAATGCCTTTAAACTTGGGTCACTTTGTATAGAATTACAAAGCTCAAATATTTCTAAAATCCGTGTTTTCAGTAATTGGAGTTCTACCACATGTGCTTTCTTTGGAGCCATTCTCAAAGATTCTGAAAGGACTACAATAAACTGTTGTAAAACGGTAAAGCTAAATGTGCACTGAGAAATATTAAAATATTATGAGTTGTTCAAAGCACGAAAATGTAAAATAGGGTATAACCAATAAATCACGTTTTATGACTAACGGTTCGTCAAACAAAAGCGTGAATATAAGATGTACCGCTTAACAACCCGAGCGGCTTACCATCAAAAGCTCACAGAAACGTTTAAAACATGTGGCTTAACATATTTGCCGAAAGATGCAACTTTACAACCTTATTCCTCTGCAGATATTTTCAATATTGTAATACAAAACGTGCAATAGCTTTTAAATACAAAGCAAATCCCTTTACCTTTCTTGTTTAAGAAGTATAAAGCGATTTATAGTTTTCAGGTTGCTTTCTGTTTTATGCCGCTAAAATGAATTTAAAACTGAAAACTGACAAATTTTATATTATGAATTTCTTTGTAATTAAAACGCTTGCTGGTTTCAATTACGGCGAAATCGCTTAATTTAATCTAAAGACAGTATAAATAATGTTTACACATTTTAACCCGCTAAATATGGGCTTTAAGCACAAATTTAAAACTGAAATATTAATTAATTAAAAACTCGCTGAAATGCACAATAATATTTAATTTAGGACATGTGTAACCACAGGACTAATGAATCCGGATCGACTTATAGGGCCAATGATTGGTTGGGGTTAAGGAGGTTGATATAAATGTGTGATAAAAATATGCAAATTATAATGAAGGACCAATTGCTTTTATAGCAATAACGATAATGGTGGAGCGGTTATGTAATAACAAAAAAAGACAACTACCAACTAATTAAGGAAGGGTATAAATACCTTAAGTCTTGCGCCGCTGGGGCAATAGACACTTTCACGCACAAAGCTTTGTCCTGCGCCGCTGGGGCAATAGACACTTTCACGCACAAAAGCTTTTACGGAGAACCAGTAACACGCTCGACCGGGTGTCGGTCTCGCTTTGAAAGCTCTAATACGACCGTCCCTTTCAAGGGTTCGAAGGCGACTTGCTTCTCTAAAGGCTCGAGTACGACTGTCCCTTTATGCACTGTTATTGCCGGTATATAAAATGTTTCACTCAAACTGTAGGATGCACGCACAAAGTATTTATTGTCACAAAATACCGAATTGTTCGATGACGACGTAACAACTATGTTTAAGTGTTTTGTGAAAGTAGGTAATGGACTTAATTAGATCCTGTTCGACACTAATAACAAAAGTAAGCTGTAGATATAGGCGTGCAAAGTAACTAACATATTCAGTGAAAAAGTAAAATCAGCTTAAAGTGGATCATTGTATAATGCATCATAACTGAATTGTATACGAGACACAATATCCAATTGCATATAATCGGGTACAAAAAAGCATTTCACGGAATATGGAAGTTATACACGTTACATACTCAACGATACTTAAGACGGACCCTGCGTCCTATGTAACATATCATCAAATAGTTTTCGTTTATAATAAAGTGGTTCAAAATAATGAACTAATAATTCAGCTAAAGTCTGCTAATTAGAAAACCGATTGCAGATGCTCCTGCATGATAGTAAGACTTTCGACTTAAAATGGTCGACCACTTTCGAGTAATTGGGATTCAGGCACATTATGAGCCAGACTAAGCTTTTTAACTCTTTCAAGAAAGTCATGTACAGTGAGCAGGTAAGATTTCAACAGAATTTTAAATTCCACTTTACGACAAGTTGCGAACAAGATTTCCTAAGTGAGCTAGGAGCCGCATAGTGAGAACTTTAAGATTAAGGGTTGGTTGTCATATCATAAGACGGTTGATATACATGGTCCCGTAAAGTAAGTAGTTCTGTTTGTGATTCATCATGCAAAACCTACCGTTCAGGCTGTAAATTTACAGTAGAAATGGAACCGGATTCGTTTCAATACGTGAATGTATCGTTAGCGAATGGTAGCTACGGGTGAATAAGAGTTTCTAAAGTTACCTTGTAACTCTTTCAACTTAGTAGCAAATAATCTTTAAGTCGGCCTTAGGATTAATTTCATAAAGTGAATTAACCAAGCGTGTAAATAATTTATATCCATCTTATAATCAGCTTTTTTAACTAAATAAATAATATTACAACCAACAGAATAAGCTAAAATATATCCAAAGGAAAAAAATAAAATCTAAATACACAAAATTGGTAAAAGCGAACAAATAAATTCCACATATACTAATAGAAATAGAGCGCTAGTGTTTTCAAAAACTCGAATTGCAAGCGAAAATACAATTCTGGTAGCTGAAAATAATTTAAAACCTACAGAAAATCATTGTAACGGACACGGAACAATAAAACGAATGCAACAGAAATTATCATCAGGACGAAACAGAGTATAGACAGAGAAATTCATGCCAAACTTTAAGTAAAGATAGATGTTTCCAAAAATCGGGAATAAACCTTAAGTAAAAAGACTGGTTTTAGATATATAGCCAATCGTTAAGAATAAAAAAGAGCGTTTTTAAAAATCGTAGCAAATTAAATAAAAGAGAAAGGCTTCTAAAATGGAGGATCAACGTTAAAAGAAAATTAATTGCTTCAAAGATCGAAACCTCACATTAGGTATAACAAATTTTAGGTTACGGTAATCTATGCGGATACGAGAAAGGTATCGTACAGAAAGCAAAGAAACACTAAGCCCCCACCGAGTACCGCAATAAAAAGGGAACCAAAAGTAATACCGTGTTAGGTAAAAACGCCGTAGAGTGGGATGAGGCGATTTACACAGAAAGAAAAAGGGAACCTCAAGAAATGCAATTTATTTACAAACCCTTAAGATATCAATAATAAGAAAATCAATCCGTGTAGAAAACAATGTTTATCTAAAACATGTCCCGGAGGATCGATGCAGTAGTTTAAGTTGAGGCTATCATGCTTTTCATTCCCAAATATTTACTCAACGCTTACCCTTTTTTAATTATTATATGCGGCGGGTAATTCAGTCTTCAATGCAGTTTCGTGTTAAAACAAAATGTCTATATAAAAAAAGAAAGCCACAACACCTTCATTCATTGCTATAAAACAAATGTCAAGTATATAAACGTAAACAAAGTAATTACTTTTTATCATACTAAACGTTGTCCTTCGCTTCAGGTCATGCTGTTAGTGTGGGATTGAAAACTGCTTGATAACAATCGCCATATATCATGTCATATTTCACTTTGTTTCTATGTTTTTAAACACTAGGCAAACACTTGTTTATCTAAAGATCACTAAAATTGTATATCACATAAGGGAAATAAACGATTGAGAAGATCATCATTGTTGCTTTGTAAAGCAAACGACAACTTTTACCACAAATGAGCGTATTTTATTTCGCCCAACGAATATCTAACAACAATCAAACTAATACATTTTTAAAGTACATCTCCGATTGAAATTACATTTTTGTTTCTATTTGGTTGCTAACTTTCCGCATTGAAATTAGTCACCTAGAGTAATAGTTAAACTACGAAAACCCGAATATTTTACATTGGACACTAAAAAGCGAACAACAACTGCTAAAGAAAAACCTATCTGATATAACACGTCGCTAAAATGAATGTAATATTTCCGGAACCAATGCTTTGTAATGACAATTACCGACATCAACGTCACGTTTCAGGTAGTTATAAGTTAACTGTATGCCTACTACATGTTATATCGCTTTTTGGTTAATAAATACACAAATCGAGTCGGCCATCAGCGGTATAAATCAGCGCGCATTTGCGAGAAACCCCAGTCTGCTTTGCTGACTCGCTCTGAAAGGTTAAAGACTCTTTTACTAGTGTACCTGTAGCCAGTGTTAAATCATCGTGCCCATAGCCGGTGCTCCGAACCCATAGACGTCGTGCCCATAGCCGACGTCTACTCTCTTTTCTCACTGCGCCCAAAGTCAGCTATTACCACTGTCGTGCACATAGCCGACATTCAGCATCGCCCGGTGGCGTGCCCATTGCCAACACCCACAACCCTGGTATAAGTTTCGCCGTGCCCATTGTCGGCACCCCTGCACCTTCCTTTACCTGCCTTAGTTTCCTCTTGTCACAGAGCAGGTCGGTAGACCTAGACTCGCGCAACTGAGCCGGTAGGTCTAGCAAGGGCTAGACCACTTTAGTATTATAACCGGATGCTAGTTGATGATCACTGTCCACTGCCACGCCGATGACTTAGGACAGGGACATTACAGCTTTAACAATTGAAAGCCACGTTCCTGAACGTGTAATAAGCTTTTCTGAAGCAAGTGTTTTGATAAATAGCTATCAATTTGCTATATTTAAATTATAATTGCACGTACTTATAAAACCTATTGAAGAAATGCATATATTTAACTTTTGTTACCGATACGGATAATAGCAAATTTTGCGGCTTACTCGAAATAAGTTCAAAGTACCTTAAATTTTATTGCTTCAGCAAGACTGCGCTACTGCGCATACTGCTAGGGAAAGTTTGCTCCTTCTGCAACGGTATTTTCCTGGACGTCTCATCTCCAGTGGAACTGATTATTCTTTTACCTCAAACTTGCGAGATAATCACACCTCCTGATGCCTTTTTGTGGAGAATCCTCAAACAGAGGATCTTTAAAAATCCGGTTCACCAGGAAATTGAGGAATTAGAAACAATGTTCGGCAAAAGTTGAAGTACCACTTTCTGCTGTCAAGGTTCAGAAACTTATAGGAAGGATACGACAAATGCTTTAAATACAAGAAGAATATCTCAATTAATTAAAATTTTTTAATAACACCAAATTATGTATCACTATAACTATATATTTAGCTTACGGTGTACTTTATTTTGAGTATGTTCAAGTATCGGTATACTTTGTTTTGTGTCGTACTGTAGCTGCTTGCTGCTTGTGCTCCCCGCAATTTTTTACGATGTAGTTCGCAAGCGAATTATAGTACATTATGTTCAACAGATACTGAAGGTTTGCATCTGGAACGACTACTAATGGATACTATAGAACAGACCACCGAGTGGTTTACAACCAACTATATCTAGAAATTTCTCACAGCAAGCTAAAGACTGCCGAGATATGTACACAAATTTTTTCATAGATAGAGGACGAGAGTGTCATAGTAAAATAAATGCATAGTAAATTAGTGCCTTATTTTCATGGTAGAATTAATCAATATAAATTCCACGGTATACAACAGAATATTTATTTTTAGAAAATGGCATACCCTGTATATTTTAATGATCTTTGTTCTGATTTCAAAAATATACCATATGCTACCCGTATCTTATATAGGTTTCGGATTATTAAACTTCAAATACTCCCTGTATGTTTGTTGTGGTTTGTTTAGTATTCTTCTTAATCTTCTTTGGGGATTAAACCACTCATAGTTTTTAAAATTATCTTTATTAACGTTTCGATCCATAACCTAGGATCGTTATCAAAATAATAAAAACTTCAACTTTGACATTTATGACATAAATTGAAGGTGACTTTGATTTATTGATGTTTGAAATATTTGGTTTGAGTACACTAAGCAAAAATTTTTAAAGTTTAAATGAATAATTGCCTTCAATTTCACGTTAAGCGTATTGGCTACCTAAAAAAGTCGGTCCCAGGCCGTAACACAAATTGAAGGCAATTATTCATTTAAACTTTAAAAATTTTTGCTTAGTGTACTCAAACCAAATATTTCAAACATCAATAAATCAAAGTCACCTTCAATTTATGTCATAAATGTCAAAGTTAAAGTTTTTATTATTTTGAAAACGATCCTAGGTTATGGATCGAAACGTTAATAAAGATAATTTTAAAAACTATGAGTGGTTTAATCCCCAAAGAAGATTAAGAAGAATATTAAACTTCAAAATAAAAGATTTATTTACGAAATTGATGCAACTAACGTGCTTTTTTCAACTAAAACTGGAAATACTATTTACCTCTAGGTAAATTTTTGTAATAGTGATTGGACCCTAAGCAATAATATAACAATTATAAAGAGTAGATAATTTATGAGGAATAGGTTTCTACTCTGTGCATACAAACATATATAGGTAGTTCACATTAAGTTTGCTGTGACGTCACAACAGTTAAAAACACTAGGTTGCCACTATAAATTTATTTCCCGCTATTATACATAATTTATTATTTCAGTGCATTCTGTATTTTAGATTCAAACGGAGAAGCAATATTAAAGTTCAGTAAATAAATACGTTCTAAAAAGCACTGTTTTACAATAAAATAATTAAGTTTAGCAAGTAATAACAAAAGAAATTGGCGCATATCAAATGACGATTGCAAGTAACAAAACAAAAAGAACTTAGTCAAACGATAACATATACGCGGCTACACCGCATAGAACTACCAGCTTTATGCTATTCATATTTAATAATATTATACGGTAATCAAGTTATATTGCTTTGTCTTAATTTGCCTACCTTAAGCTACTAAACGTAACGCAGCCGTAGAATTAGCGTATGAGCAGTATAAATACGAGGGACACTATTTATGTATTGAGAACTGGCAACACTGGTATTGCCAGTTAAAATCTGAAATTGCCATCGTAAAGTTTAACATTTTTGAGGTTATAGGTATTCAGAACGTTTTGACGTGCGATCACTATTGAGTTTCTTGCAGTGTTTAAATTTTCATCTCAGACAAAATATGGAACTAACTCGCGAAAACTTTCGAGCTACGATTTATTATGAATTTCGACGTGGTCTAACTCTAGAACATGCATCGATCAACTGAATTCAACTTTTGGCGATGAAGTGCCATCCACAGCCACTGTATATCGCTGGTACAGTGAATTCAAACGTGGACGTAGTTCGCTCACAGACGAAGTTAAAGAAGGTCGTCCAAAATCTGTCGTTGTGCCGGAAAGTATCGATGCTGTGCGAAAACTAATTGAAGAAGATTGTCATATGACAATATCAAGAAATCTAGAGATGTTTAAGCATTAGTATGACCAGCACACATAAGATTTTGCACCAACATTTGTGTCTTCGGAAACTGTGTGCGCATTGGATTGCAATTTGTTGACAGATGCTCAAAAAAATGCTCGTGTCGATTGATGCCGTAAAATGATTTCAAAATACAACTCTGGTGCATCCAAAGCGGTAAACAACATCGTCACAGGAGTCGTGGATTTATGCGTATGAGCCAGAGAGAAAAGGCCAGTCGGAGTTTGGGTGTTTCAATATGAAGCAAAGCCAACAAAAGTTGTTCATTCTCGAAGCGTTAAGAAGCAAATGGTGGCGTTTTTGTTTACAAAACCGGCGTTGTGACAACTGTGGCTCTCGATAAGCAAGAGACCGTTAATTCAGCGTGGTATACGACCATTTGTTTGCCTGAAGTTTTCGGTAAATTGAGAGAAACCAACCCAAAACGACGAATCATTTTGCATCATGACAATGCAGGCTCACAGACATCACATGCAACAAACGAGTATTTGGAAACAAAAGACCGAATTGATTTGTCATCTGCTTTACAGCCTCGACTTGGCACCCAATGACTTCTTCTTGTTTCTAGTAATTAAAGATAAATTGTGTGGAAAACGATTTTCATCACCCGAAGAAGCGGTTGAGGCCTTCAAAAGGCATGTTTTAGATCTACCATCTTCTGACTGGACAAAGTGCTTTGAAGGGTAGTTCAATCGCATGCAAAAGTGTATAGATTTTAAAGGCGATTACTTTGAAACCAACCCAAAACGACGAATCATTTTGCATCATGACAATGCAGGCTCACAGACATCACATGCAACAAACGAGTATTTGGAAACAAAAGACCGAATTGATTTGTCATCTGCTTTACAGCCTCGACTTGGCACCCAATGACTTCTTCTTGTTTCTAGTAATTAAAGATAAATTGTGTGGAAAACGATTTTCATCACCCGAAGAAGCGGTTGAGGCCTTCAAAAGGCATGTTTTAGATCTACCATCTTCTGACTGGACAAAGTGCTTTGAAGGGTAGTTCAATCGCATGCAAAAGTGTATAGATTTTAAAGGCGATTACTTTGAAAAACAATAAAGGTATTTTTCATCAAATTCATTTGTTTATTCTTTGTATTCTCATTACATAAATAGTGTCCCTCGTAAAATGTTACTAAAATATTTTGCATAACTCTTCATTTCTCGCATGATCGTCATCGCTTAAATTATTTTGAATTTGCCTATTTTCTTCCTGGTCAGCAGTAAATAACAGATTATAATACCACAGAGTTGGCACATAGACTTCGTCAACTAAAATTCCACTTTTGTTTGACTCGTTCATCTTTTAAACTCTTTGCGAGAGGCCGTTCTCAAATTATTAATTTTGTTTTTTATGGTTTTTTGTGTTATAAACTGATAAATACCTTTGTAATGATCTATTAAAGCTATACAGTTTTTTTGTTTTAATTCCCTATTGGAATAGCATTTATCTTTAATTCTCCATGCATGCAATGAATGTTTTCAAAAAGGGCAACTTGATTTAGATATTGCAACGAAATTTGTACAGTCCAAAGTTTTCACTCTTATAAATATCGCACGATACGTGGACTAAATAGTTAATCGTCTGATATGAATCTGGTGTGTGAGACAAATTCGTAGATTACGGCATTTTAGATAAAGAACTGCAGATATTCGCAACAAACCACTACACATACTCAGTTTTTATATTCGACAAATATCTACAGATTAAAATTTGTCGAGCGACGGTATGTGAGTTCTGATATCAACACGTTCGGTCCGTGATCTGTCAGATGACGATCTCTTAGAAAATTGTGAGTGGTTAGCGTTACAGCGGAAGGGTTGCACGGGGAACTGCCGAAACAGGATTCTAGCATGCACGTATTATACAGTGCAACCTCGACAAAATGCATTGCATATTAATTACACATATTTTCTATTTTTTTCTAAAATTTATAAACTGCGGCCTAGCACCAGTTTTCTAATAACATGCATAACGGTCGTACATAGATACCCGAATTTGATTGGAATACAGCTCCAGCCTCGCCAGCTTAAGAATCATGGTGATATTCATTGTTGTCAATCATTCATTCCTTGTTTTAAACACTTCAATCTGCAGGAACAAGTACGCGTCGAAGATTTCCCGTGGATAAATATTAATTGAACGTAAATATTTTGAATATGCAGTTTCTCAACGGTAGAAATTTTATTCGTTCTACTCGCTGGTCATACACTGCTCATTGTTCTCAGTTGCTTCTGCTTAACAAGTTTTGTAAATGTCCGCAATTTAACAAATCGCTTAATTGTAACGTAGTTACCAAATACAACTTCAACTCATTCATTATCTTCCCCCACGCATTGTGTGTGTAAAAATAAAAACTTTTCATTCATTACAATTCAAGTTTCTCAGTGCAACGCATACAAGAAAAGCTAATAAGCAGCAACGCAAAATAGGAACCTTAATTCTAGAGAATTGAAAACGTATCTTGGTATTAAGAAATATACATTAAAAAGAAAGACCATTATGTACTATTATCAAAAAAATCAAAAAAAGTTTGTTTTTTTACTTTTCAAAAGTATGTAGTGTAAAAATAGTTGGATGTGCAGTTTGCAGAATACGTCAAATGTCATCAATTGACATAAAACATGAAAATTCAATAAGAATCTTGCATACCGTACTTTATATCGATTTTAACACGCGCATTTACTTAAACAACCAGAATATTTATAGTTACAATTATATACTCCAGAAATTGTTTAACTAGAAAAGTATGCTTGAAAAATCTCAAAAATGCAACAGTTTTGCAGCATATCCGGGCTCCATGCATGACACCAGATACACTTGTCGTATTTCCATACAAATTCAATTACAAAATATTATCCCCCTGCGAGTGTTGAACTAATATATGGCAGTAATTCATTGATATCTTCAAGTGCAATCCAAATACAAAGAAAAGGACTACCTCTGAATACATTGTTGCAAATACTCCGATGTTTCAATAGCGGTTCAAAAATTCACTTGTATATTTCTTTTTATTAGTGATCGAAAACATTTCCAATTTCTATAAGGCCTTTTATATAACGATGGAATGATATAGCGCGCAATAGTTTCAATGGCAGAGCGTTTAACACAAACGAATAAAAGACCCAGAATCGGAAAGTTGTTTCTAAGTGGAGAAGTGGCATTTAACCGACAGGCGTAAAGGTATGTTTGATTTGGCCTACTTTATCAAAACACTTCAGTTGAAGCTACTTATTATTAGAGCGCCACGGCTAGATTAAGTGATTATCTTCAACGCTGCCCTACAGCTCGATTTTGCACTGTTGTTTAGATAACCCGATTAATTATAAAATTAAATTTATAAAATAACGGTAAAGAAACAATAAGTCCTGTTAGATGAGATTCTAGCTGTGAAATAATGCGATGATTCTAGGTAATTTTGCACATAATATTGCACACGTGGTACTATAGAATTCATACAAAAAGATTTAGAAATACTCACACTGCAGAAAATTCTCATAAAACTTCCTAAATTAGAATAGGCACATTCTGTCAATAGTAATAAATATAAAATATTTTGTAGTAAAGCAATTTGATATATGTCGAAAGTCGTAGAAACTTTTAGTAAACGGAACAAGTCTTGCACGCCTTTGCAAACATCAAAATGAAAGAACAGAAATGCCTTCATGTCCAGTCGTTCGTATACCAATAGTTTTTATGAAAATCTGAAATGACGCAGATACTGAAAGCATTTATCATGATACGAATTGTACGTATAATCAATCAAAACATCCGTTTATGGTATTAGCAACTATACCAAAATAGTTCTGCTAGACTAAAAAATTGTTCTTTTTACAGAAATACAAAAAATTGATACGCATATTATGTATATTCAAATGACAACTTACAAAACTCACTTCTAGATGTACTGCGATAAAGCGTTTAAATCGATTAAACATAAATTTCAGGTCAAAATTATTTTCGTCTACTTTTTGATAAATATTTAAAAAAAATAACTTTTACACCAAACTTAACCAAAGTGTACAAATTATTAGTAACAATTAGTGTACAAACTACATATTCTACCAGCAGCAGAATTATTTTAATATTAAAAAAATAAAATTATACATAAGAAGAGTTTGTCCTAGTGCACCTTCCTCCTGGTATACATATTTACTATTTACTATTTACTCGTCAACCAAAATAAATATGACGAAACTTCTTATGGAAAATATTATTTGGAAAGCTAAATAGGTACGAATTAGGTCACTTACTTGTCTAAATATGTATTCCGTTTTTTTTACGATTTTTGGTTAAGTAGTTTTTATTATTATAAATCGAATCGTAGTGGTGTACTTGTTTATAATTTAAAATCAATGAAAATGTCACCTTTGCTTTATTTCAATACTAATTTTGAAGAAAAAAAAGCCTTCTACAAGTTATCTTCTTTACCAGGCAATATAAATTACCTCAAAAATGACACTGAATTGATTCAATCCAATAAGACAGTTTCACTTCAATCGCGTTGCCACATGTTGTACGCATAGAGTGGCCAACTTTCCACCCATCGAATGCGGATATATACACCCTTGTGATACATTTTAACCACTGAAACGTATAGATATCGATGCCGTAACTTAAAAATTAATTTCTGCACACTATATAGGTACTTACCTACGACGTAAGTAATGTTCAAGGAAATATTCCAAATCGATTATTTAAACAGCGAACACTTGAACACACACATTAACACTGATTATTATTTGTTTGCTTTACGCATCCATTTGTCACGCTGAATAGCGGTTATATGGTTCACTACCTAAACTAAGCGAACTAACAAACACAAGCTATATTTGTCCCTTCTATCATCCCTTTTAAAAGCTTTCAGGGTTTAACTTATTTCAATATTCACTTATAATTTCCATCAAATCACACCACAAAATCTGTGTTGCTCGTCTAGAATATAAATTTTTAAACACGACTTGTACTAATATCAAAGGGTTAGACAGAACTATTAATAAATTTTTCAGTTTATTACCGAACGCCCTTAAAATATCCTGAACGTAATACAATACGGATATTGCATGCAGCACATCCACCAAGCGCCGAGAACGGGGTTAGACTGAAACGACTGAAACTCAAACTGAACCTACACTGTCATAGTAGACCGCTACGGACCATGCCTGTGTTCCTGTGTAATATAATCGCAGATGTGAGGGGTTACTTACAAACCCTGAAAATTATTTGATGCTATGAACAAAAGTGAAAGGCGATTCGGATTTAAATTTAAATTTTCAAAACTCGTGCAGGTTAAAAGTTCGATAGTTCAGAACTTATTAGAGAGGCGGCTAAGGGTAGTAAGGAAAATAACAATATAAGGGATGGGAATAATATGTTTTCGGTAAAGTAAGCGGGAGTTTGCATCATATTTAGGTCGGAGATGGAGTTCTGGCTAAATAACGCACTAAACAGCAAGGTAAGATTAAACAAATATATAACTATTTCTATTTCGGTAATATTATTATTAAATATATCGGATTTCGCTTAGAAAAAAAATGTTACGGATAATTCCAATAAAACTTCTATTTAAACAGTAAACGTGCTTTAGTTGAGATAATAAGGAGAAAGTGTCAAGCATTGTCCATTCTACTTCCAATAACAGTAATGTGTGAAAGATGTGAACGTACTCAAAAAGACTTACATGTTTATTATTCGAAAATATTGTAATACGTTCGAAATGAAATGCCAAATACCTGGGTTACAAAATTAAATGCTTGCGATAGACGGAATCTTCCTCATTTTACAAGTTATCCTCTCAGTTATACAAAAAGTGCGATAACACCATTAATTTAGACTTATCTTGGTGTTTCTTAAATATTCTTTGTCCTATATTTTCGCTAACCTCTCACCGCTATGTTGCAGCTCCAAGCGCAACCAAACCGAAAACCGACAATGATAAAGAGAATTTAGGGAGGTCCTAGCACTAATTTAATTTTATTCGGTCTGTGATCAAATTAATGTGATATTGTTCTACATCACGATATGGAATCACAGTTCGATATGCACGTGTGCTAGTTTTTATCGTAAGTAAATACACGTGCGAAATTGCCTACATGGGTCAATGCCAAAACTGCAAGGAAACTTATAATTTTTTTTATAGAAGCGGTTAACGAAAACTTACCTCGCTAAAACCCTATTAGTAAAATAGTAGTCAATTATTCGTACGATTTGAGTTAGTTACTCTAAATATGGCCTCAGAATTTGCAAATAATGCTGTTAATTATAGTATTTTAATTACTCGTCATGATTATACCAGTTAATAACAATCTTTCAAATCAAATTGTTTATTAATTCTTTTGTTATCACCTCGATCGCCAACTTATATTGTGAGGGAAGATCTGGCTTGACATTCTAGCCGATCCTGATACAGTTCATTTACATTTCCAATGCTCCACCTGTAGGTACTACATTGGCCAGGAGGCGAATTTTTTGTTGCCTGGAAATTTAGAATTTTGCCGAATCCTTGCCGTTCCAGGCAAGGTAGGGATCTTTAACGTGCGTGACAACACTCACACACGGGACCTCCATTTAACCTCTCATCCGAACGAGGGCGTAATTTTTGTGAAAAATGCTCACCTGTCATTTTTCAAGCAGTCGGCCGTGTCGGGATTTGAACCCGGGACCTTGGGATTCGTAGTCTTACGCTTACTACATTGATCCACGGCGACGACCGATCCTGATACAGTGGAACTTTCAAAGCGGCTATATGTGACACTAAAAACGGCATTGAGGTTGTGCTATGTGTGCGCGAGAGTGTGTGAGTGGGGTGGGAGGCGTGTAAGTGTGGGTGGGATAAAATGAATGCAGCGAAATCTATGTTTTTCCCTGCTGTGTTATAATACAATATATAATAGCTATTCATGTAAAATAGAGAGTAGGACCGATACAATAATATAGAAGATAATTTAAGAATAAATAAAAACATTATACGGACTTTTGTATTGCTGCTACTATTTGGTTTAGATACGCATTGCAATGATAAGACCAAGACATACATACAAGGTTCTTGAAATCATCACAGACGAATCTAGTTTTTCCTTGCATTTTTGCTTCACAGCGGTATAAATAGCAAGACCTTTTTGACACCTGTGGTTGCAGGTTGCGGATTCGGTCCTTGCAGTGCAGCAGCAGATGCCAGTGACTATAAAAACAAAAAGTTGACTTTGATTATTCCTTACCTACATAGATGCGCCAGTATATTCTTCCATCGCATGTTCGGTAAAGTACTGCCCCGCAATTCTTGCGTTGGAACTTTGATTTTCCATGTACGGGGTGACTAGTTGAATACTGAGAAGGTATAGAAATGTTCAATGAGTATCAGTTTTGTGATTTGCAGCAATATCGAGAATATTGTGAATGAAGGTAAAAGGCCTCCATCTTTTACGGAATTTACATATATAGGTCATGAGCATTTGATCCATGACATCGATACCGCGTTTATTCCGATTGTAATAGAGGATAACAAGTGGTTTGCTTTTTGGCCTATGACACCTTTGTCGTAATGCAGAGTAGATAAAAGCAATACGCATTTTCTTTTCTTTTGCATATACGATACCATAGCAATGTTATTTCACGAGAATACTTAAAGTGTTGAATGCGAGCTAATCTAATTTGACACAGTTTGTTGCAACGGACAAGAAATATTTGAAATACTTTTTTTGATAACATGGGATATTACTACATCCAATAAGGGATATAATATCTAAGAGATATTAATGAATCCGTGTTTTAAAGCAATTTGTAAAAAAATTTTTGGTAAAGAGTATGAGATGAAAATTAACAGTATTCTCATGTCTGTCAAAACAATCAGCCGACGAATACCTACTATTTCAATAGATTTGAAATTACAATTAATCGAAAATAGTATATTACATTACTAGCGTGTGAAATGGCCCTTTCGACACGAGTACTGTACATGATTTTTTTGACAACCACAACTCAAGAAAAAATCAGGAAAGATATTTTGAATAAACGGACGTTGTAACTCTTTCTCTTGAATACCTTACCTTGATGCAAGGCTGTGCGATCGTATAGTGGTAATGTCGAACAAATTCTACATCGTGTTTTGACATTGGCCCTGTTGGTATTTAACGGTAATTAACGTGCTAATATCTCATCCGTCATATTTCTCTAGAGTTGAAAGTTTTTTTAACACTACAATGATTTTTACTTTCGCACTCTAAAGTGAGATACGCCACTTTCTAAATAAGTTAATTGTGTGCAATCTGTTGTTTCCATACATAGTCGTCGGAAGAATAGATTTCCATTGTTTGCATTACACTTTGATGAAATCACAGATGTTTAGTGTAATGCTGTATTAATGGTATACGTGAGATATATAGATAGTGAGTTGGAGGAAATAAAAGAAAACTTTTATACACATTACAAACATTACAAACTTTCAGAGGTCAAAGCACAAATTCTTAACTTATGTCCAAACATATCCTTTAGAATAAATGCATAGGTATATGTACTCACAGTGCAGCCGCAATTGTGAAAAAACATAGTAGTTGTATACAACAAATAGGACAAGTTTCACACAAAAATATGATTAAAACTGATTGCAGTTGGCGTCCAAAAATATAAATCAAGGTTTAGACACCATAATGGATCAAAGCGTAAAATAATTAGTCATATTCGTAACAGTGCGATTCAGACTTCAAATTTTGCATTATTGTGTGAAGAGGTGGGCTCTAACAATGAAGCTTTGCTACTTCGTTCACACATACGATGGCTTTTGAGAGGAAGAATAGTGAAAAGATTTTTCGATTTTTTAATTGAAATGGAAGTATTTTCAAATAATTAAAATTCATCACTAACAGAATACCTTAAAGCAATATATGGCTTGCAGAAGTTGCTCATTTTGCTGACATATTTTCATTAGCTAATGAATTAACATTGTCAATTCAAGACTAATGGCAAACTTATTTATGTGTTACAGTAAAGTAGAGGGTTTCATGAAAAAATCGATATTTGAGAAAACTAATGGAAGACGCACAGTTTGATACTCAAAAGTTTGATGGATGGTAGAATAATAAAAGAGGATAAATCGGCAGATATAAGTACGGCAAAAACTAGAAAGTACTGATTGTTTCACCCAATCGTTGTTGCTGAAGTGCTTGTCTCACAGAAACCACTTCGAATGCCCGACCAGGTACACAGTGCACAATACTAGGTCATGACGTTATGGGGTCTGACAATAACTTTCAACCATAATCTTGTAGCAGCGCGCATGTCGTGCTATTGTGAAATACACTCTTGCATTATCCTAGCAAAAGCACAACGGTAGGAGGTTTATGGGGCTCCTGTGACCTCATTTCCTCCCGAATCCCTCATTTCCTCCCAAATTTACATGTAAAACCCCATAAGGAGGAAATGAGGAAATCTCCTGATTTCCCTCCTCATTTCCTCCCTCATCTGGACCAAATAGTTTTCTTCGACTATATGTAAATCCCATAAGTTGGAAATGTGGAGATGAATCTCAGCATCCACATTTCCACACACAATCCACATTTGCTCCCACATCTGGCGACAGTAATAAATAACATTACCATCTTAAATTTTGCACAATAGTTTTCTTCGAGTAGCCAGCGCATCTTTCGAGATAACCCTATCTTGTTGGGTAACAATTAATATTAGAATTTTCTCAGCTACCCGAATCTCTAAGAATTTTTGAGATAGCATCATTCCCCAGGGAGCTACCCCAATTTTAAGATTTTTTACCAGCAACGATTTTCTGACCGTCCGCACAAATTTTTTTAGCTATGTGACACATTAAACTAATCCAAAATTTTACGCAGAATTTGAATCTGCAAACAGATTTAAAATTGGTTCACGCCTTACAAAGTTACACTTTAAAGCTCTCAAACCTCTAAATTTTGCACTTTGCTCCCTAATTTACAACAAAATAGTTTTCTTCTGCTAGCCATTGTATCTTTCGAGATAACCCTATCTTGTTTGGTATCAATTAATATTAGAATTTTTTCAGCAACCTGAATCTCTATGAATTTCTTAGATTGAATCATCCCCCAAAGAGCTACCCCAATTTTAAGAATTTTTACCGGTAGCGATTTCTGACCGTCCGCATAAATTTTTTTATACATATGGCACATTTTTTTAATATAAAATTTTACGCAGAATGTGAATCTGCAAACAGATTTAAAATCGGACCATCCCTTACAAACTTACTCCTTTAAAGTCTCAAACCTCTTTAAATTGTTTTGCTCATCTATAACATATACTTTAAACAACCATTTCCCTAGAAATCTAAAACTATGGGGATTTTAGAAATGAGTTCTTTATAAGCCATAAGTGTATAATATTTATAATCATTTTTTCAAACAGTAATGTGCTGTTTCCAGAATATCGCAAAAACCAATGACTTTTAAAATTTTTCTGGTTTTAACATTGTTAATTACAACGTCACAAATTATGCTCAATGCTAAATAGTTGGAAAATACGTAGACGAGGACAAACTAATTCTTTGTCGAAGTACAAGTGAGAGTAGCCTTTCTTTTTTATTAATTAGCGGCAATATGATTTGAGAAATACAATAGATATGCTCATTAGAATCATCGCATCATTGCTGGAGGGTTTATTAATCATACAATGAGCGCTTTAGTATGGTCGTCCTTAAAAATTTTTTAACCATGTGACACATCTTGTTAGTCTAGAATTTTACGCAGAATTCGAATCTGCAAACAGATTTGCAATATGATCAGCCCTTACAAAGTTACACTTTTAAAGTCCTGAACCTCTAAATTTTGCTCTTTGCTCTATAACATAACAAATAGCTTTCTTCGACTAGCCAATGCATCTTTCGAGATAAACCTATCTTGTTTGGTATCAATTAATATTAGATTTTTCTCAGCTACCCGAATCTCTAGGAATTTCTTAGATTGCATCATCCCCCCAGAGAACTACCCTAATTTTAAGATTTTTTGCCGATAGCGATTTTATGGTTGTCCTTATAAATTTTTTAACCATGCAATACATCTATCGAAGATCGCCATATAAATCAAAACCAACTTATATTATATGGTGGTGAGAATTTGGTGGAAATTTGTCTAACCTATAGGTTGTCTTACCAACTAGTTGGTTGATATTTAATTGTGGTACTTGCACTCTACAATGTTGCAAAAGCTACACTCTATACGAAACTCAGATCAAACGAAAATCATGTACAAAATTTGGAAATGTATACTACACATTTGTCAATTAAAAGGAGGAAAAAGTGACTTTTGGGTGTGTATTAGTTTTAATGAATAAAAATATATTTCTATGTGTAGTGTACTTGTTAAGTATTTGAATTGAAATATAATTATGGTTTCAAACGTTTTGGTTTTATTTATATATAATGGTATTGTTTGGATACAATAAAAATACAATACTTTCGTTACTCGGAAGCAGTAGCAGAATCTTGGTTTATGTAATATCATCGAAGTTGAACAAAAAAATTTTAAACTAAAAGGTATGTTTTAAACACGCAGTTATATTCATTTCTATTAAAATTAAATGTAGAGCTCTTTGTTATAATTCTTTTAATAAGAACTTAGATACCTATTTCAGTTGCGTGGACATTTTGAAAAATCAAACAATACCAATGTATACTTTATATTTTATAACATGAACAAGCTAATATATACAATAATAATTTCTAAATTCACATCATTCATTTCTTATGATAATAGTTGCGGTGGTTAAATTTTTACTTTAAAACTTACAATTTAGTATATTTTCCATTTGAATATCTGCCAACAGTTTTATAAACCCCATCTCCTCGATTATTTCCATAAAATCATCCAGATCCTTAGGCATTGCTAACACAGCAGTACAGTGCTGTATTGCTTCCTCGTATGACTGACACATAAGACATTTTCTCCTTCTATCGAAAAGCGTTGCCCACATTCTGCTTTTTTTACTCGTAGGCATTGCGAAATCTTCGAATAACTTCCCCAAAGTCTTTATACATATTTGTTATATCGTCTCTTTAAACTGTACAATCAACAAATAACAACTTCTACGCGAACAACCCTTTTATATGAGCTACTCCTATCCGATTGTACCCGATTTGTGTGCACGCACGAAACAACCGGTAGGCTAAACAGAAACTGAATGATATTGTATCGCACGGTGTTTTTATACCTGGTTGGTATAATTAGGTAGTTTATTTTTAAATTAGGAAAAACCCAACGTCGTTTTGACCTCGAGTTACATTTCAAACCAGTCTATTCACATCGGTGAAAATTAATTAGTTTCTTGCTTACGCACTACAACTATAATTATCGGATGTATCACTTTAACTTTCACTTCTACTCTAATTGTTTACAGACCAGTCTATTCACGTCGGTGAGAACCAATTATCTTTTCGCTTACGCATTCTAAGTCATCCGAGTACAATTTACGCATGCGCAACAACAACCTCGACACATTTAAAAGGATGATCTGCATAGAATCCTTTCTCAGTCATATCAGTGATATCAGTGCAAAGCAATGGAGTATGCAGATGTTAATAATACACAAGTTTCATATACCGAAAATCTTATTAATAAGTTTACGTATAGTTTAAGTGATTTGGGCGAGCACCCTCATAGTGTGGAAATTGGGTTTGTTATAAACCAGACAATAAAACCTGCATTACGATTGGTGTACATTTAATTTTAATAGAAATGAATATAACTGCGTGTTTAAAACATACCTTTAAGTTTAAAAATTTTTTGTTCAACTTCGATGATATTACATAAACCAAGATTCTGCTACTGCTTCCGAGTAACGGAAGTATTGTGTTTTTATTGTATCCTAACAATACCATTATATATAAATAAAACCAAAACGTTTGAAACCATATTTATATTTCAATTCAAATACTCAACAAGTACACTACACATAGAAATATATTTTTATTCATTAAAACTAATACACGCACAAAAGACACTTTTTCCTCCTTTTAATTGACAAATGTGTAGTATACATTTTCAAATTTTGTACACGATTTTCGTTTGATCTGAGTTTCGTATAGAGTGTAGCTTTTGGAACATTGTAAAGTGCGAGTACCACAGTTAAATATCAACCAACTAGTTGGTAAGACAACCTATAGGTTAGACAAATTTCCACCAAATTCTCACCACCATATAATAGAAGTAGGTTTTGATTTATATGGCGGTCTTCGATAGATGTATTGCATGGTTAAAAAATTTATAAGGACAACCATAAAATCGCTATCGGCAAAAAATTTTAAAATTAGGAGAGTTCTCGGGGAGGATGATGCAATCTAAGAAATTCTTAGAGATTTGGGTAGCTGAGAAAAATCTAATATTAATTGATACCAAACAAGATAGGTTTATCTCGAAAGATGCGTTGGCTAGTCGAAGAAAGCTATTTGTTATGTTATAGAGCAAAGAGCAAAATTTAGAGGTTCAGGACTTTAAAAGTGTAACTTTGTAAGGGCTGATTTTATTGCAAATCTGTTTGCAGATTCGAATTCTGCGTAAAATTCTTGACTAACAAGATGTGAAACATGGTTAAAAAAATTATAAGGACGACCATACTAAAGCGCTCATTGTATGATTAATAAACCCTCCTGCAATGATGCGATGATTCTAATGGATGGCATTGAGCATATCTATTGTATTTCACAAATCATATAGCCGCTAATTAATAAAAAAGAAAGGCTACTTTCACTTGTACTTCGACAAAGAATTAGTTTGAGCTCGTCTACGTATTTTCCAACTATTTAGCATTGAGCATAATTTGTGACGTTGTAATTAACAATGTTAAAACTAGAAAAATTTTAAAAGTCATGGGTTTTTGCGATATTCTGGAGACAGCAAATTACTGTTTGAAAAAATGATTCTAAATATTATACACTTATGGCTTATAAAGAACTTATATCTAAAATCCCCGCAGTTTTAGATTTCTGGGAAAATGGTTGTTTAAAATATATGTTATAGATGAGCAAAGCAATTTAAAGAGGTTTGAGACTTTAAAGGAGTAAGTTTGTAAGGGATGGTCCGATTTTAAATCTGTTTGCAGATTCAAATTCTGCGTAAAATTTTAGATTAAAAAGATGTGCCACATGTATAAAAAAATTTATGCCGACGGTCAGAAATCTCTACCGGTAAAAATTCTTAAAATTGGGGTAGCTCTTTGGGGGATGATGCAATCTAATAAATTCATAGAGATTCAGGTAGCTGAAAAAATTCTAATATTAATTGATACCAAACAATATAGGGTTATCTCGAAATATGCAATGGCTAGCAGAAGAAAACTATTTTGTTGTAAATTTGGGAGCAAAGAGCAAAATTTAGAGGTTTGAGAGCTTTAAAGTGTAACTTTGTAAGGGGTGAACCGATTTTAAATCTGTTTGCAGATTCAAATTCTGCGTAAAATTTTGGATTAGTTTAATGTGTCACATAGCTAAAAAAATTTATTCGGACGTTCAGAAAATCGTTGCTGTTAAAAATCTTAAAATTGGGGTAGCTCCCTGGGAAATGATGCTATCTCAAAAATTCTTAGAGATTTATTTAGCTGAAAAAATTCTAATATTAATTGATACAAAACAAGATAGGGTTATCTCGAAAGATGTATTACGTTTTTTTTCGTCGTGGCCCCACGTTGGGCGCCAAATTTATGTTACGTAACACAAAGAAAGCCAAAGCAATGACCCGGCTCAATCGGAGAGTAGGGGGGGTTGTAGAAAGCAGACTGACCTATGATGTATGCGGCGGTAAGGAGTTAGTAACAGTACCTGCAATAAAAGAAATTAGAATAGTAAACCTGCAAAAAAAAAGATTAGTCCTGCAAACCTGAAATAAAGAAAAAGCATAGCATGTTTATCAAGCATAAATTGTTCGGTACTTGGTAGAATGTAAAGAAAAACTGTTTGGATAATCTATATAATATAACAACGTTAAAAGCAATATAACAAATCTTTAGTACAAAGTGAGGTAATATTGGGGAGTAGCAGAAACGTTTCCTCGCACACCAATTAAACATAAATCAGATAAAATGTTGACAAAAGATAAATAGATAAAACACAATTGGTATGAGTAATTCAGTAGTATTGATTGTTCTCTTTTTTTTTTTTATTTAAAATAGCATGCAAGTCTATTGTAAAAGGTATCAGAACGACAAAGAATATTGCAAAACAAACGGATAGATATTTCAAGCAATAACAAGTAAGAAATAGTTCAACTTACAAAAAGTCCTTCCGCAACGCTTCCTTGCAACGGAAGTGTGGGATTCAGCGATGTCCTGCACTAATGAAGCACTTCACCCTTGATTGTGAGGGTGTTGATGGAACTTATCACACGTTACACTAACAACACCTACGTATTTTACTGGTGTTAGCAACAGACATTATCTCGCTGATGGAACTATGTAGCATTGGTAAATTTCTTGGTAATTCTATTTCCTGAGACAATAATTCCGAAATATTTTGTAACACAAATTGTATAGAAAAATAGTAATATAAATTTAGAACCACGCGCTTTCAAGGCACGATGTAATGCATGTCATCTGATAAGTTCTTGCATTATACTAACAGTAATGTGAGGTGTTTTATTTGCTACCTATGGTAACAAAGAAAAATCTAATGTTTTTGAATAACGAAATTTGCACAAACAGTTCCGATTTAAAAAGATAAATCAACAAAAACACCATTAGTCAGGCACGTGCAAACACTAAAGTACGTCCGTCAAAATGTTCCGTAAAACATTTATCTCACAAGACAAACAACTAAAAACAATTAGTAAGACACGCGTAAGCAATAAAAACCGTCCGTCACATGTTCCGTATTTTTAACGTCCTTAATACCTCGGAACACAGAACAGAACTTCCCAACTCGTCGCTATTATAAACGCTTGTCGACTCTTATCTACCTCGCTAAATAACATAAGGAACCTCTAAAACGTGAATGTAACAATCGTATCTAATAATTAATTACAGGCTGTTTATCGTTTTCGAGAAGTTGGATTTATTTATTAATGAGAATCAAGCTCTAATTTATCTATCTTTTTAAAATTAATACACGCGAGTTAAATTGCATGCAATATGAAAACTATTCGGACGTATTTACTTGATACAAACAGCGATTTGCTTATTTTAATACGACGCACTCGCCTAAGGAATTAATAAATATCAAATATAAAAATAGTAATTTGTAGAAATGTATTTATGAATTGAGGATAGCGTAAAAAGGTTAAATTACAAAAATGCACGTTACAAATTCACTGGCTACTCGAAGAAAGCTATCGTGCAAAATTTAAGATGGTAATGTTATTTATTACTGTCGGCAGATGTGGGAGCAAATGTGGATTGTGTGTGGAAATGTGGATGCTAAGATTCATTTCCACATTTCCAACTTATGGGATTTACATGTAGTCGAAGAAAACTATTTGGTCCAGATGAGTGAGGAAAATGAGGAGGGAAATGAGGAGATTCCCAAGTTTCCTCCTTATGGGGATTTACATGTAAATTTGGGAGGAAATGAGAGATTCGGGAGGAAATGAGGTCACAGGAGCCCCATAAACCTTCTACTCACGACGCATTTAATTCTAGAACCTGGTCCATTTTAATTAAAGAATTGTGCACATCTTGGAGAACTTATTGGTAATGTTGGTTCCATGGAGCAAGAAATCGATGTGAATGATTCCATTTTTATTCCAGAAAACTGAGATCCTAGCTCTCTCCAAGATGCCAATTTATTCAAAGCTTTTTGAGATGTCTTGCACCATTTAAATGTTTAACTGCATCAAAGAGTTCCATCACCAGGAGGTCCGAATCATTCGCACCGTGTTTTATACCTTCATTTTCGAGAAATGCACTTAGCTTACTTCATCGGACGCCACGTTCATCACGACCCATTGCTAATTCTTTTTAATGTTCATTCACGTCAACGCGGTATGCTGTAATGACTAACACCTCTAAGACCAACAGCATACGCTGAAATCTGCTTTTAGGCAATCTAAAGTATCCCGAATTTACGTAAAACGTCCCTCGTGCGATCAAGTCAAAGTTTATTACTAAATGGTTTAAATAGATATGTTCCGCCTGTATTAGACTTGTCTCTTGACTTGATAGAATATGAAACTTGAACATAATATAATCTTCGAAGTAACCTATGACTTTTAACTTTTGAACAAGCCTAGGCCTAAATTGTTTGTAACTTAAAAATTTATTTCCTAGTAACATACGTTGTTTCTTTGTTTCTCATTGTACAGTGAGATTTATTCATAATGCTGATATACAAATCAAGATAGCTTATAGCTTTATGATCTATAGCAATATTTTCTATAGTAAAGGAGCATTGGAGTATGAGTAAATTATATAAATCTGCATCCCTAGCTTTATGCACGGCCGTTGAATGTGCTAAATTGAGCGCCGCACTTAAACTCACAATGAGCGTAGGTTTCTATCCATTAGTAAATGAAATACGTGTTAGTTAAATTTTCAGGTAAAAAATATTCGCTTCTGGTTAAGCACAAAGAGTGAGAACACATTTTAGTCAATGCATACTTGATTCTAGTGAGTACTACAGCGTTGTTAATAAATCATCATAAAACAACCCTGAAGCGCTTAATGCTTCATAGACTTTAAAGAATAAAAGCACTTGAAAAACCCCAATAAGCTTTCAGTTTCAATTAATTGCACAAAATATTGGCCGAGGAGTATTTATTTCAGTGTAGTTCTGACGCTTTGATTTATTAGATTGACGATTTTGTCAGTTTAAACAGAAAACAAGCAATAATTGAAATAAATAGAGCTACCAGAGAAATAGAAATACTTTAAGAAATTGCAGTCACTATTATACATTAAAGCTTAGATCTAAAACTGTAGTTTTTATACTTTTGCCAATTTTATAATTTTGCCTATTTAAATACTTCAAATGAGTATTTCCATGTAATCGCAATAAACTCGCCATCTCAACTTTAAAGGCAAACCAAACCTAATCCCGATGGCTTAGCGCACAAATGTGTTAAGTGCGTTAACATATGATATTATATAATTACAATTTTTGGTATAGCAGCCAAAATAAATTACAAAAAAGGAGTTTTAAATCAAAAAGTTGCTACTGAAGGCTTTGAACACATACTGGCTTTATTGAGGTAGCCTATCTTAAAACGAAATGCGATTAAAATCTAAATTTGTATTTTGTTAAAAACTACATGTACTTAATACTTTTGTGCTACTTGTAAATCAGTGAAACAAATGATAACCATGTCTTATTTAATTTTTTTATATATAAAAAATTTTATACGCGTAAAATTATTATTCAGAAACAAGTTCTTCACTACTATTTATTGTTGTCATATCTTTATACTTGGGAATATCACGTATAGAACTTATGTAATCCTCTGTTTGTTTAGCAAAAACAGTTAGTCTTTTTCTTTTTTTCTGAAACAGGCAATCTCGATCCCTATTTCCTTTTTAAAGTTAGTTTCCCTATTCTTGTATCTTCCAGATCTTTTTTTTTTGGAACGTCAAGTTCTAGGAAGTTTCTATCTGACGGTGAGTACTTGTATTGAATCTCTGACGAAGTTTGCTTCTCGAAACGTAAACACCTAATATTGAACCAGTTCACCTTTTCCTTATTCATATTACTAGTGCTGTTATTAATGGCATCCAAAGCGAGAAATTTCAAATCAAAGAAATCTATATAATTTTAGGTTGTTTACAATGTATGGCCTGAGCTTAATTCTTGCTGTTGAAATTAGAAGACACCATTCATGGATTGAGTAAATTCTTTTATGTCGCCTAGCCCTCTCAATAGTTGCGTGCATTGAGTTGCCCTCGACATAAGAATGCTCTGATTCCATATAAGGTCATATTCACAAGCAAATACAAAGTGGTCCCAAGCCTGCCAAAACCGAGACCCATACCATTAGATAGATCTCGACGAGTGAAACAAAAATGCTGTTGCACACATCTTTAGACTTCGTGTTCCAATGGCACTTTCGGGTCTTCGAAATTCATGCTTGCTATATTATGAGTACCAGTCTTATGGCATTTTTTTCTGAAAATAATAAGAATTCGATAAGTATATTGCGGAATAAGATATGGAATGCACGCCTGATCAATTTGCGTCAACTTGTTTGGGGATATCCCCTCACGGCGGCCGTGGGGGTGTCCCGTGATTGTGGGCGGCACCAACTTGACGAACTTTTTTTTATCAAAGGACTCGATGTAAAATCGTCTTCTGATTTTTCTACCATGGCACCTGCATTAAACTCACTACCTTGTGACGTTTTGTGGGCCGTATATATCATGCCATCAACTGTTTTCATCAGAATCTAATAAGCGACATTTTTGGTGAGTTTGATTATACGCGAGTTAAGGTTCGTGGCTGGGAGCGGCCTTTTTTAAAAAACCATTTCCAACTTCGTAACAATTTTTATTTATTTATACAGAGTTGACTTGGAATTTTGACCAACTTGAATTAATATTACTTTAATCGAAATACATTAATTAATTGTACAAAAGTGAGTAATCTAACGAACTGCAATGTTAAAGCTGAACGATGGATTAACTGTCGTCGACTGGGGCTCTCGAGCTTTTTATAATATCCCTTCCCCCTCACATGGCTGTGGAAATTTGCAGATCACACGTCTGCTTATTCTTAACTTTATTCATAAATACATTGTTGCGATCTAAATTCTAACTAATCTCGGTACGTGACCGTCGGTGACCGCCTGTGACCTGACATCTGCAGTGTCACTATCGTCTGTGCTACAAAGTAGCGTTTTCGTTCCCATGAACGTTAATAAACTGTATAAAATTGTCCTTAATTTACTTTGTTGCGCTTCACTAAACATTTCTTAATATTTCTAATAATTTCCTAATTTATTCTATTTCTTTATGTATAATTCAATTAGGGGATACATAACTCCTCCCAACGTACATTAAAAATTAAGGTTTTCCTTTTTCTTGATTTATAATTTAAAATTCATTTAATTTTTATTTCTTAAAATTCATAGTTTCTAATGGTACATTTGTTTCTTTGGTTGCCTTAAATCTAAAACTGTTTCCTTTATTTTTATACCTAATATACATTTTGAAAGTTACATAAGTAATCAATAAAATAGTCAAAATAATTAATACAATTGTCCATACACTAATGTTATCGTAGTATACTTTGGGCGTTTTAAGTTCGTTTAGATGTTCCTTGTAATCTTCCATGAGCTTCATGGAGTGGTTCAGGTTGTCTAGCTCCAGGTGTTCAAGTTGCATGACTTTTGAAGTATTTCTTCGTCTTCGTCTTGCGTGATCTTAAGTTGTAGTTCGGGTAAATTTGCTAATTTCTTGGTCTGTACGGGATCTTGGTAAACTCTAATTATTTCATTTTTCAATTTTAAATAACAATTTTCTTTAAGGGTGATTAATTTACTTCCGGTTAATGCTAAGTTGTTCTCGTCTTGAATGCAGTGGATTGTTGCTACTACTTCTGTGGGGAAAATGGCTATCCATTTATTTTCCGTTACTTTCTGGATTTTCATATTGGTGATTTGTACAAATTTGGCTTCACAATTTTCGTAGTGATTTGAAAATTTTAGTAGTTGTACTTCGCAAGGACTGTCTTCTTGAATTATTGTCGTTGTCAATGATTGGCATAAATATTGATATGGTGTGACTTCATCACATTTTTCGTTCGTATAACCATATCTTAGTTCATTTAAGGATAGGAATTTGGTTCTAGGTATAACATCTTGGTATGTGCTATCCATTTTCATTGGAAAAGCAAATAAATGATAATAATTGTAGTTGTTAATCTCTACTATTGGAATTTCTAATAAAAATATTATATTGTTATTTTTTACATAGCCTTTAACTATAGCTATTTTTTCAAATATTAAAATGTTTGATTCTACTACATCAAAAGGTAATTTACTGTTGGTTATAAATGATCTAATTCTTAATAATTCTCTTTTTAAATCAATTGGTTCTATGATACTGGAATGTAGGGTATTTAATTTTGCAAATGTTACTGTGTTTTTTAACGTGGCTAATACTTGTTGAATTAAGGTAAGGGTTGATATTATCTTGGTGTAAATCGTGTTAAATCTGATTAAAACTCACATGCCTAACATGGTAGTTTGCATGTTATTTTTAAGAGTTTGTATTCGATTGGCTATACTTTCTTGGGTTCTAACTAATTTTCTTAACGTTTTGTTGAATTTTATAATCGTTGATTGGGTTAGCGATATTTGGTTACTACTTATGGTTTTGATGTCGTTCTGGTTTTCGATTAATTGCTGTATTACGTTGTCATAACGTTCTGCGTCTTGTTTATCTAAGTTGCTGGTAATTGCTTTTATTATGTTTCCTAATCCGTTGATTAGTCCTCTTTTTCGTCTCGCCGTTTGTTCTGTGGCTATTAGTCGATTAAATTTGTATTCTATTCTTCTCAAAATACTTTCTATTATGCTGTCATAGTTCATCATTTCTATTGCGTATTCTTTTCCGAATTTTGTTGTGTCCATTGATTGTTTTAATCGGTAACAATTATTTTTGATTATTTGAAATTCTTGTTTTAGTTCCGTTAAGTCGATTTTTTTTGCAAGAGTCCAATAGTCTATGGTGTTCTGCATACTGCCTAATTTTATTGGTAGCATACCGGAGTTATTTTTTATGCCTTCAATTATGATTTCGGTGTCCGTTCTACCTGGGTGGATGTTGACGGTAAGGGTAATGATTGTCCATCTGAAAATACAGGGCGTCTTAAATTTTTCAGGTGAATATATTTTGTTTTCTTGCCGTTGTCTACTACGGCTACGTTTTTGTCGGATATTCGTTTAATTTTATAGGGGCATAAATTTGTAGGTGCCGTTTTGTGTCTTTTGCTTTGGAAATTTTTCTCGTACACGGTTTGTCCTATTGAAAATTTATTTACGTCTGTATTTTTTGGTACTATTAATACGGGGCTGCTGCATAGTGAATTGGAGTGTTGTATGATATCTTGATCTAATAAGTCGGCTACTTGTCCGTCAGCTTCTTCCTGACTTACTTGGTGGTAATCTGTAAGCTTTTGTGAATATAGGTTTGTTGTCTGTTAGTTCAATGTTATGCTTGACTGTATTTGTAAAGGTTAGGGATATTCCTTCGCAATGGAATATGTCGCGGTATTCAAAACATAAATTTTTGATTGCTCTTTGTTCTTCCTGATTGATGTCGTTGTTAAAACGAATATTACTTAAATTTTCTTCTAACATTTCGTCGTTTTCTACGGAGTTATAATTTTCGTTTAGATTTTCGTCTATTTCCATCTCGTTAAAATTTAGTTCTTCCACGTTAATTGGGTTGGTTAAAGACAGTTCTACGGGGTAGTCATTTAAATTTAAAATTGTTATTGTGGCATAATTATCCTTGATTTGTACTATTGCGGTTGGGGTCTCTACTCCTTGTTGAAAAGTTATGTGATTTATTATTCCTATTTTGTTATTTGAATTTACTGGGATTTTTATCTTTTTTTCTGTTCGGGGTTCTATTGTGTATTTTTCTTCAACTTGAGTATTTTGAAATTTAATGGGAATTCGTCCATATTTAGTTTTTAGTAAACGGTTTTTTATGTCGTTGTTGGCTCCTAATTTTCTTAAAAGGTTCATTCCTAATAGTCTGTCATATTTGTCGTTGAATTCGAATATGCAGAATTTATGCTTCATTTTTACGGTAAATGTTTTGGGTAAGGGTATGTTTGCTACAAATTGGTTTAGGGTTGTTTGATGGGCTGTCTTAATTTTAAACGATTCTCTTTCTACATAGTTTAAATAATGTTTCTTCACGGTTCGCGGGCTAATTAATGTTTTTGAGGATCCGGTATCGATTGCTAGTTTGAATTCGGCGTGGGGTATTTGTATATAGGGTAGTACTAGGTGATTCATATTATTTAAGTTTATTACGTTGGGTAGTTTTTAAATTGGTCTATCTGAAAATTTGAGTACGCGTTTTCTTCGTCGTCCTCGTCATAAGTTTCGTATGATTCTTCGCGTTCATAATTGTTCGAATGGTTTTGTTCATTGTCTGTACTTGGTCGAATGCAATTATTCTGGTCATCTTCATATTCCTCTATTTGTTGATGAAATAGTTCTTCCGATATAAAAGTGCGTTTTTGGTTAGGATTCGGTCGAATATGTGTTATTTTTGTGTTTGGTCTGGTATTACCAGATGAGGTATCCATTGGTGTAGGTTTATAATAGTTATTGGGATTATTATTTGTATTTGTCATTGGTAAGTTTCTAATAGGATTCGCGTTGAATGCTGGTCTTTGTTGAATTACGTTTTGGTGGAATCTTGGTTAAAATGCGGGCTTTGTAAAATTTGTGTTAAATGTTGGTTTTGGGAAATGTTTATATTGGTTAGTAATGTTTGAGTTATTAAAAGGTGGGTTATTAGTTCGAGTTTAGTTTGTTTGTATATTAAACGGGGTAAATTTTCGTTGTGGATTTGTCTGTCTCGCGGGTTGTATGGTTATCATTGGTGTATAACCTTTATTCGCGTTGGGGTTGTATAGTCTGTTTCTGTAGTACGCTACGTTTTCTTCCACGATTATTATGTTCATAGCTTCTTCTAAATCTTGGGGATGTTGAAATCTGATTTTGTCTGATAGTCGTTCGGGTAGTGCATTTAAATATGTGTCTAGTGCCATTTTGTCATACTTTTTCGTTTTTAGAAGTCTGACATTTGGATCACATTCTTCAATTTTTAGCTTTGTCAAGATTAAGCCTCTTACATCTTGGAATTTTATTCCAAATTGGTACGGTAATTGGTTGTTTTCATTCTAAGGTTTATTAAATCGCGTAATAGGCATTTTAGGTTACCTTGATCTCCGAAATATGTAATTAGTACGCGGCCGAAGTCATCCCACTGGTCTATATCATCTCGACTCGCAATTAACGTTAGTGCTCTTCCGGTTAGTTTACTGATTATAAGACGTATGAGTAAAACGTTTCTTTCGTTGTCACCGGGCTTATAGATTGTTTTTAAAAATATTTTACAGGCTGTTATGAAATTGTTGAGAAGACATTGGTCTCCATTAAAATTTGGAATTATCTGCAAGTAGATCTTCATGACTCCACTCATTTTGGTTGGGGAAATATTCTAGTAATTAATTTTTTTAATTTGACTTTGACTATTTTTCGATTTTGTAAAAATTTGGATTTATTTCGTGGTTTGTATCGTTATTTCTTGCTTGGATTTATTAATTTTCCGTTTAGATTGCGTTGAGTTACTTGCTATTTTTAGCTTGGGTCGTTTCAGATTATTTAGAAAATTGAGTTGTTTATTTTGGATTTAATTGCTGAGAGTTGTAATTATTTTATGGGTTTTTACGCTTGGTATTGTCTTGGTTACGTTTATTTTTAATTTACCGATGTTAATTTTATTGTAGGTTTGATTTCTGAAGTTTGAATGCGACTGAGTGATTTTTGTGGTAGTCTATCTTACTTTCCTTGCTTTGCGTCAGTTAAAGCTTTTTTTATTTTAATTCCGCTAATTTTAATTTTGTCTGTAATAATTATCTCTTCTCGTGAACTTAAGTGTTAATTATAAGTTTGCAAGGTGTCGTCTTTTGCCTTGTTCAAAGTTGCATACAATGGTCTCGTTTTATTACAATATTTTAATCTATTGTAGGATGTTGCCAGTTAATTGATTGCGTCAGTGTTTTTGTTGCAAGGTTATTTTTAAATATATTGTAGGTGTTGTTTAGTAAGTGCTGTGATTTAATACAATTTATACTTTATTTTATCTTTCCTGAAGGCTTTTGTTTGAATAGATTGCGTTTTTTCTATAATTAATTATCTCGTCTTGAAATATTTAATTATACAATGTCGCGTTTGAAATAATAAAATTTATATTCTGTTAATTGCTGCAGTATGTTAGTTATCTTTGTCAAGTCTGAATGAGGTTGCATATGCGTTTTTCAGTACCGTAATTATCTATAGGTTTCGTGAATTGGTTTTATAATTAAACGTAATTTTTCCTATTTGAAATGATATTTTATAAGGGTTTCCGGTCGTAATTTTGTTATGCTTTATTTTAATTAATCATGCTTGAATCTTATTCTGAAGGGTTTTCGTATGGTTAAATTTAGATTGGCGATGCATCTGAAATAGTTTGTAGAGTTTATGATAGTATTTTTCCGCAGTTATAATTAGATATATTGGTTGCGTTCAAGGTGAATGATTTTATTCACTTTTAATAATGAAATTTTGCGTTCGAATTCGCTTTGTTAATTCTCGTAATAAAGATGTAATTTTAATAATAGATTATAAGATGAGTCTATTGTTATACGAAATACGATGAGTTTGCGTCTGGGTAATTTATTTTAGTTATTTCAATGCGTTATTATAAAGATTTTGGTTTTAAAATTCGTGATTATAATTTTCGCCTTTATCTTTGGGGTATTGCGCTCGTTAATACCGTGTTGTTGAATTAGAAATACGTTTTTGTTTTGTTTCTAAAAAAAATTTCTTGCGCCAATTAAAATCGTGAATTTGGTCTCAAGTACGCTTAAATGCGAATTTTTTATTTTCTCAAGTTTTGTGTGTCAAAATTATAATTTTCCCAAAGATAGCTTGAAAATAATCCTTTGCAATATCTCAGTAGATTATATTCAATAAATTGCATAAAATAATGGTAACAATAATCAATATACATATATAAATCATAAACTAGCAAATATCAAATATGTTTGTAAAATAAAATAAAATTCAATTGGTTTATAAGAAAATAAAGTTACACTAATTGTTTTGTTACTTTCATTGAGTCCGTCGATTCTAGTACTTTCTCCACGTTGGTTTTTGAATCTGATCTATGCTTGTATCTTCTCCGGTTTTTCTTTTGTTTAATTTGAACGATTTTGTTTCGCCTTCAATTTCTGTTTGTTTGCTGGGTTTGAACGATTCTTGTTTCGCTTCCAACTTCTGTTTTGGTTCTGCCAAATTCGGAATTAAAATTCCAGACCACCAGTTCTTCGATTTTGGATTTCCTAGTGACCTTTTGACATCCGTTACGCCTGCGCCAGTTAAGGTTCGTGGCTGGGAGCGGCCTTTTTTAAAAAACCATTTCAAACTTCTTAACAAGTTTTATTTATTTATACAGAATTGACTTGGAATTTTGACAAACTTGAATTAATATTACTTTAATCGAAATACATTAATTAATTGTACAAAAGTGAGTAATCTAACGAACTGCAATGTTAAAGCTGAACGATGGATTAACTGTCGTCGACTGGGGCTCCCGGACTTTTTATAATATTCCTACCCCTCACATGGTTGTGAGAACTTGCAGATCTCATGTCTGCTTATTCTTAACTCATATTCATAAATACATTGTTGCGATCTTAATTCTAAGTAATCTCGGTACGTGACCGTCGGTGACCGCCTGTGACCTAACATCTGCAGTGTCAATATTGTCCGTGCTACAAAGTAGCGCTTCCGTTCCCATGAACGTTAATAAACTGTATAAAATTGTCCTTGATTTACTTTGTTGCGCTTCACTTAACATTTTTTAATATTTCTAATAATTTCCTAATTTATTCTATTTCTTTATGTATAATTCAATTGGTGGATACATAACTCGCGTAGTAATCGGCGTTTTATTACACTATTTGATAAGGGATCTTCATCTAATTATTCCATCTACCTCAGATGTTTTTCATCATTTTGATAAGTTTGTCTTTCAAGTCTTATAATTGATTGTTAAGGCTACATTGTTATTACTATTCGTAATAGTAATAATCAAGCCTTTTTAATAAACTGCTTGCTGCTAACGCTGGGAATTAGGCCTACCTCTAGTTCGGTTTCCCGAAATGGAGGAGGACGAGTTAGCAGAAGAATCGCAGCATGCAGAAACCAAGGCTCCAGTCTCCTCTATTTCTTCCACACTTGACTTCGAATTATTTCTGAAATTCTACACCGTCCATTTCCGCCACAAACACAGCAACAGCGCTCTTACACTGGCACAAAGAGTACAGTTTCCGTGGTAATGGCTTGTGGAATAACGGTTTGTGGATTCATGACAGGAGGAGTTTCCCCAGGTAGTTGTTGAAAGGTTGTAGAAATGCCGGCGGTGGATTACATGAAGAATAAGCAACTGGTTCGTTTTGGATAGTCAACATATTCTGACGATGCTGCTGCACGGCTGGATTTGATCTAGGAACTATTCAATACAGGATATAGCGGTTTCGACAAAGATATTCGTCTCCATCAATGTGACCGTTGGCACTTCGGGAATTCTGTACCTTACAAGTGATTTTCCAATGCCCCATCCGAACGTACTACATTGGCCAGGAAGCAAGATTTTTCTTTACCTGGAAAATTTGGGATTTTGCCGAACCCTTGCTGTTCCAAGCAAGGTAGGGATCTTTAACGTGCGTGACAACACTCACACACGTGACCTCCATTTTACGTCTTATCCGAACGAGGGTGTATTTTTGTGAAAAATGCTTGCCTAACATTTTTTAAGTGGGCCGTGTCGGGATTCGAACCCGGGACCTTGAGCGTAGTAGTTACACACATACCAACTACGCCACGGAGCCTCCCGGGATTCTGTACCACAAAGTTATTCCACAAACCAGTTTCGTGTTGCAAATTATATTTTTGAGCCTCACCCTTAATGAATATTTGACATGCTACGCACTGGTTTAACACCATATTTTTTAATCAATTATTTTTCAAACAATTCGAAAGCAACTATGAATTATTAATTTTACGTTAAACCAAAATGTCGTAATAAGACGGAAACGATATAATTAACCGTAGACAATTTTTAAAGTCAATTTGTCAAAACAATACGAGGGGAAAGTAATTTAGTATTTATTATGATTTAACTAAGCTGGCAAATAATAACGTATTTACTTTCAAACTATTCATTATCTGATTGACTCCGTGCGAAAGATCGCATAAAAGAATGTACAATGTATTCCCATTTTTCATCGCATTATATCCCAAAGCGCATTGCGGACTCACACGTTATTGCCCTAATTAGCATATAGAAAGGACATAAGTAGAGGAAAAGGTGATAAGCATTTCGAGATATTTAAGCAGGTTTTTATCGGTTTGTTCGTGTTTGTTCTTTGTATGCAGCACATTGCTACGAAAATACAATAGTTACACGTAAACTCGAGAAAACAATAATAATCATTTCACAATAGGGCGAATGAAATGAGAGATGTATGTCAAAATTAAAGTCATTTGACCCGATTGAAAGAATAAAACATTTGAAAACTACATGGAGAATTATTAGTACTACTCGTAACCACGATACCCTGAGAAATATATTTGTCCCGAAATAATAAAGCCTGTTGAACGGAGTGTATCAAATCCGGTTTAACCAGTCCCAGACAGCACGCAAACCTCCCCATAACAAAAATCACAAAAAACGTCCCTTATTAGAATCTGATGAAACACAGTTGATGGCCTCACATATACGACCTACAACGCACCATAAGATAGTGGATTTGATACCAGGTGCCTTGATAGTACAATCAGAAGACGATCTTATATCGAGTCCTTTGATAAAAAAAAGTTCGTCAAGTCGGTGTCGCGCACACTCCCGGGACACCCCCACCGCCGCCGTAAAAAGATATCCCTAAACAAGTTGATGCAAAATGATCAGGCCTGCAATCCATATCTTATTCCGCAATACACTTATCGAATTCTTATTGTTTTCAAAAAAATTGCCATAAGAGTGGTACTCATAATAATGCAAGTGTGACTTTTGAAGACCCGAAAGTGCCCTTGGAACACGAAATCTGAAGATGTGCATAGCAGCACTTTAGTTTCACTCGTTGAGATCTATCTAATGGATGGGTCTCGGTTTTGGCTGGTTTGGGCCCACTTTGTATTTACTTGTGAATATGGCCCTTTCAAATCAGTGGTGTGTATATTGTCAATTTTATTATCCGCGAACATCATTGTGGCGGCCACAAATATGTTACAATTTTGTCCACCGCATGTATGCGAAAATGATGCTACATGAAAAACAGTTTTGGGTAGAAAAAACAGATGTTTTAAAATGCAGGTTCCGATTTCAATGCTGCCCTTATTACCGTGGGTCTCGTCCCAAACATAGCAGTAGTTATCTCCATTTAATGCATCATAAATTGTAAAATTATATACGCTAAGCTTATGCCTGTAATACATCATCTGGTTATTACTAGCATGTGGTACTGACAAAATTGTCTGAAGGTCAAATAATATAGAACGAAAACTTTTCTTTTTTCCGTAACAGAACGTTTCTTAACACCTTCCTTCATTGCTATGGTTTCCTTTTCTCTTTCTTTGCGTTTTCTACAGTCTTCTTCTAGTTCAGGAGTTTTCCCGTTTAATCCATTGTACGCATTACATTGAAAACGTTGGCCCTTCTTAGGTAAATAAAAGTCCAATAATGGCTTAAATTCGTAAAAAATGTTCTGATATAAATTCTGTGAAACTGATTGTAGTTTATTTTGAAGGCACAAATCGTCATTGTATAATCTATACATGATTGAAATATTTATTTCAGAAGACTATTAGTGTATTTTCGAATCTCGTCGGCAATAATGCGATTTAACTCTTGGAAAGGAATTAATGTGTTGCTTAACTAATGCCTTTGCCTCATCTGACGTAGAGTTCGGAGGGCGGAAATCTGTCTTTCTATCATATCGGACAAAGAGTCCTGTATCACTAGTGTCTTTATTGCTAGTTTCTACTCGATGTGACACTACAAAACTTCCACAGTAGACTTTTGACATACACGTTTGCGTGTGCCTTTTTTATTTAAAAAAGTCGTGCTTTGAAATAGGGTGATTTTTTGTTTTTGGCGAGTGACGTTTCCTTGAAACTGGTACATTTTGCATTGATGAAGTTAGATTCATTTTTGACGCTGAAAATCTGTTAAATTATAGAAATCTATCTTTACACAATACTTTTCCCTGGTTCTCTGGTATCTTTTCTAGTCATTTAAATCGACACTTAGTACAATTCCCGTTTTTATGTTCTTTCTTAGATGTATTTTCCCATTTCTGTTAACATATTTTTTACCTCTCAATCTTAAGTTTTTATTTATTGTTCTTATCCAGAGCTGTTTGTAAGTCTTTTTGCTTCTAACCCTGCGCCTAAATCAATCTGTTAATCGCACTTTTTCGGATAGTAAACTTGTTTTTTGTTTCATTGACTTTGGTTTTCTCATTGGAATGTCATCGTTAGACTCAGAAGATTCACTTTCTGAGGACGGCTGGTAGGAACTCGAATAGTCTGCGTATGGTGAAATTTGCTCCTCTGAAACGGTTTCGACATTTAGACAGGTTTTGGATGAGCCAGACATATCCAGCTCGCTTCACATTGACTAAACTATTACGAACTAACAAATCAGCTGCATTTGTGTACACCCTTGTTACGGCGGAACCATTTTCTGAAGTTTTAGATACGTAAGACACATTTGCTTCACTCTCTAAAACTAATAAATTTTTATCTATATCGATTTCAGAAAATTAATTAATATTTTGTTAATCAACCATATTTTTAATCGTCTTCTTAGCTTTTAAATCACATGATACAATAAGCTGGTTGGAAATTATATTTATCTTGGGCTTACCATTATCTGTAATACTTGGAAAAGTTTTAGTATCCTTACTTGCATCTTCAGATAATGAACCTAGAATATTAGAATTTTAAGATTTTTACCTAGAAACAAAGCTTTTTATAAAAAAAGGTTACCTGTTGTAATGCAATAAACAACATCAAGTTTAAAGAAAGGTTTATTTAAATATAAATCAAGCTAAGCGACTACACATCACGAGAGCTTCTTACGTTCTTCTGTGTCTCTGAACAACAAGTTACAGTAACCCCTTACTTACTCCCTCTACTACCCTTAGGTCCATCGACGCACGCAGAAGGCCTGTAATATTTTACACACCTGTGTTGTTGCTAGTATTACATGCACCATTTGCTAAAAACGTAAGAGTTTTCTTACTTCTTGATGGCACTTTGGGACTCCTAAACTTAGAAACATTAATAAACTTTTTAACTGACAAATTATTTTGCTTTGAAACTTTAGGTAATAGTTTACAACTGACAAGCTAACGTAACTTTATACATATCACAAATGTGACATGTGCTCACCTACCACCATTGTTCATTCAACTTTTAGTGCACAAATGTGGTAATTGGATAAAATTGTACTTAGCATTTTTGTGTTAGATCTCTGTAGCCTTTAGGTATTTATCACATATGACAGACAGGTGGCGCTAATAATTTCACCGTTAGATATCACTTGCAACATTTATGCATTTGAAAATTTAGGTTTAGATATATCAGGCGACACACTTAACTCATTTTTGCTAAAAACTACACTTAACAAATTTGTGCGCTAAGTTATCGATGTACCATAAGCCGATGACCGACTAGGTGTATTGAACTTGAAATCTAATTAAACCCAAACTAAACAAAGCAAATTTTAATTCTCACTATGACTAGTTTGGCAAATTTGGCTTAATACGTAGCCTACATTAGCATAACCTAGACTGTATGAAAAAGAACACTAGCCGGATTTCGGTCACTATAATGTTCCCAACTTAACATAATCACGTTATAAAAGGAACACTATTTTCACAATTATCGATTTTCTAGATTTCTGAAATTATTTAGTCTTACATTTCAGTATCTGCTAAATCCGAAAAAAAACCAAAAAACTACTGCAACTGCAAAATAAATGGCTAAGTTTTATTCGGGATCCAAAATTATATACTGAAAAATTATTTGAATATAAAATGATAATGTAGTCACATGAAATTATAAACCTAGTTGTAAATGTACTTGTTAGCGTACAAGTAACCTAACTTTTCCCTGTTATTCTACTGGTAGTTGTCAGAGATGCAAATCCACAATTCTAATGCTATCATCTTTACTGGTAGACAGCTTTTGAAAATTGTCAACTTCACATTCTAAAACTGTATAAAGTTCATCCAATACAGATGAGTAATAATGGTGTTTGTTTGACGCAGCACCTTTGGTGGGGACTCATACTTGTTTGAATGTAACGAAGGGGTGTGGTCTTCCCAGCAGGTGTATTCAAGCAACTGTCGCATCAAATAAGAGATTTGCTTGTCTTAGGAGATTAAGATTGTTACAAATTTAACTTTTGCTAAATTATTAGACATTTAGTTTTTGCCGGAAACTTCAAGCGGACGATATTCCACTACTTCCTCTGCAAAACAGTTCTTTCTCATTGGCCGACGAACACCATGCCACCGTTAGCAACCACAATAGCACAACTTCCGACGGGAAGGCACGTAAATGTTCAGAGAAAAGTGTTTAAACTGACTTACAGTAATAATGAAGATACATACACAAATTAAATATAAAGAAATTTGAGACGCGTCAAAATGATTTCTAACAAGCTGACACCAACTGGAATATGCATTATATCGAGTCAGTGATTGTTTCTACAGTACTAAGTATTTGAATTAAGAAAATATATAAAATGTGCCTAACTAACAAAAATTTCAATGCAAAATGAAAATTTTTATAACAAAAAGTTTGTTACTCCTTTTATGTTAAAAGGTGCATGGAAAAAATGGTATCAAAACCAACAAGTATGGGAATATGTTTAACAAAATAACTTCAAAGTCGAGTAAACTATTTAAATTTAATGTTTTTTTATCCCTATATTGTTGGCTGACCTTGCCTAGACCTGTTGCCCGCAATGGTTGTACATACTAAAGGTATAAACACATATTTACCAAAGGAAATATAGATTTTTAAAATAAAATAAAATGAAATGAAATGCATGTTCTAAAGTTAGGGCTTTGTGACCTTACCTTGTCGTCTTATGGCTAAATGGAACAAATCATGTTGTTGGTAGCCAATGTTTATGCGATGCCAGTGTGAATTAGAGTGTGACTGTGTTTGCTACAATGAGTGTTTGGATATGAGTGTGTGGGTGCGCAGAAGAAAGAGTGAATGGAGTGGGGTAAGTGTAAGTGTCAGTGCTGCGGGTGTTGGATAGGAGGTTTGATAGGAGGGATTCCACAAAGGAAAAGGTTGAGTTCTAGCAGGTAATGAGTTACTAAAAAGTTTAAGTTGGAAATAAGGGACGATGGATCAAGATTTGTAGCTATGTTGAACTTGGTTTGTAAAAGGATTAGGAGCGGACAGCGGTAGATAAAGTGAGCAAAAGTTTAGAGGTAGGACTAAGCGTCATAGGAACAGAAAGGTGATGAGATTATGTAGAAATGGTACAGTTTGTTTTGAAAAACTCCATGCCCGGTCGAGAAATACATTGTAGGTCGGTTGGAGAAGGGGTTGGAGGGAGGTCTGGAATATGTTATAGTCATGTCTGCTGGTGGTGCAAATGGACAAAAGCTCTTGTAAGAAATAAAGTAAGAGTTATAGATGTGTGATTTATTTACGGTATTGTGGAGGGTATGGCATCAGTCATAAAATGGCGTGTTGTTATGTAGAGATATTAGAAAATTGCGCTTAAAATTGGGGATTTGGATTAGAGAGTTGAAATGGATTTCAACCAGTAAGATTTGGAGAAAGTTGTGCAGGGCTGCTGTGGTAGTAGTAGTTCGATATGCTACTGATCTATATAGAAGGAAAGGACTTACAGTCGTGTTCAGGGAACACCTGGAGGATGGAAGAGTTAGAGGGAACCAAGAGTCTACAGCGTATCAGATAATAAGGAACATAATCTGATGGAAAATTAGTCTACGCGTTGGTTTGTCGGGTTGAACTCGGTTGAGAAGACCATGGTGTAGAATGCTGAAGATTATTTTGGTTTTTGAGCCAAATTATGCAAGGTGTGTGTAAATTTTTAATCTGAGGTCTATGTGCGTGCTAAGGTTGGAGGCTGTATGTGATTAGGTTATGAGGGAATTCAAGATGTGAATTTTCGGGCTGCGTTGTTGGCATAAACAACCTTTGAGGGTAACCATTTATAAAAGACAAGAATTCCACGGAGTTCATGAGAAAGAGGTTTGGGAATATGGAAGGCGACGTCATCGGCGTATAAAGAGTTGGATGTATTTGTGATGTTAACGTCTTGGAGTGTATTGAGTCACAAATTCTAGAGGGTAAGGGATAGACGGGAGCCATTTGGATAGCCTTAGGTTAAAGATTTGAATATTTAGTGGTAGTTCAAGTATAGGGTTTCTGTTCGAGATGAAAGAAAGGATTAAAGATTTAGAAATAAGTTGTAGAAAAAGTTGGCTGCTTTAGCTTGAATTAAGAGGTTGACCACCAACAAAGGTCAAATGCTGAACGGAAATCTAAGAGCAGCTCGATTACATATTTATGCGCAAAGGGTGCGTATTATCGAGATGAGCGAGTGAATAATTTGCTTTACGTTGTCGCCTGAGCGGGAACCGTGCCGGTTGGCGTGCATTGAGCCTAAGAAGTTTTTCCGAAGGTTGGAATTATATCTATAGACCCGTAAAGTATACTTTCATCTAGGGACTTGTTTGGTTTCAAAATTCGAGTAATGGAGACTGAATTCAAAGGCTCAGGCAAGGTTCCTTAGTATGGGCATTTTTAAACTGGAAGTGTGTGGATTCCCTTATAAAGGGCCATGCTTTTTGCAGAATAATATTTGCAATAAGGGGGATATCAAGTAGGTTAGTGTCTTAAGACCGTTGTCTGGTGGGCTTAAAGAGTTGGTGATCAAGAGTTGTGTTTTAGGTGGGAACGTGTAAACTGGATCAGTAAAGGGGATTGCTGAAGCTAACAAGATAGACATAGTGTTCTGAAAGCTGCTCTGAATTGCATGTGATGGGGTGGTTAGGATGTAGGTTTAAGGTATTTTATTAGTTTACGGTAGGTAGTTTAAGAGTCTATATGCTGTTCGTGTATGAACTTGTAGTAGTGCTGTTTTTCAAAGGTCTTGGTACCGTCTTCTGTCAACCGTTAGGTTATTGCGAACCTATTAATCAAAGTCGTGCTTGTGTTAGTTCTTGCTGCTATTTTTAATTTATATGGGTTTGATAAGCGTATGGTCGCGCAGTCAAGAGTTTGGGTGTCCACCACGGTGAGGCTCGTGGGATGCAATATGTCCGTGGTTTGGCTGGGGAATGGGGGTTGGAGTCTACATGAGTGTTGGAGGTGAAGGGGGGGGGGTCAACTTTGCCAAGAAGTCTAAATATACAGTCCAGTCTGCTATGCGTGTGTTATAAGCTGGGGTAGTGGGGCGAATTCTAGGTGGGAGGTTGAATAGGATTTTAAAAGTAATAGGATTATGATCGCTAAGGGTAACGAGAGATAATTGAAATCCAAATTCTACAAATAAATCCGACCAATATATAAGAAACATCAGAAAAAAATATAAAATTCGTAAGATTCATTCTTATACCTTGCACAATATAAGCGTATTGTAAATACATAGCAATTAACGTGCAATACCAAAAAACACGCTTTCCGTGTATTGAAAACTCCCAATTTTACATCAATAATACAGCCGTGTAAGCCATATACGTAAAAATAATTAATCATTAAGAAATAATATAAAAACGAATTATATGCAAACTTTATACCTTACGAATATCATCAATTTCAGGCGTAAATATAAAGCCATTTATTTTCACTTATTAATTATCATAAAAATACATTTTCTGTTGAAACATTCGCTTCATTAAGGTAAAAACCATATCAATATTGTTAAAAATTAACGCTTTAGTCTTAATAAATATGTAGTAAACACGTTCTAGTTTACCGCAAAGGCAAATATTTTCTTTTACAACTGTTAAGAATTTAAATCGTTTGCATGAAGAAGCAATTAAAGCTTTAAATTAATTAGCTAAATTAACTTCTATAGAACATAAATTCAATTTTAAAAAAAGAATTCCCTCGATAAATTGGGATTGAGAAGTAGTGCGTTATCTGTACCTAGAACTACGTAAATACCTAATTATTAGATAAACGTTTATTCTAAGAATCGGCAGGAAAATTAACAACCTATAAAATGAATAAGAATTAATTTTATTATCTTAGGCATTGCTACTGGATAGTATGCAACGCCACTATAACTTTAGATTTTAAACGAGGACGGTCACCGCACATTATTAAGAAATAAATCACGCTAGTGAGGTAGTAAAACAAGGAATTCCCAGAAACTTTGCGTCAGATAGGTGGATAATCTTTCGATTAAGATCTCGTACAATCTAGATAGCGACGTAGTCAAAATAAATTGTATATAAACTGGGAACTTTATTAAAGAGAGTCGTTTATGAATTCAATTGCTAGAATGTTACTTTGAGAAGAAAATGTTTTAAAATATGCAGTACGCATACTGTACTTAATAACTGTGATGTAACAGTGAATAAGGAAGTAATTTTTAAACGAAACCTGCATAAATATAAATTATTAAATGCAGTTATTTGATTTTGTAATATACAATGAGGATGAAAAATTCTTCAAGCTTAGAAGCTACTTAAAAATTTTACCGAATAATTAAACCAAGAATGCATATTGGTTTCTAAATGGAAATTTAAATAATATGGAAATCTTGTAAACTGATTTTGACGTCAATTTAAAAATAAAACCATGAAAGGAGATTTGGATAAGCGCTCGTTTCATATTTAATCATATGTATAAACTTCTAGAATCTTTTGTTTGTAACTAATATTTAAGTATGTGTTATTTTAAATTAAAGTAGAATAATTCTTAATCATATATTTTTTAAGGATTTTTACCAGGAAAGCTTGTGGTCAGGGTTCGAAACACTCTGATTAGTTTTAATAGATTATCTGTCAAGGATTTTTTGGCCAAACAAACCTTACAAGCGTCGGAATAAAAAGCCAAGTAAATTATCCACAAAAGAATAGACTTAGGTTTTGTAAATTGTAAGCAACGTTATGTGTGAGGAGCATTTTTTAGTAATTAAGTAAATAACTACTTGTTAGGAATAATATTGTTTGTAAGAAACTATGCTGTAAATGTTCTATATCTTTTTGTATGAGAGAAAATATTTTAGACTGTGAAGATGCTTTTTGATATGCCTGTGATAGATTTCATTTTGTAAATTCCATTATTTCCATTGAGCTAGCCATGCAAAGAAAAGTTAGCTTTAAGATTTTAAGTATATGTCACGATTACTGGATCCGGATACTCTTTGGCAGTTATAAAAATAAAGTATTCAATGTAAAAGTTGAAATATAGTAACTTACTAGAAAAGATAAGCAGATTAATTCAGTTTTCGGCAGCGCCTAATTCGCCATTATCTTCGGCGAGAATCTGTTTTGACTTTTTGTAGACATAAACGGTTGACATGTTAGGAAGCTCTATCCAGTACGTCCGTTGGTCGATTATTAATTTTACAATTAACCAGTACATTATAGGATTGCCGAAGATATCGACTGCTGTTTCAGATGTTAAGGGAAAACATTACAGTTAAATAAAAATTGCACAAGCGCTTTCTTGTAAATTTCTGAAATACAATAACGCCGTAGGTATATAAACTTTCCAATAAAGCTTTGCATAGCCGGCTGCATTTAATTTTTTTGATGTGTAAACATATTAGAAATAGTATTCTTAACTGACACTACTGACAATGATATTAAATCCTAAGTCTAATAATATATAAAACAGTTTGTAAATGTTTGAATAACGATTGCCTAAAGCCCTACAAAGTTTATGTAATTCCAAATAATACTCAACATCTTCGAAATAAAAACAGAATCATCCACTTTCCACCTATAGGATAACAATAAACTAATTGCTGTGGGGCAGAACTTCAATTCCCATTAGAACCCTAGACCACTAGATTGGATAAAATAAAACGCTTGAAAATCGGTAAACGAGAGATTCGGCCATAAAGTCAAGGAAACGTAGGCTACGTGTGGAATTCGATAACCAACTATATATTTCCATATAATATATACAAATCCCATAAATCAAATGTCACTATAAAATTAGCTAGAACAGCTTAGTCAGATGAAAGTAAACATCAAGCAAAATACATATAGAAAAATTTCCAATTTCCTTAAAGTCAATTTTTCCATGTTTATGTTTCCAGCAATGTTCCGCATTAGTCTGTATCTCAAGCTGAAATCTCTTTCGTGATATTTTGGTCAAGCCCGCAATTCCGTTACGAGCAAGACCCAAATCCCTGACCACCCACTAGAAAACACTCGAATAAACTATAAAGCTACGAAACTTAGTTTCTCGTTTCTTTATGGGATTAAATAGAATAGCCTGTAGGGTAATATTAAATACAGACTACTAAGATTTTAAACGAATCAGTCCACATCTACGTGAAATAATCGGAAAACTTTTACTTTTATTCTAAACCCAGTCTAATCGCAACTAAGAATTTACAACCACATTTCAATTTGCGGTGTAATTTATATATATATATATATATATATATATATATATATATATATTGCCGTGGATCTCGGGTAAGCAATTACGATACAAAAATATATTCGAAAATTTTATAAAATTTTCATATTCGACAATAAACAAAATTTTCAAAAATTACCTAATCAAAAAAAAATTATCCTTACCCGTTTTCCTTTCCTCCTCGATTGAACGGCCTTCTTCCCGTGTGGTTGGTGGCTACCCATTGGGCGCGTCCCAGGTGGCGGATAGGGGGGACCCAGTGTCACCGTACGAGTAATCGTTCGCTGCCATCGGGTTATGTGACAGAATAAGCCTAGCACTCGTAATGATCCAGAGCGCTGAGTAGAATAAAACCTACAATATGCGGGGGAACGAGTGTACGTCAATGCGGACTAATCCCCGCATGATGATGGTTTAGGTTAATCTCACATCGCGGACCAAACCACCAAACCCCTACTGCTACATGGGCCGGTAGCGGTCTGCACAGGGGTCTAGGCCACCTCGTGTTTGTGCCGTGCGGGGCGACCCGTGTCAGTCGGATGATGGGATCCTGGTGGTTGAGCCACACCTCAGGCGGTTTAGATCCTCAGTGTCTGGCAACACGCCACTTTGGCCCAGATTTCACCTAGACGGGGGGTCGAGACTAACCCATCTCAATCAATCGGCTGTGTCGTCGGGTCAGACTGCCGACTGGGTGAGCTCTTGGAGGTGAAGGGCGTGCAGCCGGTACTGTGGGTGAGCAGCACATGCTACATGTGTGCTGCTACAAAGCGGTATGCGGGCTCGTACGTCAGTCATCTTAAGGGGAGCTATATCTTCCTGGTAGCCCTGGTGTTGTTTTTACACACCCCAAAATTGGGCTCCGCGGTGGGTGTGGAGCTGGGAAGATGAACTTTATTTATTAAAAACATGGATCCTATAGTTAATGTAGTCAATCCAGAGGGTGCGTCCTCGGACACCCCTCAAGTTTTGTTGCAGGTCCCACAGAAACTGCAACGAAAAGAACATCAACATCAGCCCCAAGGTGGGGAGAAGGTTAAGCCAGAGGAGTGGCAACAGCAGCGCCCACAGAGAAAGCGAATCAGTGGGGCTAAACAGAAAAAAAGGAGGAGGGCCCGTTTGGCGGCACGGGAGGGTGTAGTGGAAAAGGCTGGCCCTATGGCTAACCTATCCACGACACAACCTGGTGCCAATCAAACACCCTCCACTTCAAAACCATCCACCTCCGCCCCTAGGCCTGCAGAGGCCAAGACGCGGATCATGAAAAGAGCCAGATCTGAGGGCACCCCTCCGCAAGGTAGACCGCGGAAGAGGGGCTGTCAGACTAGCACTAAACAGCCCGTCACTGGCAGCTACGTGGAGGCAGCTGCTCGGCACCTTCAGGTGGCTGTCATCGACAAGAACAACCCTTGGGGTAAGATTACCAAGGCCCAAGCAGAGACCTTGCAATTAGCAATTGAGAAGGCTTTGGACGACCATCTGTTCGCCCTTCCCAATGATAGCGCTCCCCCGACCTTTAGGAGGTGGGCGTACTCGGGCGAGATCTTCCGGATCTGGTGCGAGGATGACCACTCCCTAACATGGATTACGGAGGCGGTTGGCAACCTCCCACTACTGTGGGAGGCTGCACGCCTTACTGTCGTCCAGGTGGGACTGTTGCCTAGGCTTCTGAAGGCGGCGCTGTGGATTCCGGGGCCCCCGAAAGACATGGATGTCGTCCAAAGGCGTCTGCGTGTACAGAACCCCTGGGCTGACATATCCAAGTGGTGCGTCTTCCACACCGCCACAAGAGATCAACCTCCAGAGAGGCTGATAGTCTTTGGCGTTGGGGAAGACGTGAGGGAGATTATCAACAGAAAGGGAGGCAAGCTACACTACAAGCTCACCTCACTAAATCTCAAAATACAAAAATTGCAACCTGCCGCAGAGGCAGCCCAACCGGCCGCCGCGCAACAGCAGGCTCAACCTCCACCTCCTGAGCAGCTACAGCGAGCTCCGCTCCTACAGCAACCTCAGGAGGCTGAAGTAGGTGAACCATCGACTGCGTCAAGCAGTCAGATGGACACAGCAGACTCGGATCCGCTGCTAGTGGGATGGCTTGCGGAAGAGTATAGTAAAGCGTCACTGGACAGCCCGCCCAGCGATGCTTGATAAGCAAGTTTGACCCATCACAAACCAATGGCGGGACTAAACTTTATACAATTAAACCTGCAACATTGCAGGGCGGCTGCAGCATCGTTATGCAGACACCTGAGCAATAACCAGGCCATTGCCCTTATCCAAGAACCCTGGGTGGCATGCTCAGGAATCTCGGTACTAGGAAGCCTAAATGGTACTATCTTTGCGGCTAGTAACCAACCTAAGCCTAGGGCATGCATCTACATACCCAGGCACATAAATGCTCTCCTCCTGCCACAACTGAGTGGCCGTGACGTCACAGCCGTACAGGTCACATGCAGGCTGGGAGGAATTACTGACATAATCTTGGTTTCAGCCTATTTTCCAATTGACCATGACCCACCTCCTCCGGAGTTGACGGCAGTCATTGATCACTGTGATAGGCACAAAAAGCATCTGATTATCGGATGCGATTCCAACGCGCACCATGTGGTATGGGGTAGCGCAGATACAAACCCCCGTGGAAAAGTACTACTCGAGTATATATCGAGCAAGAATCTGGAGATTCTTAACTGGGGCAGCGAACCCACGTTTGTGACATCTCGCTTCCAGACAGTCATCGACTTAACCCTGGCATCGTCAGACATTTCAAGGCATATCTTGAACTGGCAGGTGACGCCTAAAACGACACTGTCAGATCACAGATTGTTAAGTTTTAATTTAAAGGTAGCAGCAGCTGTCTGTAAAGAATACAGGAACTCAAAAGCGATCAACAGGTCTGTCTACCTAGACAGCTTGGAGCAACGCCTTTTGACATCACAAGGTACTGACAACCCAAAAACAATAGAAGAGCTACAGAGATACTCGGTCTCTCTACAAAACTCCATCGTAGAGTCTTTTGAACAGGCATGCCCGGTCAGGACAGATCCTACTCGCTCCATTACTCCATGGTGGGGCGCGGAGCTACAGAAGCTGAAAAAGACCCTGGGCAAACTGTTTAATAAGGCAAAGAACACCAGAAGTATGGCTGACTGGGAGGCATATAAAAGCCACCAGCGACTATACAAAACGACAATTAGAAGACGACAGAGAGACTCATGGAAGACCTTCTGTAACTCAGTCGAGTCTACCAATGCAATCTCTCGCATTAACAGGATTTTGTCCAAAGACCCTCGTCATCAACCATGCTGTCTGAAACGTGTGGATGGTACATACACCACCAACGAGGCAGAAAAAGCGGAGTTACTCGCGGACACGCACTTTCCAGGTAGTGTTACACAACCTTTGTCATACGGGTTGGATCAACCCAGCTCGGCCCCGTTAGGGGCTGGGAGGTTTCAAACCGGGTAGTGGATGAAAGAAAAATTAAATGGGCTATCTCAACTCTCAAACCGTTTAAGTCCCCTGGAAGGGATGGCATCTTCCCCGCCCTACTACAGTGGGGAGTGGAGAGGCCGACACCGTTCCTTGTGGTACTTTTTAGGGGCTGTATTGCTTTTAGATACATCCCCAGCAGTTGGAGAGAAGTTAGAGTTGTCTTCATTCCTAAACCAGGCCGGAAGGACTACTCCCAGGCTACATCCTACAGACCGATCAGTCTCACGTCCTTTTTGCTAAAGACCTTGGAGAGACTGTGCGACAATGATATGAGGGAGAGGATAATGCTTTCTTATCCACTTCACCCAAATCAACACGCCTTCATACCAGGAAAATCAACAGAATCTGCCCTCCACGCTGTTGTAGGACGGATTGAAAAAACCCTAGACAATAACATGTCCGCCTTAGGCGCATTCATTGATATTGAGGGTGCGTTCAGCGAAACTACTTTCGCAAGCATCGATAGAGCTCTACGGACACATGGAGCTGAGGACACCCTTCGGCAGTTTACCATGCAGATTCTGCGATGTCGACGGGTACATATAAATGTGGGGGAAACCTCAGTAATTAGGGTGGTGGATAAAGGCTGTTCCCAGGGGGGCGTGCTGTCACCGCTACTATGGAACTTAGTAGTGGACAGCCTTCTCCAACGTCTTAATGAGGCAGGTTTCTACACGATAGATTACGCCGACGACTTAGCTATTCTAATAGTCGGCAAATTCGAACAAGTGCTGTGTAATTTGATGCAAGCAGCACTAAGGATCACGGAGCTCTGGTGCTCCGATAACTTTTTAACCATCAACCCCAACAAAACGGCGTTGGTGTTGTTTTCCAATAAAAGGAAGCTGACGGTAACCAAATTGCCAATGCTCTTCCAAACTTCTCTGCCCTTATCAGAAGAAGTCAAGTATCTGGGCATTATACTTGATAAGAAGCTGAACTGGGCCAAACACCTACAAATGAAAACTAGCAAAGTCAACCAAGTGTTCTGGCAATGCAAACGTGCCATAGGCAAACTTTGGGGTCTTCCACCAAAGGCTGTCCTGTGGCTATACATCATGGCAGTAAGGCCGATGCTCTGCTATGGCGCTGTAGTCTGGTGGCGCAGGACCAGACTGGCCCATACAGTCAAAGACCTTACTCATATCCAAAGGGTGGCCTGTCTAAACATTACAGGTGCATTGCGTTCCACACCTACTGCAGCCTTAGAAACCATCTTAGGCCTCACTCCGCTGGACCTACATGTGGAGGAGATGACTTTGAGAGCGGCAATGAGGCTGCGGTTCAAAGATCTATGGATCGATAAGGGAGGCGGTGGTAGACACCACAACATACTAAGAGAGGCGGTGCAGAACACCCCTATCTTGGGAGGAGTGGTTAATTCGATCGCACCCATAATGATTTCCAGGAAGCGCTTTGGGGTTTGTCTAAACACTGAGGACGCCTCCTTAACGGAGATCTCCATCTACACGGATGGTTCCAAAACAAATGAAGGTACCGGGGCAGGCATTTTCTCCGATGACCTAGACCTTCATGAAAGTGTCGCGCTGGGCAGGCTGGTAACTGTCTTCCAAGCGGAGGTCATAGCCATCATGCACGGCGCTAACGCCATACTGGAACGTGGAATCCAAAACAAAGCTATACGCATCTTGAGCGATAGTAGAACAGCTCTTCTGAGTTTAAACAAGCAGAAGCTTCTTTCGGGGGTGGTATACCAATGCCATCGTGTTCTCGAGCTCGTTTCTGATACAAACGCCCTTGAACTGGTTTGGATCAAAGGGCATTCAGGAGTACATGGTAACGAACAGGCAGATTCTTTGGCGAGGCAGGGAGCGGCTCGGAGTTTTGTCGGCCCTGAGTCATCGGTTGCTATTGCGCCATCGGTGGTGTTCTCCATGATAAGACAAATAACCCACCGCCGTCACAAGGATAGGTGGGCTTGTACATTAAGCTGCCGGCAAGCAAAAATGTTTATAAGGTTTCCCATGATCAAAACAGAAAAATTTGTCATACGCTTGCCAAGACAGAAACTACGGCTACTAGTAGGTATTCTGTCCGGGCATTGCACTTTAAGGAAGCACCTGCACAGGATGGGTCTGTCAGACAACCCCACCTGTCGCGGCTGTCAACAGGAGGATGAGACGGCGGAGCACATTCTGTGCACCTGTCCGGTACTCGCCCGACTTCGAGGATCCATGCTGGGGGACTTTTGGCCCGAGAAGGCCGGAATTTGAGACACCCCCTGGTCCGACATCCTCAAATTCACCTGCAAGGTCAGGTGGTTGAGCAATGAAGGACCAACCTAGGGCAAGGAAGGCAGCACAATGGGTCCACCAGGAGGCCTAAGTGCGCGTGGCTTTAAGTCACCCTTCCCAATTTAATCAATCAATCAACGGCCTTCTTCAACTGCTTCCGGCTAGCTCATTCGGATCTCCTCTTGGGTATCTAAATTCACTCGCATATTCTCAAACATACACACACTCTAGCAATAAAACCTCAAACACAATCAACATACAAGCTTTTATTTATAACTATTTATACATGAACTGCAATAATGTCCATATTCCATTAATCACGTTACACTTCAGAAAAGCCTTATTTCATAATGTCCAGTATTTTAATTTTAAATCATTAAACACAGAAATTGTACACGGAGTAAATGGGCCTTGAATAATACCTTCTCTAAAATTCCTTCATTTTACTCTAAATAAACTCTGGGCTAGGATGAGCTCAGAATACCCAGTAATTAGGCATTTGCATACTTTTAGAACAAATAACAAAACAAAGCCATGTACTCTTTACAAAAATTTTATGTTTTAATGGAACGTTTAAAAGCTTTATAGAAACCTTCAACTTTTCAGTTAACTACCATAATAAAGTTTTACACGTATTACGTTCAATACGTAATTAATACACATTACCTTGAAATTTCACGCTCGCATTCTCCCAATATTCACAGTTTAAAAAGTCACAAATCAAATCGTTACCTGGAAAGTTTATAGTAGATATCTGCTTTGAGGATGTTGCCGTCTATTTCTTCTGTCCGTTCTGCGGGTTGTTTCTAGCGGTTACTAGAAAAACTCCATCTCAATTGAACTGCAAACGCGGCCTCCCAGGTGTAACCAATTCCAAATTCCATTTAAAATTATTTCTTCTTTAATTTAGAAGCTTCGAACCACGTTATTTAAAGCGCGACACTAGTTGATTATAATTAAAGATGATATCTCTATTAAAAATAATTTTGGCACACTTAACCGCGTATTTAATTACGAGACTATCACTTTGTAATAAATTTAATAGATTTTGTAATACTTGCAACTCGTGACACTGCGATACGTACTTTTGAGCGGTCGAAAACTTAAGGGCTTTTACTACGTTCTCTATAATTATTTATCCTTTTAGGCTGCCACCTCCTGGCCGCCTTTCATCCGAAATCCCCAATCTACAACAACACGTTCTTAAAAATTTTTGCACTCAGCCCCATTCTCACTCCACGAATTTTAATACATCGTTATACAATTTCCCGAATAATACGCTACACTAAGCTCTTGTTCGTTTCAAACTAGACTAAACATTTCAACCAATGGTAGACCTAGTGACGCTTCACAAATCCCTCCTTATATTATTAGTGTCTTTTACTTATGCGTTTTATCCGTCCTTTTCTAATCTGGTCTGAGTGGTACAAATCAATATTCTTGACTATCTACTATCTAGACCCCACGTGGACTAGCGACGCGACTTTTAAATAAACGCTGCTTTGTATTTCCATTTAAAAACATTCACCCGTTTCCAATATACGTAGAATCTGCTTGTTTATCTGCTCGAATTTATTAGAACTTGACATTTAAAGTTTGCAGGTGTTTGCTCCTAATGAACGTTTTAAATACAATTCTCCGAGCTTCGTTTCATGGTATTCCAACCCTCCTTTTAGCCGTTTGTTACCAATGCGTTTCACCTTGGGTTTTCACAGGCTGTTATGCTTATTATATGTCACTAATTGTTCAATTAACTCTAATTAAATTAATAATGAATGACATTGACTTCTACCATTTAATTTTTAGCAAAGCTATTAAATATTAATTATTATTTGTACAATTTGATTAATACCCGTTACTTAAAAATTGAATTAAATAATATAAATTTCGCACGTAATTTCTGTTTGTTCCTTTTTGTGTTTTTGAAATTGCTGCGTTTATTTTTATTTTTAACAATATAAAAACCACTATAATATATATATATATATATATATATATATATATTGCTGTGAAACCTCCACTATCCGGGTACTCCGCTTTTCGAATCGAGCCTCACAGATTGGGCGTCAAGAATGCTGTGAAACCTCTTGAATTACCTGGTCTGTTGATTTTCTTCTGTTAATCGCCTCGGCTGCTCCTCTAGATAGCTTTCATCCTCATACATAAAAAAAACAAACACATTCCTACCACAAACATCAACGTTAACTCTATTTACATCAATATTCAGAATACATTAAATTTTCAAATTAAATTTCAGCATAAAATTCAGTTTTAAAAGAATTTCAAGATTAATTTTATTATCACTTTAACGTGCATCCATAATTAAAGTCCTTGTTGGATGCCTACTAATTAATATAACAATATAAGCAGACCGGAGTCTGAGTATTAAGGGAGCATCTACCACCCCTTTACGTTAATTAACCAGGTTCGTCTAATTGAGCTCAAAGACATACCCAAAGTTTCATCATATTCCCGAACATTAATACTAAATACCCTTTCTACTTAAACAAGCAAATTTCATCTTAAAATTAAAATTTTATGGTTAGTACAATTTCACTAATGTCCATTTAAAGTAAATCAATTATAAAGTTATTCAACACACACAAAATGTCAAACAAAATAGTATAATTTACCTGAAGGTTACTGTCCTCGAAGCTTCAATGTACATCGTCCCTTTAGTTAATCACACCATTCCAACAGGATTATATTTACGGCTTCTAATTCTCAACGCTTTTAAAATTTTCTCCATCACCATTTATTTAAAGTTGTTTCTGGGCTTTTCCGGAACTCATCTGTGTATATCTGACCCTTGTTTCGTGGATCCAGACACGTATTTGAACCATTTAATTATTAACACCCCGAAAAATAGCAAAGAAATTCATGCGTCTTTCACCAATATACGCCAAAACTGCCTACTTTTGTGTATACATTTGTCGTTGTAAATTTTGCTAATTGGTACAGTGATGCTAAATTTTATTACCTTGTATCTAAGTGCACTGAAGTACATTCATGTTAGCACGTAAATAACAAACTATTTTGAATCACTAAAATATACGAGCAAACTTTAAATTATTTTATCAAACTAAAATGCACTGTTTAACATCTTCAATCAAGTCGCGGATGTAAGAGCTTTTAACGCATCGAATAGTCAAAAGTCTAAAGGCCGAAACTCATATTACCCCTCTATATATAGCGAATAGCCGGCACGTCGGTCTGTTCCCCAAAACAGACAATTCTTAAGAATTTCTCATTCTATGTTCCCAGTCCGTCGCTCGCGCGTCGGTTTTTACGAATTTTTCACTCGCCCCATTTAAATCTCAGAAATTCTCACACGGCACGCAAACATGTCCGAGAAAAACTAATTAATTTTGTACAGAAATTGTTGTTTCTACCTCTGATATTTGCATCCTATTTTCAACCAATTGTGACCCTCGTGACGTTGCTTAAATCACGCCTTTTACTATATGTGTCTTTGCTTGACGCATTTTCTCTTTCCTTTTCTAACCTGTTCGTATTGGTGCAAATTGATATTCTTTATTATCGATTATATTTTAGTCCATGTGGACTATCTGGGTTAAATAACCCCGTATCGCACATTCTCGTGAATATTAAGCCCCGGTTTCTCCAAGATTTTTTGAAACCATTTGTTATCTACACAATTTTCGCCGTACGTGATATTTAAACTACGCAGGTGTTTAAAATAATATTAATTCTCAGAGCTTTTAAATAAACCTTGTTTTGTATTTCGTGCTAAAGCATCTGACCGTTTCCAATATCCTTACAATCGACATGTTTATCTAAACAAATTAAACTGAAATTGCCTTTTAAAATACGCAGGTGTGTTCAAACATCCTACTTCTAACTAACACTTCTAGGATTTGCATTTTATTGGGTTTTTTACAAGTTTCTGTAGATATTATCTGTACGTTTTGTTCAATACCGGTTACTTGAAATAGAGTTAATTAAGATAAATTTTGCACGTAATTTCCATTTGTTTAGGAATAATTACATTACACGCAGAGCTTTTTAATACTGCTTCTTTTGATATAAAGCGTCTTGTACATGATTTAAATCTCTTATGTTTAATGAAACTAATAAATTTTTATTCTCCACGGTGTTTTACTAAAGCGTATTATCTAATAAAATTCCTTATACACGGTGATTAAAATTATTTGATGTGATTTTTTAATTTTCTACCCTGGTCTAAATATGAGTAATATATACATATATTGCCGTGAAACTTCAGAAAAATTCTTAGACGAAGCTGGCACTAAGCTTTAACATCGGCCCTTTACCTAACTCATTTGAGCCCTACGAATTGGGCGTCATAAGATTGCCGTGGAATCGGGGATTAAGCTTTTATGCTTCACCAGTGTCATCAAATTATTTTCAAAAATGCAAAAATTTCAAAAAAAAATTCCTTACCCTTTTATTTCTGCTTCATAACTCCTTCAGCTTCCCTGGCTAGCTCAGCTGTTCCTCTTGTCGAATACTTAAATTTACAACCATGCCTCTTTCACACTCGCACACCATTCAATAAAATCACCAAATAATACAACAATCTTACAATCTTTTATTTACAGCTATTAGCAGATAAAATATATGCACATGAAAAAAAACAGTTTGATACACTAACTACAAACGCAAAATGTGATATGTATTAAAGTCCTTGATTTTCTAATTATTTTCAACAAATTCAATAACATATGAGTAGATGGGCTCCACATATTACCCTAAATTGACTGTACACTGGAGTATAGTGAGTTCATAGAAACCCAGTTTAGTTTATATATGCCTTTTTACACCTTGCATAAATTAAAATAAAATTTATAGACCCGTTTACCCTTTATAATCCAATTTATATCCAGAATAAAATTTTGTAAGTTTTAAATACACCCTTTTTCAATATTTAACTTTAATAAATTGTTCAGTACATGTATCTTTTCCAATCAGTTTCTACAACCATAAATAAGCCCCAACAAGTCAAGCACACAGCACAAAATTTCACAAATGTTTATCAAACAACAGAAATTTCAAATAAATTATCTGGAGAATTCTTCAGGCTTCCATTCCTTTGAAGATGATCCCTAGAACACCTCGGCTTCGTTACTATTCGCTGTGCTACTCAGCGGATCCACAGACGATAACACCATTTGCGAGCCAAGCGCCTCGTCTCACAATACCACTCCATATATCAGCATACAATCTTGGTTATTTGTGATGCATAAACCGCATATATCATGCTTCCATTTATTGATTTTCGTGCTTTGTATTGTAGTAGCCGGACCTCTATTAATTGCATACTACACGTACATCGCGTCATTAATAATATGCCCGCTACCACTGTGTTTTACACTTCCAAGCACTATATTTACTGTATTAGCAACATATAAAATACTCACAAAAAAGCTCTACTGTTATGATGTTCCGCATTCAGTACTTTATCGTATAGAAGCGAAGAGAAGACAAGAGAGCGATAATAATTTAGATTGAGTACTTATATCGTTTCAAAAACCCCACCCGGAACACACTTCAAATGAAAAGCTTATTGTCAAATCTAAATTCTAAAAATTTTGAATACAACAGTCTTGAAAATTCCTGAAATTTACTCCGGTCTACGTGCCGTATATCCGCAAGCGCTCTCAACCTTCGCGTGTGTCTACGTTTGGAAAACTGTCTGTTTTTAACCAATGATAAAATTCTTTGTCATCACAAACCCCGCCTGAACTATATTCATCTCTGTCTTATGCATGTCTGTTATCGCGTTAAAAACCCCACTTGAGTTACAGAAAATCAATATTGATGACAGCTCATCTCCACCCCCGTGTATACGGTACGTGTTTTTTCAACCTTAACGCTTCTCTACCCGTCTCTATCTGTTGTAAATAACCGATCGTGCATTTCCCTCGCTTTTTAAGAAGTTTGTTAGCCTTGCTGTTTATACCAAACTGACGGTTGAAAATATTTCTATGAAATCTTATCTTAACACATGCTCGACTTCTTCGAATATAACCTTTTAAAATGCAGGTGTTTGTTGATTATCGAACGTTTAGCACAACAAATCCTAGACTTGATATTTCGTCGTATTTGTATAAAACGAACTACATTTACTTTGGAATTATTGATTTTTGTTACGCAAGCACGTTCTCTTATGCTTATACGTGTTGGATTAAAATAAATTAAAATTAATTATGAACTTCTATTTGCTTTAAAACTGTTTTTTCTTTAGGTAATTTTTAACATCTCAATTAAGAATCATAAAAATACGTCAATACTTGTCCGTTTTCCCTAAGTGACTCAAATTAATTTTGCGTGTAAATAAATCGTTCTTTTCTATATACAGGGTGGTTTTAATTTGATTGTTTACCACTGATTTAACCCTTTGAATCCACAACATATATATATATATATATATATATATATATATATATATTGTTGCGAGCTACTATTAGGCAACCCGTCAAACACACAAGCGCCGTAAGCAACGTATATACTACAGAAGCCTAGAATATTCTAGCATTATACTGGAGAATGAATCATCCTTTTAATTCAGGATATATATAACACCGCTGATAAATGTAAGAGTTAGTCCATATCAGAATGTCGAATATAAATTATATCGTGTAAAATTAAATAGTTGAGCTTTTGGAAGTCCAACAGTAAACATAAATGTTATATGGTATGAACGTGTCTAATGCACATGCAGCTCGTAGAATACATAAATACACAAAAGTGTAATAAATAAATTATAGTAGTGTTTAGTGTTGCTAAGAAGACTTACAGTTAAGGAACTAGTTTAAGAAGATATTAGTGCTTGTAAATTCATTAGTATGATAGTGCTTCATTGTTAACTGAACTGAAAACATCTCTAAATAAGGCATATACTGTTAAATAAACTTGTGAACAGTGAGTAATAAAGACTTTTGTTATTACTTGTTTTAAATCAGTGAAACGCAGTAGTAGTAGCCCGCTACACTGGTGTCAGGCCTGTGAGGGGTATATAGTGATTAATTTAAAAGGAGAACACACAAGTCTAAAGACATTTAAGTAGTTTGTATATGCCTGTAACAAGAAGTCAAAGTACAATGGACGCAGAAACTTTAATGAATTTCCTTAAGGATTTTCAATCTGGTATGGAAGAGAGGTCGGCTAAACTAGAAGTGACACTCAGTGAAAACTTAGTGAGGTCAATTGAACTGGAATCGAACCTTGGAAAGTTTAAAGACGGTATGGAAGTGACACTTAGTGAAAATGCTGAGAAAATAGAGGGAAAGTTGAGTGAAAATGCTGCGAAAATGGAAGTAAAGTATAGTGAAAATGCTGAGAAGATGGAAAGGTTAAGTGAAAATGCTGCCAAAATGGAAGAAAAGTTGAATGAAAGTACAGCCACGTTAGAACAAAGATTAATAGAAAGCTACATTGCACTGAAAGAAGATTTCACTGAACAGGTAAAAATAGTTGAGCAATAGTTGGACAGTAAATTGGTAAAAATGGACGAAGGTGTGATGAGGTTACAAGAACAAATGATTTCACTAACAACGCGGCCACTTGAATAAGCAAACCAAGTTGTAAATCAGAACATCCCAGAATGAGAAGCATGGAAGGAAGCGAGACAATACCGTCAAAATTTAGAGTGAAACCACCCACATTCGATGGTAAAACACCTTGGCCCACATATTTGAAAGAATTTGAAGCCGCTGCAGTAGCCAACAGTTGGTGTAACAAAGAGTAGGCTATCTCCTTAGTAGTGGCCCTACGGGGGGAAGTTCTTAACATCTTGCAAACGATTCCCGATCACCGGCAGAATGATTACGGCCTCTTAACATCGAAGCTTGAGATGGGATAAGGAGACTCTCAGCTTCAAAAGGTTTACCATGCACAAGTTAAGAACCGCTCGCAAAAGACAAATGAAAGCCTGCAAGAAATCGAAACTGACATTGTCAGATTAGTTAGATTGGCATATCCAACGGCACCAGATAGTTTCGTTGAACAACTGGCTGTTCAAACATTTGTGGATGGCGTTAAAGGCAGCAAAATACAGCAAGCTCTAAGATTAGCACGGCCAAAAATGTTAGATGACGCACTGGCCCATGCGCTTGAATTTGTAGCAGCTAAGCAGACATCACACAGGGTGAGTCACAAAGTTCGGTCTGCCTTAGAGAAACCTGGTCAAGCGCAGAATAGCATAGATGAAATAATCAACTGTGTGGCGGAAAGGCTGGAAAGACAACGACCGTTCATTTACATTTCCAATGCTGCACCCGTAGGTACTACATTGGCCAGGAGGCGAGTTTTTTGTTGCCTGGAAATTTAGAATTTTGCCGAACCCTTGCCGTTCCAGGCAAGGTAGGGATCTTTAACATGCGTGACAACACTCACACACGGGACCTCCATTTAACCTCTCATCCGAACGAGGGCGTAATTTTTGTGAAAAACGCTCGCCTGCCATTTTTCAAGCAGTCGGCCGTGTCGGGATTTGAACCCGGGACCTTGGGATACGTAGTTTTACGCTTATTACATTGATCCACGGCGACGCCAGGAAAGACGACGACCGCTGAGAGGGCGTCTGCAATGCTGGAGCTGCGGTGAAGTTGGTCATATACAGAGACGCTGCACTCAACCAACAAAACAACCGGTTGAGCAGCCGGAAGGTTAAAGCAAGTCGACGTAAGGGGGCGAACGTCGACAGCACATAGTAGCGCCCCGGAGATTAACTTCCGTGCTGCATCGGTGATGGGAAGTCTGAACAGCATTTATATCGATGGTGGAATTAATGGTAAGGTTGTCCGATTACTCGTGGATACAGGTGCAACTAGGACTATTGTGATACCAGATTTGATTGGTCGTGGATAAGTGCTACCTGCATCGGTGTGTCCTGGAATGGCAAGTGGTGAGAAAATTTCTACTCACGGAGAGACTGCCGTTACGTTGGCAATTAGGGACAAACTAATTAATCATCGGGTGTTGGTAGCTGAAGTTACAGAAGAAGTGATCTTGGGAATGGATCTCATGAGAGAATATGGATTTCATGTGAACATGAAAGAAATGTGCTTCGGATAGATGATGATGAGATTCCACTTCACGAGACGAGTAACCAGACAATGCAAGTTCGAATGATTTGTGATATGAAAATACACGAGAAGACGGAAATGATAGTAATGGGACGCTCCGGGAAGGACAAATATGCATGATGGAAGCAACTAAATCGGGAATGGGTCAGAAGGTATTACTGATTGGAATAACGCTGGTGGAGTTTCGAAATATGATACCAGTAAGGGTGCTAAACATTAATCCGCATACGGTGACCCTGAAGAAAGACATGATTGTGGGAAATTGCATTCCAGTGTGCCATATTAAACGTTGTGTAGACGACACGAAAGATAAACCAGCCAACGGTTGCTCACAGAAATTGCTAGATGCGTTGATACCCTCGTGTCAAGGATTAAACGGCAACCAACTGGGCAAGGTAAAAGAACTGGTCGGATGATATCGAGGTGTGTTTGCACTGGATGATAGTGAACAAAGAAGGACGAATATTGTGCAACATAAGATCAATACTGGAGATACGCAACTGATAAGACAACACACCAGGCAGCTTCCTTTGGCAAAACGTAAGGAAGCCGAGCAAATTATCACCGACATGGAAAAACAAAAAGTGATTGAACCCTCGAATAGTCCATGGGCATCCCCGGTAGTGCTTGTCAAGAAAAAGGATGGGTCGACAAAGTTTTGTGTAGACTACCGGCGGTTAAACAATGTGACAAAGAAATACAGCTATTCTTTGTCCAGAATTGATGACACTTTGGATACTTTATCCAGATCTAGATGGTTTTCGACCTTGGACTTGAAAAGCGGATACTAGCATGTAGGCTTGGAGCCGAACGATGAAGAAAAAACTGCGTTTACGATTGGAACAGGATAATGGCAGTTCAAGGTCATGCCATTTGGATTACGCAAAGCCCCTGCTACTTTTGAACGTTTGATGGAGTCGATACTGCGTGGACTGTCCTGAAAAACATGTCTGGTGTACCTAGACGACGTGATAGTGTTAGGCCGGTCTTTTGAAAAACACCTTAAGAACCTAGAGGAGATATTCCAAAGATTACGCGGGGCAAACCTTACATTGAGCCCCAAGAAATGTCACCTATTTGGAAAAAAGGTGAAATACCTAAGACATGTCGTTTCGGAGACTGGAAAAAGAGCTGACCTTACAAAATAAAAACGGTACAAGAGTGGCCTACACCAGCAGATATACACCAACTAGGCAGTTTTCTAGGATTGTGCACATATTACCGACGTTTTATACCTGGGTTTGCGAACATTGCCAAACCGTTGGCGAAATTAATCGAAGATGGACAAGAATATGATTGGAATGACGACTGCCACAGTGCATTTGAACAATTGAAACGGCTACTACTTTCAGCACCAATTTTGAGTTATCCACGGATGGAAGGGAAATTTGTGTTGGATACCGATGCCAGCAACACAGCTATAGGAAGCGCTCTTTCTCAAGTGCAGGACGGACAAGAGAAAGGTATTGGTTATTTCAGCAAGGTCCTGTCGCGGCCAGAAAGGAACTATTATGTGACAAGGAGAGAGCTGTTTAGCCATCCTCAAATCCGTAGAACACTTTTAAAAGTACTTATACGGCCGTAAATTTCTGTTGAGTACAGACTATGCTGCACTAAAATGGTTACTGCAGTTTCGAAATCCTGAAGGACAAGTTGCAAGATGGATAGGGCGGCTGCAGAAATATGACTTTGACACAGAACATCGTGTAGGAACTAACCATCGGAATGCAGACGCTCTATCAAGGAGACCTTGTCCGGTACACTGCAATCATTGCTCCAAGATGGAAGAGAAAACTAGTTTTATCCATAGAATGACGGTAACCGATGATACTTGGCAATCCGAAAGAATACGAGATGACCAGGAGAATAACGCCAAATTGGGACGTATTATTGAGTGGAAAAGTAGAGGACAACGACCAGCTTGGAAAGAAATTAGTATTTCAAGTAGGAGGCTGAAAACATACTGTGGGACTCATTGGTGATAGAGAATAGAATCTTGAAACGACGCCTGGAATGTGAAGATGGCACAGAGAGACCCCAAGTGATAGTGCCGAGAAGCAGAGTGCCGGAAGTTTTGCAGCACTTGCAAAATGGTATTTCCGGAGGGCACTTTGGCGTGAAAAGAACTCTTGAAAGAGTGAGGGAAAGATTCTATTGGGTGAACCGCAAAGAAGATATGAAGGAGTGGTGCCGGAAATGTGAGCTGTGTGTCTGCAAATGGTCCGGTCACAAAACGGAAAGCCCCAATGAGACAGTATAACGTGGGGAATCCTTTTGAGAGGGTAGCCATTGATATAGCTGGTCCGTTTCCCGAATCAGAGAAAGAAAATAAATACATATTGGTTGCAATGGATTATTTTACCAAATGGCTGGAGGCATATGATATACCTAACCAAGAAGCCGAGACGGTTGCAGATGTTAGTGAGGGAGTTGTTTTGTCGCTTTGGAGTTCCATTGGAATTACACTCCGATCGGAACTTCGAATCAGCGTTGTTTCAAAACGTCTGCAAGCATTTTGGAATCAGGAGGACTAGAACCACGCCACTTCATCCTCAATCGGATGGAATGGTTGAAAGAATGAACAGGACGTTAGGAAAGTACCTAGCCAAAGTTGTCTCTGAACATCAACGAGACTGGGATCAATATTTACATTTGTTCCTACTGGCGTACCGATCTTCGGTACATGATAGCACAGGATACTCTACCGCTTGCGTAATGTTAGGACGTAAAATGTGGCTACCATGTGATCTTCAGTTTGGATTTAAACCTGGAGAAGAGATCGCAGGTGAAGACTACGTTAGTAAGCTTCGTGAGAAATCAAATAGCATTCACGAAAACGTCCGAAAGAATATCCAGGCAGCTAGCGATCGAAGGAAATCACAATATGACAGTAGAGCTCAAGAAGGTGGTTATCAACCTGGAGATTTAGTGTGGTTGTATAATCCACAAAGAAAGCGTGGGTTGTCGTCAAAATTACAAAGACAATGGGAAGGCCCGTACGAAGTGTTGACGAGAATTAATGATGTAGTGTACCGAATTAGAAGATCTCCCCGTGGTAAACGAAAAGTGGTACACTTTGACCGATTAACATCTTATGCTAGCAACAACCAGGGGGCCTTGAGGAATGACAATGGTGTGCAAAGTGTTATTAATCGTGAACCAAATGTAGATTTTGGGAGTTTCATGGCGGCGTATGGCGGTTCTGCTAAGGCGAGATTTAGCGTTGTTGAAAAACAACAAGATCTGTTTAGAGCACCTGAACAGTATTCCCTTGCTCATTGCGTAGCTCAGGACTTGCTAATGTCAAAAGGGATAGCTATTGTTTTCAAGAAAAAGTTTGGATGTGTGGATGAATTAGTACAACAGCAGCCAACTGTAGGAAAAGGTTTGGTCCTTCAGAATAAAAATCGTTATGTTTACTATCTGGTCACTTAGTTATGGACATCTATAGGAGGCTTTGCTAAATCTTAAGGCTCAGATGATGGAAAATGGAGTAGTGAAACTAGCGGTGCCCAAGCTAGGCTGTGAACTGGATCGCTTAGATTGGAGGATAGTCCGAAATATGCTAAAAGTAGTTTTTCAGGGAACCAACGTCCAGGTCCTTGTTTGTTGTTATCAACCGGTTGCCTACCAAGACCAAGAAAAGGGTGTTGACTGTTATTTCCAACGACGCGGTGGATGCACCAGAGGAGATAGCTGCCGATACCGTCATCAGTCATCGAATTAGCGTGAAAATGTATTTATAGTTACGAGACGTAACGGTTTTAAAGAGGGGGCAGTGTTGCGAGCTACTATTAGGCAACCCGTCAAACACACAAGCGCTTAAGCAAGGTATATACTACAGAAGCCTAGAATTTTCTAGCATTATACTGGAGAATGAATCAGCCTTTTTAATTCAGGGTATATATAACACCGCTGATATATGTAAGAAGTTCAGTCTATATCAGAATGTCGAATATAAATTATATCGTGTAAAGTTATATAGTTGAGCTTTTGGAAGTCCAAGAGTAAACATAAATGTTATATGATGTGAACGTGTCTAATGTACATGCAGCTTGTAGAATACATAAATAGACAAAAGTGTAATAAATAAATTATAGTAGTGTTTAGTGTTGCTGAGAAGACATAGTTAAGGAACTAGTTTAAGAAAATATCAGTGCTTGTAAATTTATTAGTGTGATAGTGCGTTATTGTTAATTGGACTAAAACCTCTCTAAATAAGGCATATACTGTTAATTAGACTTGTGAACGGTGAGTAATAACGACTCTTGTTATTACTTGTTTTAAATTAGTGAAACACGGTAGTAGTAGCCCGCTACAATATATATATATATATATATATATATATATATATATATATATATATATATATATATATATATATATATATATATATAAACTAGGTCACAAATAAAATATATATCACACCATGCTTTAAAGTCGATCAATTAAGTTGTGACCTTCAGCATACTTAAGTTAGATAGATATATATATATATATATATATATATATATATATATGAGTGTATTTTGGTTGCCAAACGAATAGCTCAGTGTACTTTAGCTGCTACTGAATAAAGTTCGCATGTTTAGATAATAATCACAACAAAAAATAATGTTGTAATCCACTGTTTGGGTTTTTGATGTAGTGTTGCGTTTGTTTACAATTCAGCGTTTATGCAGAATTCGATATTCTACTTTAAGTTGAATGTACTTTTTTATTATATAGCTCGTAACCGGGGTTAGGTGTTGTGTGTTTCACCTGTTTGATTTTTATGTGTTCCACTATGTGTTTAGGTAATGCGCTTAAACTCAGTGTTGTGACCTAATTGTAATTGGATATAGGTAATTGGAGTTTTTCTTTAGGTAGATGTTGGGATATGACTTTTTCAGACAACTTCAATATATATTTGCCGAAGCTGCGTAATACACTACGCGCAGTTCAGCTTGATAATAGCACAGATTCCAACAAGATTGCCATTTAATTATGTGTCCCTTTTCCTTTGGAGTATTGGCAGCTGAAGAACTGCTTTTCTGCAAACTGATAATAGTCCCACAGCAACCGAATTATTTAATATACTGCACTGCTTTATAAGCGAGGCAAGTATTCAAGGTGCGTGTACAATGAACAGGTTTTTAGATTTTTAAGGGATTGTGAAACAGAAATCTTAAGAGTGAATTTGGACACACTGCATCATTTGTAAATAAGCACTTGTTGCCAAATACACGAGTTATGACCAAAACTTCGTGTTAACAACAGTTGTAACTTCAACAAATTTTTATACAAACGAGATCACTAAAATTAAGAATACTTCTACACTTTGCCAAGACATGCTTGCATTCCGAAACAAGAACTATATCGCGCGATAAAGTTTTAAAAGGTCTTTATGAATTAAGGAAGAAAATTGCAATAATTTTAGAAAATTACAAAGAGGCAAAGCTGTTTCTAGCTCACTCATTCGTGATGAAATTAAGTTACTTGGTTGAAATATTTGAAAAACTGGATAATTTGAACCTTGAAGATCAAGGAACAAAATGAACATCTATTGTATATGAAAGACAAAATCGACGCTCCTTAGCTCCTTTACACACGAACCAATAAAATCGGAGTCCGATCCGGAAAGTCCCTTGATCGTAATTGAAAGAAGTGAACACACTTTCAGTACTACAAACCGATACCGGGATAATGAATCTGGCGAATTTTGCGATGTTGTCATATGTCTAATCAAAGTTACGTATGGACAATACAGTTTGAGTAATTGTTCGTGTTACAATCAAAATGCGTTCCACAGAAAAGAAGCCTTTACAGATCTTACAGCCTACATTTACTGTATTTGCATATAAAGCATAGTTATCCATGAAATAAAAGAAAATCCCTGATTTATCCATTATTTCAAGTACATTATGTAGAGGGAGTATTTTGTACTTTATTTGAAAAACTACGTTCACATAGTGAGTTTTATCACTATTTCAGAACGAGCAATGCTACGTTTTAGTTCGTTCATGATAGAATAAATATGCTAATACAATGGTAGAGTACAGTTATGAAACTTTGGGTTCCTCCAAAGGAGATGTTCGCGGCGACGTTAATGTAAATAAAATACATTATATAAATAAGTCTTTTTTCTGTGACGGGAAAAAATTGACATTTAATGTTTCTTGACAGGTAACAAAATATCACTTATTATTAATTAAATTTTTTCCCCGGAAAAAAGTGAGTACTTTTTTCCCGGGTATGTACAAATAAGTAAGAACACGAAGATATTTAATTTATAGCCGGGTCCACATTTGTAACATTCGAGTGTAACATAACATCGTATCATAACTTCGTCGCGTTCAAAACACCTGATATACACAACTTAAGTGAGCAATTTTTGAAACCACTTGCAGAATTAAATTGACGGATATTTGATTAGTTGTTTGAACTTTTAAATTTGACATTGATTGATTTTTTGACTTTAATATATTCTAATATTTTTTTCAATATTAAATCGTCGTTTTGACTGCCACAAAAAAAAAGTGTATTATACACAGGAAAAAATGTAAGGTTTTTAACTCTCGGTGTTTTGTCCCCCTCCGCTTCGCGTCGGGAGACAAACACACTTTGTGCTAAAATCAAGTACTTTTTCCCTTGAATAATAAATTAGCATAAAATGTTGTTGAAATACAGTTTAAGAAGAAGAGCAATAGATAGATTTTAAGAAACGTCACCAAAGTAGAAAACAGTTTGCTAATAAATCTCTAATTGAGTATTAGCTTGGCGTGGGTACTGAATTTTTGCTGTGAATGTAAGAGCTTTTCGAACGATTTTACCATTTTCAACGCGACGTCCGCATTTTTTGAGTGGTTGCACTAAAAATAAAATACGATCGCTACTTAATAGAGAAAAGAAACTAAGATTATTCATTTCCAATATATAACCACCTTACAAAAAACTGTCTTTTGGGAGACAAGCTCTAGGGAGCCACTAATTTGACTAATTGTGATATTGATATTTCATTTTAGTTTTTATTTACTTCGTTGTTGAGTTTGCATTAGGTAATGTATATACGTACCTATTGGAGTGGCATTGCGTTTTGAATTTTATAATGCATTTTGTTTTCGAATTGTGTTTGTATTTTTGTTCTCCAATAAAAAGTTTTTTCTGTAATTTTCGCTTGATTCTTGCGTTGTTCTATGCACCCCACAGATTGATAAACACCGATTTAGGTAATATATCAAAACTGAATTTCCTTCAGTTGTGGTAAGTTAAGTATATATGCGGAATGCGGTAAAAGTTTCAATTACTTTCTTGTTAAGTAGGCGACAAAAATTGTAAAAAATTTACAACGCTCCCTAACAAACTAAAACTGATACCTTTTATAAAGCTTCAAACTTATTTAAAGTAAGTGTACTACACAAAGAAGATGTGCAATCTGCGGTTAGAGGAGGCACAATCTATTTGCAGTATGTGCATTGTAAGCAAGTTCCTACCGCTACACATATAAATCTTCTATTAATTGGTTTTCTCATTCAACATTCTGTAAGTTTTTTCAATTACTTGTATTGTTTGTGTTAACAAACATCCCAGTGAAATTTAGGGATCATTCAAACGCGAACTCAAATATTCGGTTTTAATTTAAAATAATGGAATTGTTTTGTTTAATTGGAATTGGATCTCTGTGAATAATTTTCGAATTTAAATGAAATTCAAGCCTTCTGAGAATCAGATCGGTATTATTTCCCTTGTAGCAAAAGCTTATGCGTGTTTAAATTTTTTCAGTTAAATTAAACTCAATCGGTTTTGAAAGGATCACTAAAAATATTAAATTTCCCTTACTAGAAAGCAGAAAACATTTAGTAAATAAGTTTATATTCATGCAAACCGCAATAGGTTTAGCAGGAACCTGAATCTTTGTTAGAGTACTAAACAGATTATCCGATATAAAGTGGGATTTATTTGTCTCCTTTGAACAAACGGACTAAAGATATATTATTAGTTCGAAAATGCAATTTTTGTATTACAAAAAGTCTATAATATTGCAAATGGAGTTTATAAGTTGGGGTTAGAAAAGATAGTGGTTACGCATTTCGACAATTATATAACCGGGATTTGTGTTTAACGAGGACTAAAGCTTCCGTCACCTCTTAGTACTGAAATTCCATAGTTCGAGCACTGGATCAAACTGTTTCAAAATAATCGGACGTATTTTAGCTAGTGATAAGATATTGAGGAATACCGAAAAGGAGGAGGACCTGCTTTTCAAAGATTTTAGATTCGGATATTGCAGTAGCGTTACGGATTGAAAAAACAGAAAACTTAGTAACGTAGTCGGCCACTACAAGAATATAGAAATTACGAGTAGAACGAGGAAGATGACCTACTATGTCACAAAAAATGACCTGCCATAGATAGGATGAATTGTTCCTTAGAGCGAAGGGATCAGGAAGAGGTAACTTCAACTTTGTGAGCAGGACAAACCGGACAACGTCGGATGTAACGAACGACAACTCTAAGACAGGGCCAGTAATATTTTTAGAGGACAAGTTTTGGGTCACGCTACAATGACCAGAAGTAGGAGGATCGTGACGGAAGAATTCCAGACGTTTGAGCTGCTCACAACGTACGTTGATTTTACAATCGTCAAGACAATCGGCATTATAATTTGAATATGGGCCGCTATACTTGCGGCCACGTCCCCAGTGCTCCACCCGAAGGTACTACATTGCAGGGAAATTGGCAGCGATAGTAACTTTGTGGCGACGAAAAACGATATTGTCAACTAGAACCAAGGAAGGATAACGTCTAAAGGGGTCACGAGCATAGAATTATACTAAGGGTCAAGAGTAGGAAGGGTGACTTCGAGGGAAGTAATGGTAGTAATTGAAATTCGTTCAAGGACAGGAACAGAACGAGAAAGAGTATCAGGAATAACATGATCTTTGCTTTTACGGTGAATAATAGTAAACTCATATTGTTGAAGGCAAAGGGACTAGCGGACTAGGCGACCGAAAGAACTTTAAAGTTTATTGAGCCAAAGAAGGGAATGGTGATTGGCGTAAAAGTGAGAACCCTGGACGTAAGGAGGGAACTTCCTAATCGCCCACATCACTGCCAGGTACTCACCTCTTTAACTGAGTAGTTGCGTTTAGGCTCAGAAAGCGAACGACATATAGCTGATGACATTCTCGTCGCCCGGATAGGACTGGCTTAGGGTGGCAAACAAACCGAAATGGAAGACGTCAGTTTGAATGGAGAAGGGCAGGAAAGAAAGGTGTAGAAACTAGGTGTTGTTTAAAAGAAAGGTGCGCGGATTGACAACTGGGTGTTCAAGAGAAAGGGGTATTGTTAAGGTTGTGGTTAGAAAGCATGGCCATGCCAATCGGTTGATGGACTTTGGTAACAGAGGAGGGAAGAGGGATCTTAAGGATAGCGGAAACTTTGTCGAGATCAACAAAGAGACGGTCCCGGTTAACGACGTAGCCAAGGCAGAGGAATTTAGAAAGGCAAAAATGACATTTGTGTTGCAGAGAGTAAGACCAGTAAGGAAGAGACGAGAAAGGACTAAGTCAAGAATCCAAAGGTTGTCTTCGAAAAAAGCGGTATCAATAATGATATCATCGAGACAGGCATAACAGAATCATTCCAGGTCAGAACCGATGACCTGATAGATCAGGCGGTATAAAGTGGCAGGCGAATTTTGGAGTCCGAAAACGAAGCGGCAAAATTAAAACAAACCTCGATGAAGGACGGTAAAGGCAGTGATCGGTTTCGATTCGAAAGCAGGAGGGATTTGCCAGTAGGCAAAATGAGTATCTAGGGAGGAAAGAAACCGAGCATCGCGGAGACGTTCTAAAATAGTACAGATATAAGTAAGAGAATTTGCATCTTTTTGGTTGACGTGATTGACCTTTCGTATGTCCTTCCTCTTCACCAGAACGATGGGACTAGCCCACGGACTGGACGACGGTTTCACGACTCCAAGACTGTGCATCTCGTCTAGTTTATTATGAACAACCCGTAGAAGTAAAGGAGAGAGGGGGTGGTAACATGCTTAATGTGCTCGGTGGAAGTGCAAATATGATGTAGGACTAAATATGGGCAACCGAGGCCCGGAAGATTCTTGAAAAGGCGGAGGAAATATGGGAATCTAGCTCGTAGCGTTGCGTAAGAAAAAGGTCGGACATAATGTGGTCAGGATCGGGAGTAGTGACCAATGGTGAAGGAGAAGCAAAAGTCCATTGGCTATCGCGAAGATTTGAAACATATAGTATTGTCTTCCAATAGTAGATACCCAGAATTAGTTGATGAGAAAGGACCTCTAGAGTAGTGACAGAATTTGGAAGAGTAACGGGAACGGTGAAGGAACCGAGGGTGGCGCATTTGGAACTCTCAATTAAGCTAGAGGTAGGTGTAGAGAATGTAAACGGTCCCAACCGGGACCACCAGGATTGTTACGCGCGGCTTCGTAGTACAGAAGGCCGGTAAAAAAAGGCCAAAAATCTGGACAGACAGATATGGGCGTTCGTGCCACGCAAATTTGGACACGAAGAATCTAGGACGATGCAGGAGTGATCGTTGAGACCAGGGAAAGGAGAATCCGAGGTCAATAAAACGATAGGGCTGACGACACGTTCCGAAGACCCTACCGACTATTTAAAAAAAAGTGACAGGACAGTTGCTTCGGGTAACACCCTTATTCCAGTAGAAGTAGGCGTAGTGACGGCTCCAAAACTGGTTCAAGGAGTGGGTGTAGCTCAAACAAGCACAAGAGCAGAAGCAAAGAGATTTAAAAGTAGTAGAATCGGGTTTATATCCTAATGTAGGTTATAATAATTTTGTCGTTTTAAGAGAAGGACGAAGTAGGTAACGTTCCGCTAAAAATTGGGTGGCCTTAAGTTTTTGACCCAAGGATGAAAGCTGATTTATCGAAAAATAGGGGTAAGGCCTAAGGACGTTTGATAGAAAAGTGTCAAGTTTCCCCGCATAGGCGAAGACGTTTTTCTTTAAAAGGGGGTTTTTAAAATAATTCAGCATACATACACTTAACCCGTAAGGGATTCGGAAGGACCCACAGTCCTCTGATAAAATTCGCGCATTAACCGATCGGGAAGTAGAAAAGCAGATCTGAGCATGCACGACAATGTCAGATCAAAAATGCCCGCTATCGCAATTAACTCTTTCTAATAGCAAAACTTGATCTGACAGAATTTCGAGGGTGAAAGTTTATAATGGGTGGGAGGAAAGTTTCTAGAAGAACATAATTCGTCCGTGCGATCGAGAAAATCCATTCCTCGTCAGAAAAATTTGTTTGGAAACTGCGTTACTTTTAGTAACAACACTGGACTGGGTAAGAACAATCAGCTCAGGTTCTCCCTAGGTCTTCGATTCAGACATAAGGGTTGGGCGTTCTTCGGTGTCTGTATTAGAGACGGCACTAATATGTGTCATTTTGGCTAAATAAAAGAACACCGAAGCCACAATAAGTTAAAATAAACTCGAAGGAAAATTGAAATCTACGGGAACAAAAAGTTGGTGGGAATGATAAAAATACTACTACTAGAAATACTAATGTACTTGGGTACCAGTGTTTTCCAAAACTCGAATTTACAGCGTACACACAATTCTAGTAACTCGGCTAAAAGAAAACCTACAGAAAATCAATAAGTTTTGGATAAGGGACAATAAAACAAACGCAAAAAGATTTTTTATCAAAACGAAACGATATAAGTACAGAAAATTCAGTACCACACGTTGAGTAAGAAAAGGTTTCCAAAAATCTGACACAAATTTTGAGTAAAAAAGAACGGTTTCATAAATAGAGTAAATTTTAAGTAAATGAGAAGGTTTTCGAAAATCATGGCACCACGTTGGGCGCTAAACTTTATTTTACGATATGTCGTACAGATAAGAAAGAAAAGTAAAGTAGGCAAAGAATTCTACAACAGAACAAGGGGAGAGACCACTGAATTGCTGCCGTACTAGCTGAAAAGGTCGTAGACTGGTGTGGGTAACACAGAAAGAAAAATTGGTAACTTAAGTAAAATTAGATTTATTATAAACTATTACTTAATAAATATGGTATCAAAAGGAATATTTACAAAAACCAAAAGGAACATTTACGTGACGTCCCGTTAATCCATGATATAAACGAAAACGTCAACTCACATATAACACAACATAATAATGTACATAAAAATTTACAAAATTCTCAATTTGCTTTTTAAAATATGTAAATATTGTTACGCAACAAACTTGTTATCATATTATTTACTCCAAATTACAGATTATTACTTGGAATAGTGATGTGTTGGATAAAAAATTTTGGTTTCTCCTCTAGAGTATAGGGATAAATACCTTAAACAGGAGTAATATAAGAAAACAAGAATTTACTAATTCCTTTTAACCACAAAATATGTTGTATGTGGGTTTTTTTTGCGGCTCCGTGGCGTAGTGGTATGTGTGTGACTGCTACGCCCAAGGTCCCGGGTTCGAATCCCGACACGGTCCGCTTGAAAAATGTTAGGCGAGCATTTTTCACAAAAATACACCCTCGTTCGGATGAGAGGTAAAATGGAGGTCCCGTGTGTGAGTGTTGTCACGCACGTTAAAGATCCCTACCTTGCTTGGAACAGCAAGGATTCGGCAAAATTCAAAATTTTCCAGGTAAAAAAAAACTCGCTTCCTGGCCAATGTAGTACCTTCGGGTGGAGCATTGGAAAATCAAATGTAATGTATGTGGGTTTTTTTTGCGGCTCCGTGGCGTAGTGGTATGTGTGTGACTGCTACGCCCAAGGTCCCGGGTTCGAATCCCGACACGGTCCGCTTAAAAAATGTTAGGCGAGCATTTTTCACAAAAATACACCCTCGTTCGGATAAGAGGTAAAATGGAGGTCCCGTGTGTGAGTGTTGTCACGCACGTTAAAGATCCCTACCTTGCTTGGAACAGCAAGGGTTCGGCAAAATTCCAAATTTTCCAGGTAAAAAAAACTCGCTTCCTGGCCAATGTAGTACCTTCGGGTGGAGCATTGGAAAATCAAATGTAATGTATGTGGGTTTTAACAATTATATTGTTTATGTGCGTTGGAACAGTATCGAAAAAGGTTTCTTTCAATAATATGTTCATAGATATGGTGGGAATAGAGCAAAGAGTTTAAATCGTTCTGTTTTGAGCGCTGAAGTGGTGGTTTCTATGTAACTGAAATAGACTCAATAGTAATTTTAAGCTGCGTGTTATGTCGGTTTTACCAGAAATTCGTTAAAGTAAGTATAGATAGTTGAAAACAAATACAAGAAGAAACGAAAGTGACATAGCTTGTTACATGTCAAATTGGTAATGTAGCATTTTTAAAATTAGTTATAATTTATAAGTTAAATGCTGCGTATTTTTAAATGAATAACGCTAACATCCGTCGTCGCTGACAGTGACGCCTGCGCAGAGTGAATGCAGGGGTGCGGGAAGTGTCGAAAGCGTTATTAAGCCACGAGACCTCGACCAAGGAACAACAAAATAGATGGTGTTTGTGTTTTTCTTAAAGGAACAGGTATGTAGGTTCCCTGTGCCTTACCTTTTATTGTACCTGTTACCTTATCTGCTTTCGACCCCCTACGAGTGCAGTAGAGGTTTAGGATGGATGGAAATCAGATATTCTACATGGCGTAGCCCAACCTACAAATCACCGTTGAAATTGAGTTCCGAGATACCCACCACGTGAGTAATTTGATTTTATTTAAATTGTGCATGTAAATTTGACTTAAATAGCGATTGTATCACTTGTAAAGCGTGGTCACTATAGGTTATAAAATAGCGGGTAAAATATGCCTTGTGTAAGTATAACAATTGGCGAATTCGTGTCCAATAAAGCGATTGCATTTAGAGAGCCTATAGAGATAGGTAGATGCGGGCGATTATCGAGAGGTTTTTAACAAGTTGTAACTCATTACATGTGATTTTCCAATGCTCCACCCGAAGGTACTACATTGGCCAGGAAGCGAGTTTTTTTTTTTACCTGGAAAACTTTGAATTTTGCCGAATCCTTGCTGTTTCAAGCAAGGTAGGGATCTTTAACGTGCGTGACAACACTCACACACGGGACCTCCATTTTACCTCTCATCCGAACGAGGGTGTATTTTTGCGAAAAATGCTCGCCTAACATTTTTCAAGCGGACCGTGTCGGGATTCGAACCCGGGACCTAGGGCGTAGTAGTCACACACATACCACTACACCACGGAGCCGCCTTCAAGTTGTAAGGCAGCAGAATTTTTATGGTAAAAGAAATGAACTGTTTTCAACCAATAAGACCAATCGGCAGGAGTCGAACGACATATTTCAGATAAAGGAGTCAAGTTATTGTTTGAATTTGAGGTAACGGTATTGTTATTATTAGATACGTTAAAAAAAAAGGTGTAACATTAGGGGTAGGTTTATGCGTTAATTCTATTGACGTCTGGGTGTGTTGAATTGTTTTGTTGAGGACGATTTTGGCTCCTTGGGATATTCACGTTCCGAGTAGGAATATTTCTAACAAAATTTTCCGATAAGGTAGGGTTATATTTTATACTTTTTGATTTATAGGTATTGTTTCGACCTCAGCCATAGCTGAAAAGATTTTTTGGATATGTGCAAGCATTATAAGTATGTCCGCTTTTCGTTCCAGCAGGTAGCTGAGTTTGTTGATGGAGAAACAGGAAGATTAATAGTAGATACTTTACGAGAAGATTCTGATTGATATGCTAGGTCTGGTTCTAATAGACCAGATTGTTTTGTTGGGGGAAGACGGTATTTATCTATACGTAACATTACTTCTTGAAGAGAGCGGCATAAATCTTTAAATTCAGATAAGGAAGGGATATGTTGTAAAGCTAAGTGTTCAGAGAAATAAGGATTTAGGTTTCGTAAAAGTTTCATCAATAATTTCGGGTTCGGGTGGTATTATATCTAATCTGCTATATAAAGCTTCAATTGAGGTAATAAAAAGATTACGTTTTCGTTAGACCCCTGGATACGATTTTTTATTTCATTCCAGAGATCAGTTATATAGCCATGAGGTAGAGCGTTTTAAGCTAGTAACTAACTCTTCCCATGTAAAACTGTGGTTTCGTATATTTCTATACCAAATCAAAGCTGAGTCAGAAAATAGTTCCCTTGCTGAGACAAATAAATCTTGGTCTGTACAGTTACGTGAGATCTTAAAATCGTTTACGCGGTCCAGAAATAACATTAACGAAATTTGCGAATCGAAACCCGAGAAAGAAATATCTCATTTATAAACTGGTATAGATTTCGGAGACGAGGTAACAGGTTGCGAAATAGTGAGATTAGAAAAAGCAGAAGGCAAATTTACATCGGAATCTAAGTTAAGTTTTTCGAGAATGATTCCTTCAATTAAGAGAACGTCAGATAAGAAAGTTTGCCTGATTTCATTAGCCTCTTTATCCTTAAGTAAAGATAACAAGTCTAAACGTTACTTTAAATGTATTATACGAGATTTTATACGTTTTAATTCTAAATCTGTAGCTACTGGATTTGTTTTATAAACTATATTATTAATATCGTCTAGAGATTGTTTGATCTCAAAGGCATTTTGTGATAGATCTGAAGTTAATGTACGAAAGATTAATTGTCCGTTAGCTTCTTGTGCTAGTACGGATTTTAATTGCAAACGTCTGTCGTTTTGTTTCGACGCAGGTTGGATACTGCGTGATTCAAGTTCAAAAATGGTTTCGAGAAATTTAAGCTATAATGAGTTCATCATGCTGTTATAAATATACCGAGATAGGTTTAAAGCAAATAGGGAATACTAGTTTCTAAGGAAATAAATTTTTTCTAAAAAGGACCCATAAAAGCTAGTTAATTATTCAAAATTTAAAGATAAGTATTTAACCAAACTTAATGTGGTTTTAAAGAATTTTTAAGATAAGGATTAACAAATGAAACAATTAGAGTAGTAAATTATTTATAAATAACCATACTTACTGAATAAATAATTTACATCCAAGGTGACATATTTTAGTTTTCTCACAAGTTAGATTAAGTAGTAATTGTCAAACACATTTCAAATATAAACAGCACCATTTTTGTAAAAATATTTAATTTACACTAGATTTTAAAATAGCATAATTAAGTTAGCAGGAAGTAAACAAACAACTATCTATAGTGACAGTTTTAACAAATCTAATTGACATATATTCACCTTTTAATGTTACCAATCAAATAAGATAAAAAATAACTAAAGGTAACTAAATTTGGTGGTGCCAAATTACATTTTTTATAGTCACTAAAATTAAACTTCTTTAATTACCGATTTTGAGTGAACAACGGATTTTAGTTTCAACATACACGTATATAGACACTATTGTTATACTTACACGCGGCATATTTTACCCGCCATTTTATAACCTATACTGACCACGCTTTACGAGTGATGCAATCGCTATTTAAGTCAAATTTACATGCACAATTTAAATAAAATTAAATTACTCACGTGGTGGGTATCTCGGAACTTAATCTCAACGGTGATTTGTAGGTTGGGTTACGCCATCTTGAATATCAGATTTTCATCCGTCCTAAACATCTACTGCACTCGTAGGGGGTCGAAAGGCGATAAGGTAACAGGTACAGAAAAGGTAAGACACAGGGAACCTACATACCTGTTCTTAAAAAAACAAACATACACCTACCATCTAAATAGTTGTTCACTGGTCGAGGTTTCGTGGTTTAATAACGCTTTCTACACTCCCGCACTCTGCATTCACTCTGCGCAGGCGCGACTGTTAGCGACGACGAAAGTTAGCGTTATTTATTTAAAAATACGCGGCAATTAACTTGTAAATTATAACTAAATCTAAAAATGCTACATTGCCAATTTGGCATGTAACAAGCTATGTCTTGGTCTATACATTTATGAATTAGCAAGAAGTTCACTTTACGAGTATTAGTAGAAATATATTAATTAGAAGGCAGTGGTTGAACTATGCATGAGACATTATATTTTATTTTCTGTGCTCTATCCGAAAGTACGGCATTGACCAAGAAGCGTTGCAACACCCATACATGGGACCTACTGTTTACCGTCCATCCGAACGATGGCGTAGTTTTTTGAAAAAAGCTCGCTTAACATTTTTCAAGCAGTCGTGTCGGAAATCGTACTCGGGACCTTAGGTGTAGTAGTCACACGCAAACCAACTAAGCCACGGAGCCGCCTATTACATAAGAGACAACTTCGAATCAAAATTAAGCTACGATGGTTATATAAAAATCACATTTGAGACATTTAAAGTGGAGGCAAATAAAATATGATCTAAAGTTTTAAAAAAAGATTAACTAATTTATTTTTTATGTCTGAGGACGAAATTGACATATATTTTAACTCTGGACTTGAAATTATTTCAATAATATGTTGAGGAGGGGGTAACCAATTCTTAGTGTACCTAAAGAAGTAATTACTAAAGAATTTAAGTGCGGAATGAAGATTAACTAAAAATTTTAAGGTTGGGGTGCAAAAGAGCGGGAAGAAGTTCTGATAACTAGTTAAATGTGAAAGTTGGTTGGAGGTTGGACTTATAATTAGTTTTTGGAGTCATTGATGCTATGGTTGGGTATTTTGGATATTGGTTTGCAAAGAATTTTAACTACAACTTTAATATTTCTGGGTTTGAAAATACCAACGGAACATTTATTATTGTAAGTATTTATTATACGATTGTTTATTTATTTTATTTAGTATAATTCTGCATTATTTGCTTGCTTCATCAGCATACATGCTTAGGGTTAATCTAATAATTATGATCATTAAGTTGAAGTCACTTAAAAATTTTTATGGAATTCTAGGTGTTGGTCTATAATTTTTGAGGTAATTTTGGACCAAAATCGAAAGTTCATCCTTGTGAAATTTCTTTATTTGTTAGATTGATTTTTTAAATTCAGTTTAATTTGAACAATTGTGTGCTATTATCTAGAGCAGTTGTAAATGATCATTCTATACACGAATTAGAGTTACTAAACTTTGGTAATATGTTTATAGAGATATTGCAAGGGATTAACAGCATAGTGCAATAAAGTATGTCCTTGCTCTTCACATTACCCGTTTTTATATTTGCGAAGCGATATCTTTGAAAATGTATCTTAAAAATATATTAGAGTTTTAACGCTCAGGATTACAAAAACTTTTTATGTTTTCAAATTCAAGTGACTAAATAGGTGGAAAGACGTAACGATTAGTTTTAGTTTTTACTACGTTAAGTTTCTGTGATGCAGCCGACAGTATCTTAGTCAAATTACAACATGTAACTCAAGTGAGCTTTATGGTATGCGTAGAACGTATTCGGCACTGTTAAATCAAATATACACTAAGAAACTCATAAAAAATTCAAACCGCCAGCTTCAAATGTTCAAGTGCATAGAAACTTGAAACGCGTTTCCAGCTTAATTGTAGTACGGTCGATAACTTCATAATTCATGCCTTTAATATATTCGTTATGTTAAGGAAGTTAAACATAATTTCAAATTTTGTTCCTTATACAGAAAAATTCTAGAATAATGGAAGCAAAATAACTGCTGTCTAAAATTCACGGTCTCATAAACTTGATTCCAAGATATTCGTTTTACTTTGTGACATGAATACCCTTGCTAGGGTAATTCACGACAAGGGCTCTATTGGTGACTTTCTAAGGTAATGTATATATGTCAAACGTTACACCTATTCGGGTACTTACAATTTGTCTTCTGGTCATTCCTTTGATCAATATTGCTATAGCAGCTTGCTTCGTCTTTGGGCGACATTCTGGATATTATGTATAAAACCCTTTGTCTCCGTTATACATGATAAGTTGGAAACTGTTTCCACGAAACACAGCATTCTCGACCCGTTAGTTTAGCTATTTTTCTTCTAGTCTTCTAGTGTTTAGATACATGATAACGAAGTTTTATATAGAGTTCTTGGCAGGCACTATTTGTAGGCACTCCAACGCAAAACTATTTTTCATATATATGTTTAGTTATTAAACGCGTAATTAGTATTTTGAAGACACACGTGATACATGTATGGATGGCTAACTGCATTCAAGGGTTAGATAAATGGAAAAATTTAGTTGATTTGTCACAAACTATAAATTATAGTCTTAGACGGAATAGAGATATCATTGTTAAGAGAAACTGAACCTCGAGAGGTTATTGAAACCCAAACTCTAAAAATAAATCCCACTAAAATATAATAGAATCTGGAAAAATAGAAATTTCCGTAAATTCATGGTGTCGCCCTGTATAATACAGGTGTACTATTATTCATTAAAGTGCCAAGTAAAAATTCAATTGCGCGTGTATAAATAATCACCATGTATGATATAAGCGTATTGTAAATAAATAGCAAATAACGTAAACTGTACACGTAGAAATAATTAATCTTAAGGTACCTTAAAAACGCATTCAATGCGAACGCAAATCGATCATTTTAAGATAAATACAAAGCAATTTTTTTCACTTATTGATTATCAACAAATTTCTCATAAAAATGCTTTTTCATTTGCTGTATATGGCATAAAATAGTGCTAGTTTTACACATTTAGTATAAAAACTACAACCAATCTTGTATTTAAACCATAATTTTAATCTTGAAGCACGTTTTACCGTGAAAGCAAATATTAGCTACAAAATTCAGGTAATTTGCATTATAAATCCATTAAAGTTTAAATGAATTACCGTGTGCATTACCTAAATTTAATTTAAATGAAATATATTCTCGTATATTTGAGAGAAATCGCGAAGAAATACGTCAACTTCTTTGAACTCATTAATAAATAAATCTTTATTTTACGAAGCGTGCGGAACAATAAAAAAAGCCCCATTAAATCTAACAAAAATTGATAAAAGTTATTTCGTACTTTTCGCAATTACTAGATTAGTATGCGACGCCACAATAACTGTGGGTGTTAAACAAAGACGAGCAACGCACGTCACTAATAACTGAAAAGAGATAATAAGGTAAATAAACTCGGCATTTTGAACGCTAATGCGGATTTCCAAGAATACTACGTAAGATAGGCGTTTATTAATTAGAATGGAATCGCGCAAATACTACTACATTCTAGATATAGATAATTGTGTATATATAAGGAAGCGTTTAGTAAATAAGTTCATTCATAAATTCGATCGCGAAATGTTAATTTGATTTTAGTCGCCAACTATGGTTTCCCAAAGATGATATTTGAAGTATGCAGCAAGGAATCTGTAGTTTATTATGATGTTGCAATAAATATAAAAGTGTTGTTTTAAACAAAACTTGCATAATATGAAAATAATCAGTGTTAATCATATAATTTTTTTTTTTTGGTGAGGATCTTTACCAAGAAAATTTGTGTTCAGCGTTTGAAACACTTTAACTTTTTTAATAGATTGTCTATCAGGGATTTTTATGGCCTAAACAAACCTTACAAGCGTAAAAATCATAACCAGGTAAACCATCCATAACAGAAGAAATTTAGTTCTGTAAACTTAATTATTGTAAGCAACAATCCAATAATTTCTTCAATATCAGCACCTAACTCTAAAATTTCTGAATTGATAACCAAAATTCTTACATCCACGTATAACACTAATAATCCATACTATGTCCAAGATTCATTCCATTTTGCAAATTTTATTAATGAATTTAAAATACCTCAAAATTACGTTATCATCAGCTTAGATGTCATATCTTTATTTAGTAACATTTCATTAAATCTAACCAAAAAAAGTATTGATTTACATTGGGATAATACACAAAAAAAATGTAAAATAAACAAAACTAACTTCTTAAGACTAATCGAATTCTTATTCGACACTACTTACTTTACTGTAAATAACAACTTCTATAAACAAATCCTAGGAACCCTTATGGGAGCCAGTGTATCACCTATCATCGCTCAATTTATTATGGACGATTTAATAGACAATTGCATCACGAAATTTGATTTTAATTTTCCTTTCTTAAAAAAATATGTCGACGATTTAATCTGCTGCATACCATTAGACACTCAAAATCATATATTACAAATATTTAACAGTTACGATCCATCAATTCAATTCACAATAGAAAAAGAAACAAACTGTTCAGTTCCCTTTTTAGACATGAAAATAATAAGAAAAAATAACACTTTAATAACAGAATGGTATAATAAACCAATGTCATCTGGCAGATATTTAAACTACTATTCTTTCCATCCTATGCAAATAAAAATAAATATAATCCTAGGCTTAAAGAAAAAAATTGAATCTGTGACACACCATACTATAAAACATAAAAACTTACTTATACTTAAAGATCTACTATTAAAAAACTCAGACCCTAAAACTTTAGTTAATAAACTTCTTTTCAATACTTCCAAAATAATTAAAAAAACTCCACCCAATTCTATAAACAATACCGACCAAAATGTTAATAATAATTCAATAACCTTTATCTCACTACCTTACATAGAAAAACTTACTACCAAATTCAAACATCTCTTCAAAAACAATAACAATGTAAAATTTTCAATAAAACCCATATTAACACTGAACAAGAATTTATACACAAACTTAAAAGATCCTACTACAAAATTACAAAAATCGGGAATAGTTTATTGCATATCTTGTCAAGAATGTGATGGCAAATATATAGGCCACACATCTACTTGGCTCTCAACAAGACTAACCGCTCATAAAAGTAATTGTAGAAATAATAACAAAACATGCGCACTATCTTCCCATGCTATTGAAACTGGTCACAAAATCAATCATAATGACACTAAAATAATCTTCAATGAAAATAATTATAAAAAAAGAATATTCTTAGAAATGATTGCCATTTCCTTAACAAACACAGCTTTAAACAAAAAAACTGATACACAAAATCTCAACAACATTTATTCACATCTACTAACCGTCATTCAAAAATCTAAAAAACATAAAAATCGATTTAACACTTAACATCAACTTAACATAATTTATAAAATCTTTTGATACTTGTACTCAGATACCTAACTTGAACTGTACGCAATTAATTTTAGTATAATCTAGGATACACTTACACACATATGGTATATTTCAAAATCTTGTCAAATTAATTTTTAATCTAATAATTGTTACCTAGTTTATTTTATGCATAATCTCACATAAAACTTTTAGATGCTACAACCTATTCTAAATTGTTAAAGCTTCATTATTCGTAAGTAATCTTAATATTAATTGTTAACATTCATATAATGTACCTTTAGTTTTCCTGACGAAGAAAATAATAAATTTTCGAAAGCTCGAATAGAAAAAAAGAAGTTATAATTCCTAATAAATATAGACTGAATCCCCAATAACAACATATTCCAAAGTTATATATATATATATATATATATATATATATTGCTGTGATATTACAAAAAGTCAGATGAGGAGTCCCTACGTTGTACATCAATTTCTCTATATGATGTTGGAAGTCGACGATGATTTATCGAGCTCCTCATATTAGATGTCAATTTTCTGGTGTGATATTGAAAGTCTGAAGATGATCTGTCGAGCCCCCCGTTTTGGGCGTTAATTTTCCGCTATGATATTGAAACGTGATGTTGTACTTAATTAGCCAGAGTGATGCCTAGAGCCGATTTTACATCGGCAAAATGAAATTCAATTAAATTACCCTTTTTAAATACAATATTTTTATTCATTCTGTTTTGAGGCAGTTGATTAGTTTAAAATCTTCGCTGGATTGCTGAACATGAATCATTTATACTTCAAAGTGAATCAATTCTTATTTAGGGTGTTTTGTTCAGTACCGAGCCTTTCCTTCCAAAAACTCTGCATTACATATATTGATGTAATTAGAAGTCATGGAGAAGTAATGTTGCAGTATCTCATAAACTTCCAATTTTGTAAGCCCGAAAAAATTCAAGAAAAGAAGAATTATATATATATATATATATATATATATATTGCTGTGATAAGCGGTTGTTTAAGGGTGTATTTTATAGCAATGGTCATGTAGTAATCAGAAATCACAATAGGAAGCAGAAAACTGCATTTATTTAATACAAAATTGAGCAATTGGGATAGTTTGTAAATAGCAAGCAGTCAACACCTTGTATATAGAGCATAAGTAGTTTTAAGCGACGCAAATAGTAACAATAAGACACATAGTTAGCATAAAAATAAGTAATTCATGCATTAGGTAAAGAACAGATATTTAACACCCTGTATATATAGAGTTTCAGTAAATTTAAGCAAGGCAAATAACAATATTTTTCAGTAGAAGCACCCGTATTTAGAAGTAAGCATGATAAATTTAATTAAACACGCATTGAAAAGGATGCGCATTAATCATATCATAATACGGAGATAAGAGATAAAACTTAAAGAAGCATAGTGTAAGTGCGTACAAACAATTAACATTTTGATAAGTAAAGGTAATTAAAAATGCGTAAATGGATAAATATACTTGAAAATTGAAAGTCGAATAGCATCAGGTATTTGTGTATAATATGGAAACGCGATTATTTTCTCAAAACACCGCATGGTCTGATAACAAGGCATATGTAAGCAAACAACAATTACTCGAAAGGCCAAGAATGTTTCATCAAAAAACCACTTTAAGTGTAGAAAATAGAGAGACCTTATTGATTAAGATTAGCGACGGGCTTGTAAGCCAAACCCACAGACGAAGTGGGATATCAACCATATATTAACAGCGAGAATGATAACGGAGGTCAGTTTTCAACTCAACAAGGCCAAGCTGTTTCACTATAAATCAAAGAGTAACGCGAGTTATGTATCCCCCAATTATCTATATGTATTGAATATATTGAATCTAATAGGAATTATTAGAAATTGTTAAATAAAGCATAAGTTCTTTGCAACAATGTAATACAAGGCTAACCCAGGGAAGTTATTGACAGTTTATGAGAACGGACATGCAACTTTGCATCCGAGAGGGCAGTGATACTCCAGGTGGCAGGTCACAGGCGGTTAACATACCGCAATTACTTAGAAAAAAGATTGTTACAATGTAATAAAATGTACAATTAAGAGAAAAGCAGACATGAGATCTGCAAGTTCCCACAGCCGTGTGAGGGGCAGGTTATTATAAAAAGCCCGGGAGCTCAAGGCCCGGCAGTCAGTCTTCGTTGTTCAAGCTACTCACCTTATTACAATTAATTAAATGTTTTTCAATTAAAGTTATTTTACAGGTTATTCAAAATTCCATTGTAATTTCTGTTTTAAGTAAAAATAAAATTTGTTAAGTGTTTGGAATTGTTTTTAAAAACACCGCTCCAAAGGCCCGAACCTTAACTTGCGTACGTAATAATATTTTGATAGTAAAAGTGTTTAATGACAGATAGTGCTACGAATATGAAAATTTATATTGCCGATGAATGTAAGTAGAATTTGGGGAATTTATTTAAACTAAAATATAATAATAATAGGGCTCCAGACGGAGACGATAGCATTCTAAGTTGGACGACGATAAATCTAAGTTGGACGATAATAAATCTAAGGGTGATAATAATAATTCTAACTCTGAGGCTGGTGAGAATAATTCGAGGGTGTATATTAATTCAAGTTTGAGGGTGACGACAATAATTTAAATGTAATAATTCAAGCGTGTGGATAGATAATATTTCAAATGGGTATATAATAATTCCGAATTGGAGGAGGATAATTTCAAATACAATGGATGGTATAATAATGCAGGGAGAATTCTAATTGATGTTAGTTGATAATCGATGCGTCGATAATCTTGATTGCGAGAGGGAAATAAAGAAGCACACCGACCAGGTTAGATCTTTTTAGTTTTAAGACATATTTTTTTATTTGAATTTGACTATTGAATTGATTAATTAATATAAAATGGTGTAACAGGGTCAGCAACGAACTTTTGCATACGTTGAAAGTACGTAATATAATAAAGGGGTTTTGAACGTTCCAGGTTTCTTTTGATAAAAAGAATAGTTTTTGGCGACTTTAGATTGATGGTAAAGCATATGATCTTTGAGATAAATATGACTTATAATATTGATTGATTGAAAAGCGTATATTATTAATTTTCAAAAACCTGTATATAATAATTGTTTTCATTATATGGAATTGAATTAATTCAAAATAAAAGCTAGTCGAGGCGGAATAATAACCTTAGTGGGAGTGCGGCCTGATTGAGATAAACACAGAGAGGTGGAGTCAAGCAAGAATACGTCATTGATACCGAGTACGGCGTTTTCATATCAAGTATTTATTGGACAGCCCAAAGTCGGCGAATGAGAGTTCCAGTTAATTCATAGCATAATTTATATGTGGGGCCCAATCCTGCAGATCGATAAAAACAGTTAGTACACATTACATGTGATTTTCCAATGCTCCACCCGAAGGTACTACATTGGCCAGGAAGCGAGTTTTTTTTTACCTGGAAAATTTTGAATTTTGCCGAATCCTTGCTGTTCCAAGCAAGGTAGGGATCTTTAACGTGCGTGACAACACTCACACACGGGACCTCCATTTTACCTCTCATCCGAACTAGGGTGTATTTTTGCGAAAAATGCTCGCCTAACATTTTTCAAGCGGACCGTGTCGGGATTCGAACCCGGAACCTTGGGCGTAGTAGTCACACACATACCACTACGCCACGGAGCCGCCTACAGTTAGTACACAGCATAATTAATATGGACGCCCAAACGATGGGGCGCGAATAATTGTGAGAGTATCGTAGCATAATTAAAATGTCGCAACAACGTGAGGGCACGAATTAAATCAAAATAAATTTGATAATACAACCTGAGATTAAGTGGCACGAAATAAATTTAAATAATACGACCGTGAGGTTTAAAATAAAATAATTAAATTAAACTGTGGATTTAAAAAGTTTTAATTAGCGAATTTGTACAGTAATTATATTTAGATAGATTTATTTAGTATTTAAAAGTTTAGAGTAAATATAATAATTTCAAAATGGAGAAAGGATCCCAAGAAAGCATAGCGTTTGAAAGGAGTTTGAACGAAGAACGGAGAATTTCTCAAGAAACCAAGATGATGGAAATCCTAATGGCATTAAACAATAAGATGGACAGAAGTGAGGAAGCCATGAAAACCATTACTACATAAATGGATGAAAACAGCGAAAGATTGGGTAATGAAATTAAAATTCTTAGTGATGAATTAAGGGAAACTAACCAGACAATCACGGAAATGAGAGCACAAATGCAGGAGGAAATTGTCAGAGTTACTGAGGAGATAGACTGTGTATGCGACCATATTGGTGTAATTAAATCAAAGCAGGAAAAATATGAAAGTGACTCAAACGATAAAATTACAGATTTAAATATTAAATTAGGGAACATTGAGGAAAATTGTGAAACCGAGTTCAGATCAATAAATCAAGAAATAAATAACTTAAAAAGTAATTCTGGAAATTTCAATAATAGGGAACCAATTAGGCTAATTTAACCAAATCTTTCAATTGAACAGTATACTAAATTTTATGGGGCCGGAAAATTAAATCCAAAGTTATTTTTGAAAAATTTTAAAATGTTAATACAAGGTTCTACAGACGAATTATACAAATTAAATTTAGTCAAATCGATGTTGAAAGGAAATGCTGAAACATGGTACAATTTAGTTGAGAGTGAGATCGAAACATTTAAACAGTTTGAGCAGAAATTTGTACGTCAATTATGGGGGGACAATCAGCAAGATAGAATTAGGAATAACCTGAGCATGGGAAAGTACAATTCAGAGAAAGGAATAACGCGAGAATTATATGCGATTGAAAAGTTTACTGTAGCGAAACAATTGGATCCTCCTTTACAAGATAAACATATTATAAAATATTTTAACGCTAAAGTAAAGAGATACATAACGTAGCAGAATATAGTAGATAGGGATACGTTTATTGAATATTCGCAGAGATATGATGATTTGGAATCTAATGATAAAATGGAAAATAATATTAGGGATCAACGCATGAATTTTATAAGAACGCAAAAGAATAATGAGACTCGAAATAATTATCAACGGAACAATTATAATTATGATCGTGGAAGAAATTTTAATAGGGGGAACTATAGGAACTTTAATAATGATTTTAGGCGAAACAGGAACGCGGGTCAGATACCAAGGCGACAAATAGAGAGAACGAATCAGGAAGGAAATAATAGAGGAATAAATAGGCAGGAAAATGATGATCGACGGACGCAAGCAAGGAATATTAATAGCACGCAAATAAGGAATACGAATCGCACATACGCAGAGATAACAAGTCAGGCAGATTCTTCAATGCGAAATTAGTAGTTTTGAGTACGGACGAACTAAGGAGAATTCTACAGATTAACGGATATGAACACCAGCGCGAGTTTATTAAACATGAAATGGATAATGAATTAGGAAGATTTGAAAGGAACTTATTACCAATAATTAATTTAAAGGTGGAAGATAAAATAGTTAAAGTATTAATTGAAACTGGGGCAGAAGCATCACTTGTCGCGGAATAATTTGTTAAACGAGAAAAATTGGGGGATAAAGCAAATAATAGGAGATTTAGTATAATAAATGAAATGGTAATTCTGAGATGTGAAATGGGAGATATGAAAACGGAAAATGATTTTATGGTAGGACCTGGACTAAAGATAGATGTTATATTTGGGATGAATATTATAGATAAGTTGGGGTTGAAGATAAATGCGGAATGCAAAGAGATTGAGTGTAATGGTAAATATATTAAATGGTATGAAGAAGGGAATATTGAAATAGAGGACAACTGCGTGAATATTAATCAGTTTAGTGATGAGATAGATAATGAGGGTAATGAAAATGAGGATATTAAGTGTTCAGATGATTTAAGAAATAGGGTAAAGATATTATTAAGTAAGCATTCAGAATTAATAGGGTCGAAGTCGAGAATTGCCACGGGTTATGTGTACAAGTTGGAAGTAGTAAATACAGAACCGTTTAACACTAAAATATATCCTATTCCAGTAGCATATAGGGATAGAGTGAAGGAAGAAATAGAAGAATTGTTACGTGAAGGTATTATAGAAAGCTCCAGTACACATTTTGTGAATCCATTAGTCGTCGTGAAGAAAAGTGATGATAGCATTAGGTTATGTTTAGATACAAGAGAAATTAATAAGCGAACGAAGCCGCAAAACACTTGTCCACCAACGATAGATAGAATATTAGGGAGAATAGGTAATAGAAAGATTTATAGCAAATTATACTTAAAGAGTTCATTTTGGTTGATTCCATTAGCGCGAGAATCAAGGAAGTATACGGGTTTTTCAGTAGAAGGAAAAAGATATTAATTTAGGGTGGTCCCGTTTGGTTTGTCCTCGAGTACAGGTGCATTAGTGAAGGCGATGCAGAATATTTTGGGGCCGTATGAGGAATTTTGTATCCACTACGTGGATGGGTATTAATATTTAGTGATAGTGTAGAGAAACACTTAGTACATTTAGATAGGATTTTTTTAGAGCTAAATATAGCTAGTTTAATTTTGAATTTAAAGAGGTGCGAATTTTTTCAAAGTAAAGTTAAATTTTTAGGATATAGGATAGATAGTAAGAGTACAATTAGGAAATATGAATTGAAAGGACCCAGATTTAAAAGTATAATTAGGAAATACGAATTGAAAAGACCCAGATTTAAGAGTAATAAGGGGAAGTTATAAATTTGATTTACCCATACAAAGGGTCACAAATAGATAGATAAAATGTAAAGTAAATTTAGGTATAGAAATACATAGAGTAATAGAATAGGATTTGGATATAGGAATAGGTATAGGTATACATAGGATAATAGAATAGGGTAGTATAATAGGACATAGGTATGAGATTAGATAAATGTAAATATGGATTTAATGAAGGAAGAGTTAGTTTTCAAAAAGAAAATAAAATATAAGAATTCTAGACCAATGTGAGTTTAAGTTCACGTTGGGCGCCAAAAAGGAATTGTTCTAAAATTTTATATTTTAATTTGGGGGAATAATGCTGTGATAAGGGGTTGTTTAAGGGTGTATTTTATAGCAATGGTCATGTAGTAATCAGAAATCAAAATAGGAAGCAGAAAACTGCATTTATTTAATAGAAAATTGAGTAATTGTGATAGTTTGTAAATAGTAAGCAGTCAACACCTTGTATATAGAGCATAAGTAGTTTTAAGCGACGCAAATAGTAACAATAGGACGCATAGTTAGCATAAAAGTAAGTAATTCATGCATTAGGTAAAGAACAGGTATTTAACACCCGGTATATAGAGTTTCAGTAAATTTAAGCAAGGCAAATAACTATACTTTTCAGTGGAAGCACGCGTATTTAGAAGTAAGCATACTAAATGTAATTAAACACGCATTGAAAAGGATTCGAATTAATCATATCATAATACGGAGATAAGAGATAAAACTTAAAGAAGCGTAGTGTAAGTGCGTACAAACAATTAACATTTTGATAAGTAAAGATAATTAAAAATGCGTAAATGGATAAATATGCTTGAAAATTAAAAGTCGAATAGCATCAGGTATTTGTGTATAATATGGAAACGCGATTATTTTCCCAAAACACCGCATAGTCTGATAATAAGATATGTAAGCAAACAACAATTACTCGAAAGGCCGAGAATGTTACATCAAAAAACCACTTTAAGTGTAAAAAATAGAGAGACTTTATTGGTTAAGATTAGCGACGGGCTTGTAAGCCAAACCCACAGACGAAGTGGGATATCAACCATATATTAACAGCGAGAATGTTAACGGAGGTCAGTTTTCAACTCAACAAGGCCAAGCTGTGTCACTATGAATCAAAGAGCAACGCGTACGTAATAATATTTTGATAGTAAAAGTGTTTAATGACATATAGTGCTACGAATATGAAAATTTATATTGCCGATGAACGTAAGTAGAATTTGGGGAATTTATTTAAACTAAAATATAATAATAATAGGGCTCCAGAGGGGGACGATAACACTCTAAGTTGGACGACAATAAATCTAAGTTGGACGATAATAAATCTAAGGGTGATAATAATAATTCTAAGTCTGAGGCTGGTGAGAATAATTCGAGGGTGTATAATAATCCAAGTTTGAGGGTGACGACAATAATTTAAATGTAATAATTCAAGCATGTGGATAGATAATATTTCAAATGTGTATATAATAATTCCGAATTAGTGGAGAATAATTTCGAATACAATGGATGGTATAATAATGCAGGGAGAATTCTAATTGATGTTAGTTGATAATGGATGCGTCGATAATCTTGATTGCAAGAAGGAAATAAAGAAGCACACAGACCAGGTTAAACCTTTTTAGTTTTAAGACATATTTTTTTATTTGAATTTAAATATTGAATTGATTAATTAATATAAAATAGTGTAACAGAGTCAGCAACGAACTTTTGCATACGTTGAAAATACGTAATATAATAAAGGGATTTTGAACATTCCAGGCTTCTTTTGATAAAAAGAATAGTTTTTGGCGACTTTAGATTGATGGTAAAGCATATGAATTTTGAGATAAATATGACTTATAATATTGATTAATTCAAAAGTTATTTTATTAATTTTCAAAAACCTGTATATAATAATTGTTTTCATTATATGTAATTGAATTAATTCAAAATAGAAGCTAGTCGAGTCAGAATAATAACCTTAGTGGGAGTGCGACCTGATTGAGATAAACACATAGAGGTGGAGTCAAGCAAGAATACGCCATTGACACCGAGTACGGCGTTAACATATCAAGTATTTATTGGACAGCCCAAAGTCGGCGAATGAGAGTTCCAGTTAATTCATAGCATAATTTATGTGGGGCCCAAGCCTGCAGATCGATAAATACAGTTAGTGCATAGCATAATTAATATGGACGCCCAAACTATGGGGCACGAATAATTGTGAGAGTATCATAGCAATATATATTGCTGTGATAAGGGGTTGCTTAAGTGTGCGAGTTATAGTAAAGATAGTTCGGGAATGAGTAATTAAGATAGTCAGCAGAAAACCACACTTATTTAAGGAGATAATTGAGAAATAGACATAGTTTGTAGATAGTAAGTAGTCAACACAATGTATATAGAGTAGAGATAATTTTGGGCGACGCAGGTAAACTTAGGAAGACGCATAGTCGGCGTAGGAATGTGAAATAAATGCATTAAAGTAGATAGTAAATATTAAATACCCTGTAAATAAAGTTTAGTTAATTTAGGTAAGACAAATGAGGATATTTTTCAGTGGAAGCACGCGTATATTTGATAAAGTGTAATTAGACACGCATTGAGAAGAAGAGTTCCAGACGATTAAAGTAATGCGGATATAGAAATAGAATTTCAGGTAGCTAATATAAATGCGTACAAAGATCTAACCATGTGATAAGGGAAACGATTAAAAATTGCGTGAAACATATGTAAACATGGAAATATAAAGTCGGGTTACATCAGTTGTTTATAGAAAAGCAGGTAATCTATCAAAATACAATATGTTGACAATCGAAGACAGCTGCAGGCAAGTTGTGATTATGGGAAAATGTCGAGCATTGCATCAGAAACGGCTCGTAATAAAATTATTTGATTGGTCCGGGACAACGACAAGTTCTAGATTACACCCACGGTTGGAGTGGGAATTCAAAATGATATTAGCAAGCTCCGTGATGGGGAAGTCAGTTTTAAACTCAATCAAGGCCGAAGTGCATTGCCATGAAACAGAGTAGTACGCGATATGTATAAGAGTGAAAATTAAATAAGTGAAAATATGATTACAATTGCCGTTTAAACGTGAGTATGTTTTTAATGAATTTATTGTAAACTAAGACATAGAAATAATAGGGCTTCGATTTCTGGTTCTGATTCTGATGTCTGGGGAAAATAAAATACAAATTAGAGGTCTGATGTTAAGAAAAATACAGTAATGCAATTTAAATGTCAAGGGAAAAGGAAGAATAATAATAATCTTGAAGTACAGGGGTGAAACAAGCTGCAATTTTAAGTCTGGGGCAAGAATGATGAAAGTTTAAGAATTGAAGCAAATTGGGGATATGATTTAATGGTGCTGATCAATAGTGTTATAATTGGAATGGAATCCAGAATTGGGGAAGATCAATTTTAGTGGGAGCGTCGATGTGAAAAGATAAAACCAGGTCAGAGATTTTTAGTTATAAGATATTTGTTTTTTCTATATGGAGTATTATTTTATTTTTACATTGAATTTGCTAAATTACTATAGGTTTGTGAACAAGTCAACAAGAAAGGTTGCATATTATATGAATGAATAATGAGAAAACAGGTTTGGAATATTTCACGCTTTGTTCCTAAAGGGTAGTAAATGTTCTTTGGTGACTTTGGGGATTTTTGAGTACAAATTAGATAGTTGTTAATAAATCAAATTTATAAGAAAGGTATTACAAATAATTTCAAAAGCTGTATATAACATATTAGTTTCATTATACAAAATCTAAATTTACTGAATTTTATAATTGCAAATAAATGCTAGCCGAGGTCAAAGATTTAAATAGTAGAAAGGCGGAGTCACAAATTGAATAGAGAAAAGAGATAACGCGCAAGGCGGTAACATATTGAATTTTGTCATTGGTTGTTAAAGAGTTGTTTAAAGATAACGTCCAGTTTGATAGTGATATTAAGAAAACAGCTGGAGGAGGAGATAACTATATTTAATAGTGAATGTTAAAATGGTGGTACAATAATTTAATATCATAGCAAATAAAGATATCGAACCAAAGTAGAGCACGATATTATAGAGAGTATATACAGCAAATAAATATGTCTACCCAACGAAGGGACTCGAGTATCCAATAGTACAGCAAATAAATATGTCGACCCAAGTGGGGGCTCGAACTAAACCACAATAAAATAACTTGAGATTAAGAGGCGTGAATTAAATTAAAATAAATTTTAAAATACGATTGCGAGATTCAGATAAATTAATTAAACTAAACCGGGGATTTGAAAAGTTTCAATTAATGGAAAAATAGAGAAATTTGTACAATATTTAAAGTTAAGTAGATTTATTTAGAATTTAAAAGTTTAGAGTAAAAATAGTAATTTCAAAATGGAGAAAGAATCCCGTGAAAACATAACGTTGGAGAGAAGTTTGAGTGAAGAAAGGCGAATTTCCCAAGAAACCAAAATGTTGGATATTTTGATGGCTTTGAATGATAAGATGGATAAGAGTGAACAAGCTATAAATACAGTTAAATCAAAAATGGAGGAATACCACGAGAAATTGGAGAGTGAAATTAAAATTCTTAATAATGGTTTGCAAGAGACGAATCACACTATCGCGGAGATAAAAGCACAAATGAATGTAAAAATTGGGAGAATTTCTGAGGAGATAGACGGTTTATGGGATCATATGTCTTTAATCAAAACGAAACGCGAAGAGTACGAAAGCGAGTCCGAAAATAAAATCACGAATTTAAATATTAAATTAGGAGAAATGGAAGCAAATTGTGAAACGGAATTCAGAACAATAAATCAAGAAATAAATAATTTAAAAGGTAATCCAATAAACTTTAACAGAGAATCAAATAGGTTAATTCAAACGAAATTTTCAATTGAACAGTGTAACAAATTTTATGGGGACGGAAAGGTAAATCCGAAAATATTTCTGAAAAATTTTAAAATGTTGATACAGGGATCTACAGATGAATTATGGAAATTAAGTTTAATTAGGGCAATATTAAAAGGGAATGCGGAAAGATGGTACAATTTAGTTGAGAGTGAAATAGAAACGTTTGAACAGTTTGAAAGCAAATTTTTACGTCAATTCTGGAATGACAATCAGCAAAATCGAATTCGAAGTAATTTAATTATGGGAAGATATGATTCGGCGAAAGGGATGACGCGAGAAGCATATGCGATAAAGAAATTTACTGTAGCCAAGCAATTGGATCCTCCTTTAGAAGATAAAATTATTATAAGGTATTTAGCAAGTCATTTTAACGCTGAAGTAAAGCGATACATAACGACGCAGAATATAGTGGATAGAGATACGTTTATTGATTATTTGCAGAGATATGATGATTTGGAAAATGATTATGAAATTGAAAATAATGTTAGGGATTGACGCACGAATTTTATAAGGAATACGGAGACTCGGAATAATTATAGAAGGAACAGTCACAATTATGATCGCGGAAGAAATTTTAATGGGGGGAACTATGGCAACTTTAATAATGATTTTAGACAAAACAGGAATACTGGTCAGATACCAAGGCAACGAATGCACAGAACGAATCATGAGGGAAATTATAATAATAGAGTAATGAATAGACAGGAAAATAATGATCGACGGACACAAGCAAGGGATATTAATAGTATAGAAATAAGGAATACGAATCGCACAGATACAGGAATAATGAGTCAGGCAGGACCTTCGACGCGAAATCAGGATTTTTGAGTACGGACGAACCAAGGAAAATTATAAGAATTAACGGATACAGAAACCAGCGCGAGTTTATTAAATATGAAATGGATAATGAATTAGGAAGATTTGAAAGGAACTTATTGCCAATAATTAATTTAAAGGTGGAAGATAAAATAGTTAAAGTGTTAATTGATACTGGAGCAGAGGCATCACTTGTTGCGGAAGAGTTTGTTAAACGAGAAAAATTGGGGGATAAAGCGATAGCTATAGCGAGGTGTAATTTAGTGGCACCAAATAATAAGAGATTTAGTGTAATAAATGAAATGGTAATTCTGAGATGTGAAATGGGGATAAAATATGGGAAAATGAGTTTATGGTAGTACCTGGACTGAAGATAGATGTTATATTTGGGATGAATATGATAGATAAGTTGGGGTTGAAGATAAATGCGGAATGCAAAGAGATTAAGTGTAATGGGAAATATATTAAATGGTATGAAGAGGGGAATATAGTAATAGAAGATGACTGCGTAAATATTAATCAGTTTAGTGAAGAGATAAATAATGGGTGTAATAAAAGGAAGATATTAAGTGTCCAGATGATTTAAGAAATAGGGTGAATATATTATTGAAGAAGCATTCAGAATTAATTGGGTCAAAGTCGAGAATTGCCACGGGTTATGTGCATAAGTTGGAAGTAATGAATAAGGAACCGTTTAACAGTAAAATATATCATATTCCAGTAGTATATGGAAATAGAGTGAAGGAAAAAATTGAGGAAATGTTACGTGAAGGTATTATAGAGAGCTCCAGTACGAATTTTGTGAATTTATTAGTAGTCGTCGTAAATAAAAGGGATAATAGTATTAAGTTATGTATAGATACAAGTGAGATTAATAAGCGAATGAAGCCGCAATATAATTGTCCACCAAAGATAGATGGAATATTAGGAAAAATAGGTAATAAGAAAATTTATAGCAGATTATGTTTAAAAAGTTCATTTTGGTTGATTCCATAAGCGCGAGAATCAAGGAAATATACGGGTTTTTCTGTAGAAGGAAGAATATATCAATTTAGGGTGGTCCCGTTGGGTTTGTCCTCGAGTACGACTGCGTTGGTGAAGGCGATGCAGAATATTTTGGGACCGTATGAGGAATTTTGTATCCACTACGTGGATGACGTGTTAATATTTAGTGATAGTGTGGAACAACACTTTGTTCATTTAGAAAGAATATTATTAGAATTAAGTATAGCAGGTTTAAGGTTAAATGTAAATAAGTGCGAATTCTTTCAAGATAAAGTTAAATTTATGGGATATCAAATCAGCACGAAGGGCATAGTTATGGATGAAAATATGATAGAGAAACATAGATTAAAAGGACCCAGATTTAAGAATAGAAAGGGGGAGGCTAGAAATAAATAAGATTAATTGACCCATGCAAAGATAGATGAATATATAAAAGGAAATGTAAAATAAATTATGAATAGGTATACATAGAAAAATAGAATAGTATTTGAATATAAGAATAGGTATATGTATAAATAGTAGAGTATAATAGGACATAGGCATGAGATAGATAAAATGTAAATATGAGTTTATTAATGAAAAAGAATTGAATTTCAGAATAGAAATAAAAATATAAGAATTTCACACCAATGTGAGTTTAAGTTCACGTTGGGCGCCAAAAAGGACATTAGTATGAAATTTTATATTTTAATTTGGGGGAATTATGCTGTGATAAGGGGTTGCTTAAGGGTGCGAGTTATAGTAAAGATAGTTCGGGAATGAGTAATTAAGATAGTCAGCAGAAAACCACACTTATTTAAGGAGATAATTGAGAAATAGACATAGTTTGTAGATAGTAAGTAGTCAACACCCTGTATATAGAGTAGAGATAATTTTGGGCGACGCAGGTAAACTTAGGAAGACGCATAGTCGGCGTAGGAATGTGAAATAAATGCATTAAAGTAGATAGTAAATATTAAATACCCTGTAAATAAAGTTTAGTTAATTTAGGTAAGACAAATGAGGATATTTTTCAGTGGAAGCACGCGTATATTTGATAAAGTGTAATTAGACACGCATTGAGAAGAAGAGTTCCAGACGATTAAAGTAATGCGGATATAGAAATAGAATTTCAGGTAGCTAATATAAATGCGTACAAAGATCTAACCATGTGATAAGGAAACGATTAAAATTGCGTGAAACATATGTAAACATGGAAATATAAAGTCGGGTTACATCAGTTGTTTATAGAAAAGCAGGTAATCTATCAAAATACAATATGTTGACAATCGAAGACAGCTGCAGGCAAGTTGTGATTATGGGAAAATGTCGAGCATTGCATCAGAAACGGCTCGTAATAAAATTATTTGATTGGTCCGGGACAACGACAAGTTCTAGATTACACCCACGGTTGGAGTGGGAATTCAAAATGATATTAGCAAGCTCCGTGATGGGGAAGTCAGTTTTAAACTCGATCAAGGCCGAAGTGCATTGCCATGAAACAGAGTAGTACGCGATATGTATAAGAGTGAAAATTAAATAAGTGAAAATATGATTACAATTGCCGTTTAAACGTGAGTATGTTTTTAATGAATTTATTGTAAACTAAGACATAGAAATAATAGGGCTTCGACTTCTGGTTCTGATTCTGATGTCTGGGGAAAATATAATACAAATTAGAGGTCTGATGTTAAGAAAAATACAGTAATGCAATTTAAATGTCAAGAGAAAAGGAAGAATAATAATAATCTTGAAGTACAGGGGTGAAACAAGCTGCAATTTTAAGTCTGGGGCAAGAATGATGAAAGTTTAAGAATTGAAGCAAATTGGGGATATGATTTAATGGTGCTGATCAATAGTGTTATAATTGGAATGGAATCCAGAATTGGGGAAGATCAATTTTAGTGGGAGGGTCGATGTGAAAAGATAAAACCAGGTCAGAGATTTTTAGTTATAAGATATTTGTTTTTTCTATATGGAGTATTATTTTATTTTTACATTGAATTTGCTAAATTACTATAGGTTTGTGAACAAGTCAACAAGAAAGGTTGCATATTGTATGAATGAATAATGAGAAAACAGGTTTGGAATATTCCACGCTTTGTTCCTAAAGGGTAGTAAATGTTCTTTGGTGACTTTGGGGATTTTTGAGTACCAATTAGATAGTTGTTAATAAATCAAATTTATAAGAAAGGTATTACAAATAATTTCAAAAGCTGTATATAGCATATTAGTTTCATTATACAAAATCTAAATTTACTGAATTTTATAATTGCAAATAAATGCTAGCCGAGGTCAAAGATTTAAATAGTAGAAAGGCGGAGTCACAAATTGAATAGAGAAGAGATAACGCGCAAGGCGGTAACATATTGAATTTTGTCATTGGTTGTTAAAGAGTTGTTTAAAGATAACGTCCAGTTTGATAGTGATATTAAGAAAACAGCTGGAGGAGGAGATAACTATATTTAATAGTGAATGTTAAAATGGTGGTACAATAATTTAATATCATAGCAAATAAAGATATCGAACCAAAGTAGAGCACGATATTATAGAGAGTATATACAGCAATATATATATATATATATATATATATCTATATATATATATATATATATATATATATATATATATATATATATATTACTCATATTTAGACCAGGGTAGAAAATTAAATAATCACATCAAATAATTTTCATCACCGTGTATAATGAATATTATTAGATAATACGCGTTATTAAAACCGTGAAGCATAAAAATTTATTAGTTTCAGTAAAAATAAGAGATTTAAATCATGTACAAGACGCTTTATATCAAAAGAAACAGTATTAAAAAGCTCTACGTGTAATTTAATTATTCCTAATAAAGAAACAAATGGAAATTACGTGCAAAATTTATATTAATTAACCCTATTTTAAGGAACCGGTATTAAACAAAGTGTACACATAATAATTAATATTTAATTTGTATTCGCTAAAAATGAAAGGATAGAAGTCAATTTTAATTGGAGTTAATTAAACCATTATTAATAATAAGCATAAAAGCCTGTGAAAATCCAAGATTAAAATACCAGAAAATAAAGCTCTGAGAATTAATATTATGTTTGAACACATGCGTAGTTTAAATGTCACGTACGGCGAAAATTTTGTAGATAACAAATGGTTTCAAAGAATCTTGGAGAAAACGTAGCTTAATAGTTACGAGAAATGCTAAAGGTGGGATATTTCACACTCCACATGGACTAAAATAATCGATAATAAGGAATATTAATTTGCACTAATAAGAACAGGGTAGATAGAGACAGATAATATGCGCAAGACCGAGACACATATAGTAAAAAGGCGTGAGTAGAGCAACGTCATGGGGTTGCGATTGGTTGAAAGTAAAAGGCAAAATTGAGAGGTAGAAATAACATTTCTGTATAAAATTTAATTAGGTATTCTCAGACGTTGCGTGCCGTGTGGAAATTTTCTGAGATTTAACTAGGGCGAGTACAAAATTCGTAAAAACCGACGCGCGAGCTACGGAATGGGAACTTAGAATGACGAAATTCTAGAAACTGGTCGTTTTGGGGAACAGACCGACAGACACGCTAATCGCTATATATACGGAGGTGAATATGAAGAAGCTCTCTTAGATCTTCGACTTGATTGAACGCGTTAAACAGTGCTTTTTAGTTTTAAGGTTTTAATATTAAATAATTTAAACAGTTTGCTCGAATATTATATGATTTAAAACAGCTTGTTCTTTACGTGCTACAATGAATGTACGTTAGTGCACTTAGAAAAGAAGATACAAGGTAATAAAGTTTAGTATCACTGTACTAATTGGTAAAATTTACTATGACAAATAAATACACAAAAGTAGGCAGTTTTGGCGTATCTTGGTGAAAGAAGTATGAATTTCTTTGTTATTTTCGGGGTATTAATACTTAAATGGTGCATAAACGTGTCTGGATCCACGAAACAAGGGTCAGATATACACAGAGGAGTTCCGGAAAAGCCCTGAAACAACTTTAAATAAATGGTGATGGAGAAAATTTTTAAAGCGTTGAGAATCAGAAGCCGTAAATATAACCCAGTTGGAATGTTGTGATTAACAAAAGGGACGATGTACATTGAAGCTACGAGTGCAAGTAACCTTCAGGTAAATTATACTATTTTGTTTGAACTTTGAGATTTTGGTGTGTGTTGAATAACTTTCTAATTTGTTTATTTAAAATGGACAGTAGTGAAATTGTACTAACAATAATATTGTAATTTTAAGGTGAAATTTGCTTGTTTAAGTAGAAAGGGGTATTTAGTATTGATGTTTTGGATTATGATAAAAATATGGGTATGTCTTTGAGCTCAATTAGACGAACCTGGTTAATTAACGTAAAGGGGTGGTAGATGCACCCTTTGTACTCTGCATATATTGTTATAGTAATTAGTAGGCATCCTACAAGGACTTTAATTCTGAATGCACATTAAAATGATAATAAATTTAATTTTGTAATTTTCCGATATTAAAATTTATGCTGAATATTAATTTTGAAATTTTAATGTATTGTGAATATTGATGTAAATAGAGTTGACGTTGATGTTTGTGGTAGGAATGTGTTTGTTTTTTTATGTATGAGGATGAAAGCTATCTAGAGGAGCAGCCGAGGCGATTAACAGAAGAAAATCAACAGACCAGGTAATTCAAGAGGTTTCACAGCAATATATATATATATATATATATATATATATATATATATATATAATGGTATAGCACACGTATTTGTGAAAACGCCCGGAATAGATAGTTTAATTACTTAAAACCTTGATTGAAATAAGTTTCATCCTCATTGCATAACTTAATGACAAAGCAATCGTATTCTATGATAAGAATAATGGTACTTACTATATTCCGTGGGCTTTTAAAGGAATTTCGTCCACATTCTTTATCAAAGCCGGGTGTATAAATTACGTGTAAATTTGTTGATATATTACGAAAGATTTTTATTTTGCACTTAATAAATGATTGTAAACGCTCAATTTATGTAGAGCCGGGTTAAGATATTTTAATTTTCATATGGAAAAAGAATTTCTATTTAATAACGAACGTACGACAAAGAGTATCGAGTTTTAAATCGTATCTCTAGGTAATGAGTTGTGTTTATTTGCAGTGTTCTAAAACAATAAAATGCGGCATAAGCCACAAAATGAATAACGCAACAGCTGGTGGCGACGATAAAATTTGTGAAAGCAATAAATTAAGGCTAATTTCAGCAATAACATTTTGATAATTGATAAAATGGATAAACGACATCAATTATTGTGTAGTCCAAGACAACAAAACGAAAAATCTTCGAACTTTTCATCATACGTCTTCGCGAACAAAGAAATGAGGTAATGTTCGAGAACTTGTTCAGAAGGATCTAGACGCGTGAGGTCTTAAAAGGCTTATTCTTATATACCCAATGGATCTTAGGAATGTCGTTCAAACCTAATTTAAGCGTCACAATGCAAGTCATATCACACGTTTTGTAGTAAAAGGTCAATTTAGCATGTACTGGTATTTAGTAGCGAATATTATTATGAAAAATCATTTAATTGAAAGAGCGATAGAAAAATATTTTGAATATTCCGAAGTGAATAGCTTACTTCAAGTTCTTACAATGGTTTCAAAATGAAGAAAAAATGTTTAAATAATAATTGAACTACTGCAAGATAAAAGTGATTGGTTGGAATAAAACCATATATGGTTGGAGTGGTGTTTTGGTATCTAATTGTATTTAATGATATTTTTAAACAATTTGAACGATTTTAGAACATGGATTGATTACTACGTGCTAGGCAAGGGCAACAACAAGCAAATTTGTCACGGCAAAATAAAATTGTATTGTTTAAATTATATAAAGGACTCATATTTATAGAGTAGTTAGTAAAGATTTGTTGTGTGAAGGCCATTGAGTGAGAATCGAATGCACAAGTCGATAATTTTATTAGAAGGTAGGTAATCCTTCGGCGCAAGTCTTCGTCCGTATAAAAGGAAATAATTAAACTTAATTGATCAGATATGTATAAATACGATTTCTGAGGGAGAGCTTATTAAATTATATGATATACCTTGATACATTTTGTACATAATTAAATTTAATTAGGGAGTTTTTTATGAAGAAATTACGAGATTAAATTTTATGAGTGATGATCCTAGTTATAAAGAGAGATTTTCGAACACTATTTTTAGTAGGGGTCACTTTTTCTATGTTATACTTAAGATATTGTGAAAGGATGTTTATAAAGCAGAGTATGCGATGAATGGTTTAATGAATTTGGATAGCAAAACAACGAGTGGTAAAGTATACAGAAGAGAAGAGAAACAAGAAGAGATATATTGTTGGTATTTGAAGAGAAGGTACGTTTGTGTCTTAAGGTGGTATAAATATTTAAGCATATAAAGCATCCATTCATAATAAAGCAATTTGTAAAGACAGGGTTATTCAATTTGGACGCTCACCATTGGGATCTTAAAATCGGTAAGAGATAGAGTGTTGGTTATATTGGTGCAAAGGTGAAGATTGCGATGCCTGTTGATATTTGCAGAAGAAATAGATCGCAACTGCGTTTGTTTTTTAGTTATCGTAAAAATTTTGGATAATGCGTTTTTTGGTTTTTGGCCACAACTTTTTCGTTTTAAAAATTTTTGAAATTTGTAAAAACTTTTTCTACGTATTTTTTATGCTAAAATTGATGATGGGACTGAAGTCATAAAGCATTTCGACTTTTTAGAAACATTATCAGGTTTATTTTTTTTCATCATCATTTCATCTTTTTTTTTCAACCTTACTTAAGGTTAGTTTGACGCTGCTCTAACTTCTTTTCTATTCTGTGCTAATCTAAAAATTTCTACATACCCATCACAAACTAAGTTTCCAATAATTTGACTATTATAGCTTGGTCTAGGTCTTCCTATACTCTTCTATCTTTTTCTTATCTACTTGGCTCTACATAGATATTAGCAACCTGATGGTTGTTAAAGAACTCCAACATGTTTACATGATTCCCATTTATAAGGAAATGAAATATTACCTGGTTATCCCTCCATAAAAGGAAAAGTAATAAATTATATGTTATAGAAATGCTTAAGCAACGAATCGCTACCAATATGCCAGACCGCTAACTAATTGTGAGTTATGTCATGGTGACGTTTATTAAGTTATATGTTATAGTAAAGCTTAAGCAACGAATCGCTGCCAACATGCCAGACTGCTTAGTAATTGTGAGTTATGTCATGGAGACGTTAATTAAGTTATATGTTATGGTATGGCTGAAGCAGCAAATCGCTGCCAACATGCCAGAGCGCTAATTAATTGCGCGTTATGTCATGGTGACGTTTATTAAATTACATGTTATGGTAATGTTTAAACAACGGATCGCTTCCACCATGCCAGACCGCTAATTAATTGTGAGTTATGTTATGAAGACGTTTATTAAGTTATATCTTATGGTAAGGCTTAAGCAACGAATCGTTGTCAACATGCCAGGCCGCTAACTAATTGTGAGTTATATCATGGTGACGTTTAATAAATTATATGTTATGGTAAGGCTTAAGCAACGAATCGCTACCAACATACCAGACCGCTAACTAATTGTGAGTTACGTCATGGTGATATTTAGTTAACTGATTTTTATTTATTTATTTTTTTTGTTTTGTTTTCGAACTTACTTAGGGTCGGTTTAACGCAGCTCGGTCTTCCTACTCTATTTTTATTTGGTAGTCTATAATCTAAGACTTAATTAAAGAGTCCCTCATGGCTTAACTGGTGTCCTATCATTCTATCTCTCCTAACCTTTAATTGCTTCCAAATACCGGGTTCCTCACCTATCCTTCTATATACTTCCTCATATGTTACTCTATCTGTCCAAGTAATCTTTAACATTCTCTTATAACGCCAAGGTTCAAAAGCTTATATCTTTTTCTTATCTACCTCTTTAATTGTTCAAATCTCACTACCGTATAATAGAACGCTCCATACGTACAATTATCTAAACTAATACTATTAGCTATTAGTAAGTCTTTCCTATTTAAAAACATTTTTCTAGCTTGAGCTATTCTAGCTACTATACCCCTTCTGCTATGTCCGTCCTTTGTAATTATACTACCTAAATAGCAAAATTCATTTACCTCCTCTAACTAGGTGTTACCCATTTTTAATTTTAGTTTAGAACTAGGCTGTAACTCACTTGTAATTATCTTTGTCTTTACTGAGTTAATTATTTTATTATAGTTACTCTGTAGTATCTCATCTAAGATATTTAAAACTCTCCTAACTATTTTCTACACTTTACTGTAATGGCTATATCATTTGTAGAACGTAACATGTCTATTTTCTGTCCCTGTACACTAATACCTAGCTCTTTCTCTCTTTAGTTAGGTTTAAAGCTTCCTGTATATAAACATTAAAAATTAAGGGAGATAGTATACAGCCTTGTCTAACACCGTTTCTAGTCTTAGCTTCCTTTTCTATTTCTTCGAATCTAATTACTACGCTTTGGTTTTTATATAGACTGTAAATAATTTTTCTATCCCTATGAGAGATTCCTATTTTTCCTAAAACCCTGAACATAACAGTCTAATTAACCCTATCAAATGCTTTTTCTAAATCTACAAATGCGAAATGAGTCTTTTTATTTTGTGTAATCTTTTTTCGGTAATTACTCTAATCATGAGTATCGGTTCTCTAGTCCCTCGGTGTTCACGAAAACCATATTGGTATTCACCTAAATAATTCTCAGTCAACGCTTCTGCTCTATTTTTAATTATTATTGTTAGTATTTTGAAAGGGTAGGAAGTTAAACTAACCGTTCTAAAATTCTCACGTCTATCAGCTCCTGACTTTCTTGGGATTGGAATAATATTTTTTTTTGAGCTGTATTGGTCCTCACCTGTGTCATATATTACTTTTACTAGTTTTTTCTTATGACGCCATATTAAATTGTTTTGCATTTAAATAGACTGTTTTTTGACGTTTCAACAATGTACTACCACATGAACTCTTATCTGTAAAAACATTCATTATTGACAACTACGAACTACGACCTCAAAATTCGATTCAAATTATACCCTTCATAAATAATAAAATGAGAACATATTCTAACTTAAATTACAAAATATTCAATTATTTTTTATCAATTAACAGACAAGGAAGTCTAAATTTATACTTGTGAAATCAAATAGAGCTTATCCAGCTCGCAATGAACGGTATTAGAAGCTTCTAATTTCATTTTATATTGACGTTAAATTTCAGTTTACCAATTTGTCCATATTAAGTAAAATTACCTTTTAGAATACTAGTTTGCTAAATAGCAATTTCAATTTTTTAATTATTTAACACTATAGTAGCTTTTGTATCAAAGAACGTTTAACTTCCATAGTATTTTTTCAAAACAAATGATGCTTCATCTAATAATCGCAATCGCAACTTTTGTGTTCAAAACTACTGAAATTTATAAGCTTTATATTTATGTAAAGTTCTACGGTGCTTATTGTATATCGTACTATTACAAATTGCTCAAACTTATGCGGTCAAATCTTTATTCAACGTCATCTATTACTTGGTGGCAATCGAGATTTAATTAATGAATTGCCGAATGCTAAATCTTAACTCTTATGTTACTTGGCATAACGCGAATTTATTCTTGAATAAATCCCACTAATAAAGTTCCGGCTTATATATAAAATTTTTTACTACGTTAGCTTTTCCATATGAATTCAGACCTTTTTTTGAGAATTAATACGGCCGATGCAAGAATTTACAAGGATGTCGGCATATAAAGGTTAAATAGTGTCTAGCTACGTGATTTACGATCATTACAAAGACGTAGTCAAACTTTGTCTAATGTACGTGGTTGATGGTTGCGTCGCAAGCTTTATTACAGTAATGCAAAAATCTATAAAATCGATTTTATGGGTTTTTCAATCGTCGCGCAAGTTCCGTGAATAAAAGTTTATTTATTTAATGACGTTACTTATTAATTGACGTTTTCTCTTCAAAATACAGAAAATTCTAGATTAATGTTTTGGATTAAAACTCTTAAAATGGATTTAAATGCTGTATCTACACACATAATTAATAAAGTTTTGTTTATACTTTGCAAATGAAATGAAACGTGTTCCAACGCATACTTTACACACAAACAATTCAAGTTTGCAATTGCTTAGCATGCTAATAAAAATACAGATTTCAGTATAATTACATGATTAATTAAAGCGTCAGTTGCTTTCTTTATGGCTTTTCGTTTATTTAATACTCTTACAATGAACTTAAGTGTTATCTATACACAAAAATATCGTTTATTTTGAACGCAGATGAATTTAAACGCCATTCTATATTATATCTTAGAATGTTTATTTACACGCGGAAAACAATTTTATGCACGGAAGGTGTATTTTCATGAAAGATGAATGACTTTTTGTATTTATATCCTAATGATTGAAATCTCGTTTTCAGTAATACATTGAGAAACTGATCGCAATTGTTTACTTTACGATAATGAAATGAATTTTAATGCATGTTTATGCACAAAAAATTAATTTAGTGTTGATAAATGCAATAAAGACGTGATTTATCTCTCGTTTTTATTAAGTGTTCTTTCATTTACACACGCACAAAAGATTTCCTTCATACACTGAAAAATATGCTTTTTATTAAAGCGAAATGAATTAAATGGCTTTGTACATGCAACTACCTTTTAGTCTACACGGAAATGTATTTCGTTTTGCTTTTATATCTACACACTGGAAACCTAATCGCATAATTAATAAGAGTTTTGTCTTTTAATAGCAAAAAAGTACGCTCGTATTTTATAAAGGATAAAATAATGAATATTAGGAAATTTTGATTTTTCGGCTTTCCTCTATTTATGTGGGTTTTATTGATAAAATGTGGGTTTCCATAGCCACTCGTGACCTTTCTATCGCATTATTTTCCGTCAAATTAAAATATAAAATTTTAAATCTGCGTCAATTTCCGCATGGATGAGTAATTTTACTATTTTTATTTCTAACTGCGAACTATCTACATTTATTTCTACAAGAATTATAATACACACGCATAACCCTTTTCTCCTTTTAACAACCCATCTATTTCTATCTTAAAATTAACAAAACTTTCCTTGATTCTGTCCAAACATCATCTATAATCTAACATTACTATCATACATTTCTCACTTAATCATATTTACACACGGTATCATCAAGTTTCATCTCAAACAGAACTCCCTTCACTTGGATACTCCAATCATCATATTATGGCAAATTCCTCTCTACACTATCACATTCTCTAGAATCTATATGTCTAGCCTACTTACGTTACTTTCAAATCAAACATCTTTCAATTAGTCTTCATTATATACATTAACTTTAGTCTTAACTGATTCAACTTTTTTCCACAATCTATAGCAATACTTGACTCTCTCTTTACCAATTTAAAGCATTCCTCCTTTAATAACAATTCTACCTCATTGTTTACTTTACCTGGACAATTGACAGCAATTCTTTCTTCTTCCTCTAATTCTCTCTCAAAATAATTCACATATATACTGTCAACTCCCTCGTCCTTTCACTTTATCAAGCTATTTCTTTTTACTACGCTTCCAATTCTTTCTTACATCTAGATATTTAAATAAATATTTCGACAAACCAAACGCCATTTTTCCATATTTGTACTTATGTTATTTCACAGAAAGATTTAATCCTTTAATAGAAATTATCCCAAACGAATTATTAAGCTTTACTTTCCATATTATTTTATCATTATCTAATACTTTACTACCTTTGTTCACCATATTTTTAAAAGCTGCATTCACAGAAAGTTCCTTTATCTCCTTTTCAACTCCTGCAATAATGCCATTTTCACCAGTTTCATCTCTTATTTTCATCTCTTCAACAATATTTTCTGCAATTTTCCATAATTAATTGACAGAACAGTCAAACATGAGAACTGCAGGCATGGTTCTGACTCTCCTTACCACAGGGACTTCTAACGTCCTGGTTACAGTGTTCTGGGACGTAACAGCTTTAAGAAGAAGCAGTGTAACCCTGCACCGCCTGGATGGTCTATTTTTGAATGAAATGGTGCGTCGGAACGTAAACGAGGCATCTGACATAAAGAAAGATTGATGAGCCCCTGCGGCGCGACATTTTTCAGATGGACTTGATAAACAGGTTACAAGTTATTAACGGTAGGAAACCCCTATAATGTTATTTGCAAACTTTCTGGTATGTACTCGAAGGGATCTATAACACCTAGATAAAATACAAATTGCCTTTATGGGCTTTAGTGATTGCAGTTCAAATTTAAAGCTACGAATATGTGATATGAAATAAATTAGTAGTATACTGTTTACATAAATAGCCCTATATGAGATAAATTATTGTAGTGATCAATAATATTTATTATAGTTATAGATATAAATTAATTACTTTTCAGGGACATAAGTTAGTTATAGTGCAGCGATATAGGTAATCAAGAAGGACGTATCGTAGTTTTAGAAGTTAATATTTGAATTGTTAGCGATTAGCTGGAAATAAATTGTGAGTACCTTTAGAATTTGATTGCAGTTATGAGTTGTTGAACAAGCCTGTACAATCAATTTGGTAATAAAGAACTGTTATTTGTACAAAAAGAGTTTTCGTTTCAGTAACAAGAAGATGAAAGAGAGTAAATTTATAAAAAGATGTAAAAACTTTTGTGGAGAGGAGTCCTGGGCTACACGTTCAACTTAGTATACTATTGATCGAAGCGGTAAATTGTTTGCAGTTTATTTTGTCTACAGATTTGAAGTACGTCGAGCTTGCAGTACCTTGACTAAACCCACATTTATTATGTGGGACTTGTCTAGTTGATAGAGGAGATAGGTGGAGAAATTAATGAATTCGTCTTGCATAAAGTGGTTTTGGTTCCTCAACAGCAACAGTTGAGGTAAGAAGTTAGTGGAGCTGGAGTGTTCTCGCGAGAACCTGGTTGGTCGGGAACCGAAACTAGTGCTTCCTTAATGTGAGAGTATTGTAATCGTAGTCAAGCGTTTCAATCCTGAGAGTTAACGGGTAAATATTATTGAAATCAGTGCACTGTCAAAGTTGTTCATGTGTTTTGGTTGATAAATTTCGCAAGTTGAAAGTAGCTGTAGATGCTGAACATAATTATTTATGTGATACGAGAACAGTTTTTTAATGGATATTGCTGGACTGATCGTTTTATCGAAGACAATAGACATCTTTGGAATAGAGCCGGTTATAGACAAATGGCGGCCCCAGGCAAAACGCATTTGACGGCCCTCCCGCTTGTATCAATAAATAATAATTACTAAAATATAAGAAATATAAAAGAATTGTCAAAGTCTTCGGTATATATTTGAAAGTGAAATTGAAGCAACTGATGTTTAGTAACAATTTATTCTAATACAAATAATATTGATCTTAATGATATTGATATAAAGTAAAATATAAAGTATTAAAATTTAACTTTTCTAACCTTTATGGTAGCAAAATCGATAATAATTTCGAAAAAGTTAAGGGTACGGGTAATGCCGTTTTCGATGGAAATCACAGATAGATTAACTAATCTATCTTGCGACATCGTGGAGCGCAAATATGTTTTAATTAATTTTAATTTTGAGAAGCTTCGCTCCCCACTGGCCACTGTCACAGGAGTGCTAAGAAAAATGCGTAATGCTATGTATACATTGGGCATAATATCCACGAACGTTTTCGCACACACGTAACGCAAAACTCTCAGAGCCGTTCCGCCATTTCCTGCTCGCTCGGATATAGGAAATATTTTTGCCAAAGTTTTCAGTTCGGTTAAGAGGCTGATTCCTTCAATATCACTTTGCACCCTATCAGTAAGCAGATGCTCCAGTTCTTTGCACCGTCGCAGTAAATCGGCATCACACATATCTTTTACTGCTGCTATGTCGTTCAAAAAGTCAAAGTTTGCAGAAAAGTTGTATAATTGGTTGAATCACTGCCGTATCGACATACAAGCTAGATCCATTAGTGCAATAAAAAACTTGACTCGTAGTTTTTTTTAGGATCTTGTAATGTTTCATCTGTTGTCTCGTACAAAAATTGTATTTTTGTCTCTTCTTTCAAATTGATGAGACAGGTTGGAAAACAGCTTCTTCTTTAGTCATTTCCATATCATCAATTGCCAGCTCCATTGCTGTTATAATGGTAGATTTACATCTATTTTCTTTGTACTTCACAAGGAATTCTTCAGTTTTCTTCAAAATTGATACAGCTAGATCCATTTGAATATCTATTGACTGCATCAGTTTGCTGATTACATTAATCTGCACAAGATCGTCATATCAAATTATCAGCACAACTAAAAACTTCATATTCTTAACCTGTTTTGCAAAAAAAATTGCTCCGGCTGCACATTTTGGGTCAGCCGTCTCTTCGTGCAGATCAATTTATGCATCATATATTTTGCCAACTTGATACCGAATTGCATTTACGCAGTCAACACGAAATTCTCAAGTGATTCTATTAATGGTTTTACTGTCAAAATACTTATATATTTTTTCAACATGTCCCTCCTATTTGTTGAGCCAGCAAAAAGAACGTAAATTTGTTGAATGATTTCGAAAAACGTCTTTCCTTCACGAGACGACTTGGCCATATCACTGAACACTAGATTTAAACTATGGCATCCGCAAGGAAGAAAGAATGCTCTATTATTTTCTTTCAATATCTGAGCTTAATCACCATTTTTACAACCGCTCATATTCGCTCCGTTGTCATAACCTTGGCATCTACAGTCTATAAGGGGTATTACAAAGTCAGTCAACTTTTGCTTAAACGCTTTTGCTAGTCCGGCACCAGTACTGTTGTTTACCTTTAGAAATCCAACAAAATGCTCTACAATATTCACAGTACTGTTCGCAATGTCAACAAACCGAATAATTATGGCCATTTGTTCATTGTGGCTAATGTCAGGAGTACAGTTGACAATAACTTAGTAATATTTTGCACAAAGTATTCTTCTTTCTATTTCTTCAAGCGCATGGCTACTGATCAAGTGTATAAATTCGTTTTGAATGCTTTTCCCCAATAATTGTCATGCATTTCTTTGCTGGTTACTCGCCGCACATGTTCCGACATGACAGGAACAAACTCCACCAAGTGCTCCACCAAACCTAAAAAATTTCCATTATGAGGATGATTTAACTTTTTAACAGATTCACGAAATGCGAGGTTATACTCTGCTAAATATCTTGTGATTGTCAAAAGCCGTTCTAATACATTTCGCCAGTGTACCTTTTCTTTTTTATCATTTTCTGCGCTTTTCTATCAATCGTTTGATTTTTGTTTAAACGCATTTCTAACTCGATTTATTGTTTTTGTGCTTCGAAATGGCACGCTGATGTTTCATGTTTTCACAAATAAGAGGCAAGATTTTTCCAATTGTTGGACCCATCGCTTGCAAAGTTGTTTATTGGAGATTCAAATTGATTGCAACAAAAACAAACGACACGTTCTTTTTGCATTGAGTATACTACCCAACGCCAATCAACCTTTTCTTTGTTAGGTAAATGTCTAATATAATAGAAATCGGAAAAATGTCTTCGATGTCAGGGTTTTTTGGACAATTAAAATTACAAACTCTGTTAACTCCCATTCCAATCAAAAAATCACGCTGATTCTGGCCAATAAATTCCGGCCACATTCCGATATCAGACATACGATCATTACAGTCCGATAAAATTTCAGGATTTGAGACAACTGTACACGTACCTGGTTCGATTGAACCGTCTGTATTAATGGTGCCATGTTCATGTTGAATAGCTTCGTCTTTTTCTTCATAATTTTCCGTAGGTGGAGTCGCTGGAGACTCCTCTTTTTCTTTCACACTGCTTTTAAAATGTTTAAATATCGCACTTTTCTGAGATACAATAAAAGCTTCTGCGTTTCTCTCGCGTTTACGCTTTCCAGCGCCGGAATCACTTTTACTTCCCTTCGTACTACTCATACTTTCAATATTTGAAATGGTGGTTATGAACCTCAAAATATTTTCTAAAAAAAATCGTTAACAAAAGGAATATTTTACTGCTATTATGATCACACAACCACACTTATCTAAAACTCGGTTCTAACTAACGAAAAAGACATAAGATGGGAAGGCAAAGCTACCGGCAATCTGGCTCAGTCTGACATCTGTTCGCTGAGTCATCCCACGACCCGCACAGCTATGCATTTATTGTTATTTTTGTATTGTTTTATGACATATTTCTTAAGAACTCATTTATGGCTGCCGATTGCAATAAATCTTTAGAGAAACAATTCTGGGACACTGTTGCCTATATTAAGGTAGTTTTTTTGTCAAAAAAAAAGTATCAGAAACCATATACGACTCGCATAGATCGTCTTAAAAAATTTAAAGGAAATGTGTAATTAGCCACCAATTGCTTTTTGCAGTATTGTTCTCATTTCCTGAATTTGTTAAATGATAAGAACAACTATTTTTACCGCGATACATTCGGGTCAATACGGTAATAATAATAATGTGGTAATGTATTGGCGGCACCCTAAATTTGGCGGCCCCAGGCGGTTGCCTTAGTCGCCTGCGCATAAAGCCGGCTCTGCTTTCGAAGAAGCTAGAAAATAGACTGAGTTTTAGGTTTCGTTAATAATTAGTTTAGTTTTAGGATTGGTAAAGGGTGCCGACTTTGGCATTTAGGCTAGGGAAACAATATTTATATTTGTGTACCGATTGGTTATCTCAATATGGAATAAAGGATATTGTATTTCTGATATTAAAATTAATTAAAATTAGTTCAAAATAAGGAATCAACAGTGTTGTTTCGTCAGTAGGCGTCCTAAGATAGATTTTATATTTTAGTTAGGGAGGATCATGTCACAAAGGCAGGGTGGGAGTTTTGCAAGTTATGTACCTGTAATTGCAAGTTTGCATCATAAACATATAGGACAAAATGCATAAACTTAACAAAGACTAAGATTGTGTTTAATGTAATATTAGAGCGGGTTGCCCGAACAAAGAAGTTAACGAAGAAAACAATTATACTTTTTTAATTCTTTACGTACAGTGCACCAAATATTCTATAATACTTCACTGCGCGCGTTGAAAGCTCTTTGTATCACCGAATGAGAAAAGTCGCTGCCAAGATAATTCGAGTCTCGAAATCGTCAAAAGCTTTCGCGGTTTAGTAATTTCCGTTTTTATTAAACCTAATTCTATTTCTGGTTTCTACTATATCACTGCTTAAGTATTAGAAATTTTTAACCGAAGGAAGTTTGTTGTATATATGCTTGGTAAACAATGAATCTATAACAAATTTGTCAGCTGGTTTATAAAAGGGAAACGTAGTTTGAATATCAAACCCTTGTCAAAATTCGATGCAAAATCGTTTTAAGTTTATTATGTTATAGAATACTCCATTTAGAACATTTCAGTAACGTTATAGAATTTTACATCAATGTTGCTACCACAATCTGCCCTTAAATCATTTAGTGTAGGCACGTAACAACACATTTCGGTCATTATCTCGTTCTAGATACTACCAGACTTAAGCGATATCTCTTCTATTTGCTCCACAAATGCTTTCAAACACTGGTGTTTAAGTTCTGATATCGGATGGCATAGTATCGAGTAAATGAGACTCTCTCCGAAGGACTATCTTTGTATAGGTTATCCATTGTCCATCTAAAACTGGGTAACATCGAAAATTGCCAATACGGTTTTATGCAAATTGAATTGCTGCGAAGCAACGTTTCCAAGAGAATAAGAACCATTTAGCTAAAAAGCTTCTAAAAAAAGTGGGACTCTGAAAGTGTTTACTTTATAAATAGAGATTCAATGTATCTAACCGTCGATCAATTACATGCATGTTTTCAGAACACTTATGCCAGTTACTTGAGGGAATCGAGAACGTATTTGGTGGATGAAGCTGATAGGATTTCCATATAATTAAAATAAGACATTTCGTTCTTGAAATTGCAGGTTTTATTGGGCTTTCCTAGCTATTTACACTAAAGGGCCATAGTGAAAAATTACTTTTTAGTTCTTGTTGAAAGTGTTGTGATTTTTGGCAAGTGTATTAATGTGCTCCTCACAGTATTACAAATTTCACAGAAAATTAGTGCTATTTATATATTAATTTAGGTATTCTCTCCAAGCTTGTGACACTGACTTTTATATGAAAATACTTTTTATAAACATAGTGCATCATATCTATGAAATTATTCGATTTATAATTGCAAAGATTGCAGTAATTGTAGTAAAATATAAACATCTGTAATTAGAAGATAAACAATTAGAGTTAAAAAGCAGCATTTGTAGTGTATCTACATAACCTTGCTTTTAATAGTTTGTAACAATTTTATTTTCAATAATCATTATTTGCATATAATTTCAAAAATAATGCGCTAAGCGTGCATCGTTCTGTAGTAATCTAATTATATTCAGATATCTGTGTCGCATAAAGCTATTCGCAAGCACATCTCTGTTGGATTGTTTCGTGTCCCCCCGCCCGTGACGGCGCGACCGCTCGGCCCTGGTTACAAGATAGTCGGCCACGGCCGATAGTTTTGTGCACATGTACTCCTGGCTAGAGGCCGGCAATCTTCGAATCCATTATCAATGGTGAAGATATCTTCGAATAACGGTTGGTAAAGTATATAGTATAAAAACTTATGTAATTTGAGGTAATTTATTTAGCGCGACAATTTATAAGACAATTTAGAAGACAATTTAGAAGACAATTTAGAAAACAATTTAGAAGACAATTTAGAAGACAATTAGAATACAATTTAGAATACAATTTGGAATACAACTTAGGATGGGACAAATTAGAATTCAACCTTGAGAACACGACTACTATAAAACATAATGCGACAAGATGTGATTCGACACGTGGAACGCAACAAATATAACTCGACAAGAATAATTGATGTAAACTTTGCCTAACAAGAAATTTGTCTAGGAAGGAATTATAGATGTTAATTTAGATGGAGTCGTTTCAAATTGCAAACGCTGTTATCTTTGCTTGAAGAACGGGGATCCCGTCTTGCCTTGTTGTGAGGCGAATATTGCAGTTTTGGTTCGTAATTAGCTATAAGAATTTCTTTTTGCATGTGTTTCAAAACTTAGAACACATTAACTTGCTTTTACGTTTAGTACACGTAAATTGTAAAAGTTTCAACTGATTGTTGAGCTGGTTTAACAAATTTCAGGCCCATACTTGACTTGTAAATACTCCCTGTATGTTTGTTGTGGTTTGTTTAGTATTCTTCTTAATCTTCTTTGGGTATTAAACCACTCATAGTTTTTAAAATTATCCTTATTAACGTTTCGATCCATAACCTAGGATCGTTTTCAAAATAACGTTAATAAGGATAATTTTAAAAACTATGAGTGGTTTAATACCCAAAGAAGATTAAGAAGAATACTGGTTTAACAAGCTGTAAAACGAAATTTTGTTGAATTAGCGTTCTAAAAAAACATACTTTGTTCCATATAAACCGTCGATAAGTTCAGCAGGTGTTTTCGACGTCATATTTTTCTACTTTGTACAGCTGACATATGTTGCCTTAAAAGCAAATGCTTTGAGCAGCTGTAATGCAATTTAAATAAACATGCTTATTTTTGTGATCAGCTTTATCTACACTTAGATTATTATACGTAATTTTGAAAGCTCAAATTTTGATATTTTTAGGAGCTAATAATTTGTTATCTACCTGAAAAGATCTGCCCAGGTTAGAATTTAATTTACTGTGTTATGCTTGCCAACCATTATTACTTTATTTTGTACAACAAGTTCATGTTTAAAGTAAAGTTGCTTGATTAATAATAATGAAAGACAAAAAAGTAAAGTTAAAAGTTTAATCTTGATATAGTTGATGATGAAAATTTTTTGTTACAAGTTACAATATTTTAAAAGGGTTTCTTTAGTAAACAATTAATTCAAAATTGAAGACTTTTTATTTTGATCAAGTGCGATCAAATCTAATTACATAAAGCTAAAACCTTTCTGAGTAATAAATTGATGCCAATACTATATTGGAAATACTTTTTTATTATTTCTTTATATATTTTTGTAGGACACAAATGGTGTTCCACTTTTTTATTTATTTAACCATTACAATTTCTTGCAGGAGCTGCGTCTTATTTTGTTAAGACAGGTTTTTGTTAACGAAGGCGATCATTTTTTCTTTGGGTCTCCACGTCCGCCCTTAGAACTGTGCTTTGCAATTATCGTAATTTTCTCAGGACATGGTGGCGCCTATTTGATTTAGCTTAACTTTGGTTTGCAAACAGAATTCGACTCCCCCCCCCACTTCTCATTGCTCTACCCAGGAATAGATCCCTAGCTTTGTCGGAAGATTTTTGGAAAAATAAGTAACACTGACGCCACGCCCATAAAAAAAACCTACCTACGTAAAAAAAATACGTTTCACTGGCGTTCACATCGTGGTCCGTTCAGTAAGAACAAAAAGTACGTTACAAGTTATAAACATAACAACATACTATTTATATGTTTATCTCTATTTTTACAATTGAAGTAAGTTGAATAACTATACTGAGTGACTAAAATGTCACACTGTACTTTATGCAACAATAAGGACAAATTGTTTCACTTTGATAAATGTCAATCACCTACTCGTGATAATTGTAGTGGGTTTACCATAACTGAAATTCGATGCCTTGAGTTGAAAAGACGAAGTCTATTACTTTACTGTAAGACTTGTCTAACAGAGGTAGATAATAAATGTGATGTTGATTTAATGATCTTGGAAGGCCTACTGCAGGCCAAATTTCAAGAGACATTAAATAATATAAATTCTTTATGAATTTATAGACGTGGCAACAAAATATGTTTCTACAACTCAGGTAACTACTTTGACTGGTAAACTAATTACACCTTATGCATCTATGGCAAAATATGAACCTGTCCTAGTTGTAAGACCTATGCATAACCAACTAAGCAAAGAAACCAGGAGCGAAATCAAAGATACTATAAATCCGGCCTCCATTGGAGTGAATGTTTGTAAGATTCGTGACTTATCTCAAGGTGGAACAATTATTGGCTGTCATTACAAAACAGAACGAAACTTACTTCAATAAGAGATGGTTGGTAAACTCAGTAACAGATATAAGATAGTAGTCCTAAAATCAGAATAGTAAACATTAACAATGATGACGTGTGTGATACAGACATGAATAACATAAGTGCAAAAATTGTTCAGCAAAATAAATTGAAAAATGATCTCAACAATTTCCATTTGAAAGTGCTTAAAATTATTAAAAATGAAAAAACAGTCAACAGCGTAGTGATAGTTGAAGCTGATTCAGATACACACAAAGCATGATTCAAATGGGAAGAGCAGCAATTGGATGGTCCATGGGCAGTGTGCACAACCATGTACATGTTACACAGTGCTTTAACTGTCTTCAGTTTGGTCACATAGCTCAAGTTTATAAGTTTGAAACGATATGCTCCTTGTCTTCTGGTACATATAGGTATGTAAATTGTACTGCTGACTTCAAACGATGTTTAAACTGCACAGCGGCTAAAGCTAAATTAAATATTGAAATCAATAGTGCTCATACAGCAATTGATAAAGAATATCCCTGCTATCTTCAATCTTTAAAAAAAGAACTCGCTAAAATTGAATACCTAGATGTATCATAGCAATCAGGGCAATACTTGTTCAAAACAAATCGGTCATGATTTGGTAGTTGGTTCCTTAAGGACTTCACTTGTAAATATCAGATCATTGAATTCGTGTTTTGACGATTTTTTAGCCTACATAATTAACCAGGGTTTAATTTGATTGGAATTACTGAAACGCGGTTAAACAGTGATTTTCCCTTAACCCTTGTACAGATACCTGGCTACAGCATTATTCAAGCAGATAGAAAGTTCAGAGGTTGCGGTGTGTGCTTGTATATTAACCATGTCTTGCTTCATAAGCAAATCAGCATTGGCTTTATTGAGCATCCTTCGCTCGAACAACTTTGGATTACATTTAAAATTAAAAAAGGACTACCGCTATATGTATTGTTTATAGATCACCAACTACTAGCACTTCCTGCCTGCAGGAATTGGAGTTGGTCTTAACCAATGTTTACATGAAATAAAAGAACTTAATTTTAATGGGTGATCTTAATATAGACTTTTTGCACTATAACACTAATCGAACCAAGCTGATATATATTTAATATATTCAATCTTACACTTCAAGTTACCGATGCAACACGAATAACATCTACTTCATCGACCCTTATTGACATTGTATGTACTGGACTTAACGTCAACAGGTGTGGAACTGTAGACCTCCTTAACCTTACAGATCACTATGGAATCATATGCAATTTTGACTTAATGGTCCCTAAGCATCAGCCTTGCACTTTAAACAGTAGAGATTACTCCTGTTTTGATAACGATGAATTCGCTTATGATGCAGGAAACATTCAATGGAATATGGTACAGGCCTTACCTGACTTAGATAGCAAAGTAAAATACATTAAAGAGGCTGTTAGGTTCATGTTTGATCTCCATGCACCTGTCATAACAATAGTAAGAAGGAAAAGAGCATTGCCTTATATGACTTTTACTATTAAACAAATACTCAAATATAAAAATGCCGCTCTTAAAAATATCGAGTAATTGGTGATAAGACTAAATTCCAATATTATAAAGATTTAAGGAATTATGGTACATTTGCTATCAGAAGTAAAAAGAAAGCATACTTAGACTACCAATGCAGACTTCAACACATGAACTCAAAGAAACTCTGGAATGTCTTCGATAGTTGTCAAATTTATACCAAAAATAAGTCTCATATCTCACATGAGATTAAAGATGCCGATCAGTTAAATAACTTATTTATAACATCTATCCATAGAAGACAAGTGCCTGCAATTGAAGTCAATAAATTTCTAACAAACAGTCATTCACCTGGAACATGCCTTGCTAGCTTGTAGCATGTTAATTCACCGTTTCCTTGTCATGTTACATTGTGGTCCCACTTCATTCCTTATGCAAGTATTTCTTCATCTTAATTTTATATTAATACCGTTTACACTCACAAGTTAGTTTTGATTTGTTTAACATTTCCTTGAATAATGTCCATAAATACACAACTGGTGTATACATGAATCTGTCATTTAGGATGGTTCTTTTGTTTGTCCCTCTCTCGAAATGTGTGGTTATCTTTAAACCAAAATAAATTTTCGTTTCTTTTGATATCTGACCGCCTTTTGAGCACATGACGTTTACCAATAGAGATGTCCTTTCTAAGACCAAGATGTGGTATCTGGTATGTAAAATGTGTGTTTTTCTTGTATTCTTCCTGATATACATAAATATCGTTTTAGAATACTAGCAAAATGTGTCTGGAGAAAGTCTGCCTGAATTATCCGTTCAAAATGAGCACGAATGGTAAGCTGATAACAGATAAACTTTCAGTTTGTTTCTTGTAGCGTATTACACTATATCGTTTTTGTAACATGTTTATTTTCTAGGATCCTCCGGTGGCATATGCTCCGATAGTATATCCTCTCATGATATATTCCCTGCTGGCTTATTCTCTGGTAAAATACTCTTTGATGGAGCATTTACTTATGCATGCTAGGCTATCTAAGCCTAATACATTAATTCTACTACCTTACAAATATTATCTGTTATCGTACAAGAATTTCATGTTGCCGTTTTTATTTACCTTCTAAAATAAACTAAATGTCCGTTGGTGAAACATATGGCTGTGGAACAAAAAGGTTTGGCTTCTACAAATTTGAAGTTTGAGGTTAACACCAAACTAAATATGGATGGTGATCGTTTAAACAAGCAGTAAGAAGAAACTGAAACCTTTATAGTTCTGTACAAGCCGGAGCTCAAAGCTTAAGTATACGTTGCTTTCATATATCTTGAATACAGGTATGAGTTTATCTTATTTACTTTTGTGACGGAACAATGTGCATGTATTACATTTTAAACCTCAATTAACTAAAAAAATAATGCATGTAAAATATAGTTATTACTCTATTTACTATTACCTTAACTATTTAATATTACCTTTCCTTTTCAGTAAAACCTTATAAGTTGTAAACATAAAAGCTTTCATGAAACTTTTTTGTGGATTTTGAGGTTATGTTCAATTTAAATGTTTAATTCAAATTTTCTTAACTAATGTTAAATACAACAAAGCGTATTTATGATTTCTTTTTACTTAGAACGTTAACTTGAAATTGTGTCTAAGCACAATAATAATTGTAGATTCTCTAATATTTTATCTGGTATCTTAAGACAAAATTTTAAAATTATGAGAAAGTAGATAAATGAACTACACTTAGTGATTTTGTCGCATGAAAATTTGGTTGTAAGAAAATAAGGGTATATCTTTAATTTTTTAATTAACGTTATTAACTAAACGACAATGTATAAGTTGTATTGAGGTATTTTTTTTTGTCATGTTCTGAATTGCATCCCTATAACTCGTCTGGGTAAAATTTAACTTTGTTCTCTAAACCCTTGAGATATAGTCTTTTGCAATCTACCGCAGCCACAACCGGTCGATGCTAGTCCCGCCAGAGTTTTGTCTAAACTCTGTTGTACGCCCGTTCCAACCTGTAAAAAAGAAGGGTGCAAGCTTTCAGCCAGTTACAACAGACCTAGTATGGAAATGTATTAAAAGAATCAAATCTAATGCAGAGGATATAGATGGAATTGACAGGAAGATGCTATTGTTAATAATGCCATATAGCATCGATGTGATTCCACACACCATTAACTTCTCATTTCAACATGGCTCCTTTCCTACTATATGGAAGGAATAGCTAGTTACACCTATTCCAAAAACATCACTAGCAACTACCTTTTCAGACCTACGTTCAATAAGTATACTATCTGTTATATCCCAAGTTATAGAGCATTTGGTATATATTCATATCGCATATCGCTAATTATAATATACTACTTGCACATCAGTCAGGTTTTCGTAAAGGCTATAGTGCTGCTACAGCATTGACCAAAGTCTTATCTGATCTTAGTAGTTCAATAGATAGAGCATAAGTTACATACCTGGTATTACTTGACTTTAGTAAAGCTTTCGATGTAATTAACCATACACTGTTAGAAGCAAAGCTAACTTACTATAAAGTTCAAGGTATTGCTCTACAGTGGCTCACAAGTTATTTAAAAGGAAGGACAGTCAGTCAAAATTAACAACCAAATATCCATGCCTCTTGCTGTTGCTCAAGGAGTTCTACAAAGTGGCATCTTGGGCCCACTATTGTTTGCATTCTTCACAGCAGATCTACCTCAACAGTTATCATCCGCTTGCAAATATCATATGTATGCCGACGATGTGCTTCTATATACTTCAAAAGACATTTACAATATTAACCATGCTATCAATCAGTTAAACGATGATCTTTCCGCAGTCAGTTCATGGGTAGCCAATAATGGTATGGTACTTAATGCAAATAAGGCTGTAGCTATTTGTGTTGGTTCCAAAACTCACTGCACCAAGGCTGAAATGAGACGTACTGTTGACCTACATATTGATAATTCAATAATACCCATTTGTGACTATGCTAAGTACCTGGGGGTAACTATAGATTCTCAACTTAGCGCGTTAATGCAAAAATCAGAATTGCTTATCCCAAAATGCGCACCTTGTACAGATACAAATTACTTTCAAGTCTTTCCATAGAATCGAGACTTTGTAACAGTCTAGTATTGTGTAATCTTGACTACTGCAGTGTGGTTTATTACAACTTTTTACTACAACTATTCAAACACAAAATACAGGTGTTGCAGAATGTATGTTTTAGATACTCTTTTAACGTGGAATCTATGGAAGACGTATCACCACATTATAACTCCAGAGCAATACTCAAATTCCATAATAGAGCTACACTGCAGTTCTCGTCTTTCACATATCAAGTAACCACTGCAAAATGTCCTGCATACTTAGTGAAATGCTACTACCTAGGGCACTGGCACATAAGTTAAACTTAAGAAATATTCAAGATTTATCTATTCCTTATCATTCAACTAGAAAATTCCAATGTTCTTTTCTGTACATGGCTCCATCCATAGTCAATAAATATTATTCACTTTTTCAAGTTAGCCGCAAGGAGAACTTTAAAAAGCATTTCTTGTTAGCTTTATTAATGGATTAATGATGCATTAGTAGCACATAGCTACATGTCCTATCGTGTAGTACTCAAAATACTGCAACTTACACATAAGACTTATTGTTTGTTTTGTTGTATTGTTTTAGGAGAGCTTGTAAATCAGCATAGCCGAAGCTCTTCCTATTGGAGTTCTAGTTCAATGTACATGAGTCTAGTATACCAATGACTGAATAAATAAATAAATAAAATAAATAGCATACATCTATTGATTCTTACTCCGGTTGCAATCATTAAATAACAATCTATATTACTAAAATAATTTTTTTTTGTATAAATTAATGAAATTACGCATTTTACTCGTGAAATGCACGAAAGTTTCCCATGCACCTCTGCATATTAAATTTTATAAATAAATTTAAATATGTTTCACTTGCATAAAAATCGCAATTTGGCTTGTTTTTCTATATTGAGTAGGGCAAATTTGTTCTTTGAGACGTAGTGTATCAATACACTTATTCATTTACCAAACCATTAAAACATTATTCTGATGATGAATAAAAATGAAGTAGATGAAACCCAGTGAAATATATTACAGACATCAATGACTGAAAATAAGTTTAAATAACATGTCTCTTTACAACTTGTACACCTTTTTGTATTTGTTTTGTAGTAGAACATGCATTTCACAAAGTTGTACGAAAGTCATTTCTAAAATTATTACATAACATTTAATAACTAGCATTTTGTATGAACTTAAAAATAACTCGTCATATAAAGACCAACCGGTGTTTATTGCAGGGCAGTGTGGACTGCAACTTCAGTGTTGGCATGTAGTTGATCTAATTATATAATACGTTACGTGTTTAAAGCAGTAATAAAATATACAGTATTTCGTAGAAAAACTATTTCAATACATTAAAATACAACCAATTAAAATTATTGCAAAGGAAAATTGACTTAAAGAGATTGAAATTTATGGAAGATCAAAGAACGTATATTTGCATTGGATGCATCAGCACGGAAACTAAGAAGTGCCAAACGATTTAAAAGAGGATATGGATCAGTAATTTTGCTAGTACATTAGAGCCAACCTCAAGAAGATTTGCAACGTTAATATTTAAGCTAATTTGGTTAGACATTTAAGTGTTTTTGAAAAATTCATTGATTAGCTTAAGTTTTAAGGTAAAAGTTGTGTGTAAAATTTAATTTAGTTTTAAAAGTTTGGCAAACCTACCATATAGGCTTTGTCATTATACAAGATAAAATTAAACCTAACTAAAATCAGATAAGTTAAATACGGCACTAGGGAGAAGGATGTTAAAACTCACGGCTTATAAAGATAAATACTATACATATTAAGCCAAAATGATCATTTCAAATCGAGCTAGTAATTGAAAAATGGAAAATATAATGCCCGGACTGGACTTGGACCTCTATCTTAGACTTTCCGGGCCGTTGCGTTTTCCAATTACGCCACCGGAACGGGTGACGACAAATGGAAAATTGACAGATGTAATCATGTACACAACGGCCCGGAAAGCCTAAGATACAGGTTCAAGTTCAGTCCGGGACTTTATATTTACCATCTTTCAATTACTAGCTCGACTTGAAATGATTATATGGGCTTTGCATAAAAGTCAAACTTATTATTTCATCTTATTAAATATAATACATTAGTATTTATCAACTTAGCTTGTGTAATTAACTGCCTAATATTCATATATTCAATACTTGGCTTACAGCTGTAATTTTGAGCGTTGCTTCCTGTCTATAACTGACATAAGTAAAAAACTTGACACTGTCAGATATGATTAACAAAAATGCCAAACGTAATTGAAAGTTAGGTTGATGTCTGGTTGTGTACATGATTTAGATTTATCGATTTTCCAATTGTCGTCACCCGTCTCGGTCTTGCGCTGTGCGACTTCTATCTGTTTCCTATGGTGAAATCTGCATTAAAAGAAACAAGATTTTGAGTCCGTTGAAGCTGTGAAAAAGACAGCGGAGCGCGTGCTGAAGGAGATGTGAGAAAACTGTCAGCACTGTTTCGAACAATGAAAGATTATAGAGATAGAGGCGAAATGTATATTGAAGATGATAATAAGTAAATATGTATGAAATCAAGATAAAATGTTTTACAGCGGCAGTCTTGTTGTTATAAACCACATCTCGTATATAGTTATTAATGTGCAAAGCAAAAACGAAATTCAATGCTTGTAAATAATCACTCTAAAATAAATACAAAACTATTCATATATTATAAAGAACAAAAACACACTTTCCGCGTATTTAAAACCCCCAAGTTTAAGTCGATAATACAGCCATATATGTAAAAATAATTATCTTTCAGATAACTTAAAACGCATTACATGCAAATGCAAATCGTTTATTTTCAAGCGTATTATAAATGAAACGCTATTTATTTTCATTTATCACAAAAGCAATGCACATTTTATTGCATTTTCATTAATTATGTGTGTAGATAGAAAAGCAAATGCGATTTAAATATAAATCCATTAATTTTTACTTATTAGTTATCATATAAATGCATTCCCCGTGCATAGGACACTCCCTTGATTTAGCAAAAGAACCCTGTCAACCGTCATAATGCTTTCAGCTTTACAAAATAATTTTGTGTATTAAAAACACGCCTTAGTTTTCCGTGAAAGAAAATATTTTTCAATCGTTAGAAATGAAAATCTTCTGCATGTGCAAAAGCCGTTGAAAAAACAATTAAAGCTTTAATTAATCATATAAAGTGATTCCCATGTGTATATAACATTAATTCATTTTAAATAAATAATTTTTCTTGAATTTTCGAGAAACTACGTCAATTAATAAATAATGTTTAAACTAATTACACAAACAAACGTTTATTCTAAGAAGCCGCACGGTATCATTAAAAACCCATAAAATCGATATAAACGAGGTTTAATAGCCTTATGTATAAGAAAAGAAGACCTTACATGTGATTTTCCAATGCTCTACCCAAAGGTACTACATTGGCCAGGAAACGAGTTTTTTTTTACCTGAAAATTTTTGAATTTTGCCGAACCGTTGCTATTCCAAGCGTGTCCACTTTTTATGATATTCTAATCGAGTATACCCCCTTCACTGATCCGACATCCAAAATATTTCACCTTTTCTTGAAAGAATTCACAGTTCTTTAGATTCAGTTTTAACCCTGCTATGTGCAACTCCAACAAGAACTTTTCTAGATGTATGAAGTGTTGTTCAACACTATCGCTGAATATTAAAACATCATCCACGTACTGGATACAAAATTCCTCGTACGGTCCGAAAATACTTTGCATAGCCGTCACTAAAGCAGCCGTACTCGAAAACAAGCCAAAAGGGACCACTTTAAAACTCGTATATTTCCTAGACTCTCGCGCTAGTGCAATTAACCAAAATGAATCTTTTAAATCTATTTCTCGCATCGAGACATAATCTGATGCTCTTATCACTTTTCTTGACAACGACCAATGGATTCACAAAGTGCGTACTCGATTTTTCGATGATACCTTCTCGTAACATTAGTTCAATCTCTCCTCTCACTCTATCTCTATATGCTGCTGGAATAGGATATAATTTTGTGTTAAACGATTCTGTGTTCACTACCTCTAACTTGTGTTCATAACCTTTGGCAATTCTGGATTCTGACCCTATCAACCCAGAATGTTTTTCTAATAATGAATTGATCCTACCTTTTATTTCCTCTGGACACTTATTTCTTTCTCTGTATTCCCCCATTATCTAATTCACCCTCAAATTGAATTATATTTAAGCAGTCATTTTCGACTTTTACGTCCCCCTCTTCGTGCCATTCAGTATATTCCCCCTTACATCTTATTTCCTTGCTTTCAGCATTTATTCTTAACACCAGCTTATCTATAATGTCCATCCCAAATATAGCGTTCATCCTCAATTCAGGTACAACCAGGAATTCATTCTCAAATTTTACATTTTCTATTTCACACTTCAGAATTACCATATTATTTATCCTCGCAAACTTCTTATTGTTTGGTACTACCAAATTACATTTTGTTGCAGGTATCGCCTTCTCCATTAATATTCCCCGTTTAACAAAATGGTCCGCAACGAGCGACGCTTTTGCTCCTGTATCAATGAGTACTTTAACTATATTATTCTCCACCTTTAAATTAACTATAGGTAATAAGTTTCTGTCTAATTCATTTTTCACTTAATGTTTAATAAATTAGCACTGATGTTTGTATCTGTTTATCCTTAAGGGCTTGCTTGGATTGTCTGTTTCAAAAATTTTGAGTTTGCGTGGATCGTCCTGCCTGACTCGTGATTTCAGCGTATGTGCGGTTAGTTCTCCTTGGTTCTGTTCTTTGTTCCACGTGTTCTTGTCTATGCGTATTCTGGTTGTTGTTCCCGTCATGGTTGGTCCACTCCGTTTCTCGCCTTGGCATGGTACCCGTATTCCAATTACGCCTAAAACCATTATTATAATTATTGTAGTTGCCCTTATTGAAATTTCCCTCATAGTTATGATTATTCCGTTGATAATTAATTCTGTCCATTTCTACACTTCTTTGTGTTCTCACAAAATTTGCGAGTTGACGCCTGGTTCTACTTTCCACCCTACGATTTGGTCCCAATTCATCATATCGCTGTAAATATTCCAGAAATACATCCCGGTTTACGATGTTTTGGAGTGCGATATACTGTCTCACTTCCACCTCAAAATGCCCTGCCAAATATTTTATTATTTGCATTTCCTCTAAGGGAGGAGCTAGTTGTTTTGCGATGCTAAATTTTTTTACTGCATACAATTCCCGGGTTATTTATATATTGTGATTATATTTATACATGATTAAGTCATCTCTCACTTTATACTGTTAATTGTCCTCCCAAAAGTACCTTAAAAATTTTTGTTCGAATTCCTGGCATGTTTCTAACTCGCTCTCTATTAAACTAAACCATATTTCTGCTCCCCATTTAACATTAATTTTACCAAATTTAGTTTGTATTGCTCGTCCGTTGAGCCCTGTATTAACGTTTTAATATTGTTCAAAAGTAATTTTGGGTTTAGCTTATCGTCCCCGTAAAATTTAGAATATTGATCTATTGATATGTTCGGTTGGTTTAACCTTATGGGTGCTATAACTCTATTTTTACGATATTCTAGCCCCACGTTGTCAGCGACATCTATCTTTATGTTTCTAACACGGGCCTCGGCTCTGTATCTCTATGATTGATGCGTCAATTATCCCTTTTTTATGATATTCTAACCCCTCGTTGATGCACTATCTATCTTTGCTATGTTAACACTGCACCTCGATGTAATTAACGTTCAGTTTCCTGCTGCCCGCCACCGCTCTGTGTCTCTAAATAGCCTAAAATTTAAATATGCCTCGACTAGCTCAGTCTAATCCACACAGAGTGTACAACGTTACGATAACGAAGAATATACCCCCCTTTTTATCTAATACTTTCCAGCAAAAATGACACTGTACTTTATTGGACATTCAATGACCTTTCCTTTTTACGTAAATTTCCACAAGGAGGTTGATAAATACTAACGTATTACAATTAATAAGGTAAAATAATAACTTAGACTTTTATGCAAAGCCCAAATGATCATTTTAAATCGAGCCAGTAATTGAAAGATGTGAAAATATGATTGACAAAAATGCTAAACGTAATTTAGAGTTAGGTTTATGTATAGTTCTGTACACAATTTAGATTAGTAAATATTCCAATTATCGTCAACGGTCTCGGTGGCGTATTTGGTTAACGTATAGTCCGGAAAGACTAATATACAGGTTCAAGTCCTGTCCAAGACTTTATATTTTCCTTCTTCCAATTACTAGCTCTATTTGAAATTATTATATACATATTGATACACACAAATTAAACTTACCCGTTATTGCGCCGAATGTAATTTTCAACTAATCTAGCAGAAATTGTTGTAAAGCCTTGTTCCAACAACTGCGTTGAGACCTTCTTCTGCTCCAATAACGGCTGGTACGTGGAATTGTATCACTCAAAACTCAAACACAACACGGTAAAAACGATATCAAACTTTTTTAAAGAATATTTTAATTTTGTCTGATAGTTCTAGAAAACATTGCTTGTATAACTTGAATATTTTGTTTTATATCATATAACAGCGGAAGAATGTCAAATCACAGGTATTGCGTTTTTTAACTATAACTAAAACTAAACCTAATTGCTTTGGGACACAACATATAAGATTATCATAAAGTAAGGGATATATTTTAAATTATGATAACTTTTTAGCAAATTAAGTTAATAACAAGAAATAAATGAAATCTAATTGCTTATGAAATGGGATTTAGTATGCCCAAAACAGGTTACGGCAATTGCTCAATATGACCTCCATTTTGTTGTTGTAAGATCACCCTCCTTACCTCCAAATTGTACACGGCATTTCGTAACATTTCTGGTTGAATTGTACCAATTTGCTCCGTAATACTGTCTTTTAATTCTTGTAGCGTAGTTGGTCGTCTTCTAAACACTAAACTTTTTAAATAACCCCACAGCCAGTAATCCGCTGGGTTTAGATCAGGTGATCTTGGTGGCCATGAATTTACGAAATGTCTGCTTAACACGCGATCTTGAAAACGTTGGTTAACAATTCTTTGACTGGTCGAAAAATGTGCGGGGTGCTCCATCCTGCATAAAATGATGTTTTCAATTCCGTAGTGCTCGTTTTGCAGCTGTGGAATAACATAATTTTGTAACATTTGCAAGTATCGTTCACCATTTACAGTTACAGATACGGCTTGTCCATTCTGCATTTCCTCGTAAAAATACGGACCAATAATAAAATCAGCTGTAAAACCGCACCAAACGGTGACTTTCTTGTCATGAAGACCTTTTTGAACGATTTGTTGCGGATTTTCTGCAGACCAGATTCTACAGTTTTGACTATTAACTCCACCATTCAGAGTAAAATGTGCCTCATCTGTCCATAAAATACGGGATAACCATTAGGGTTCAATTTCCATCTGAGCCATTACTCGCAAAGAAAAATCGTACCTAGTAGCCAAATCTGCGTCCTTTAATTCAAACAGCATTTTCAGTTTATATGGATACATGTTTAGAATTTTGCGTAAAATTTTCCAAACCGTGGTATACGGCATTTGCAATCGCTTGGATATCGCATTTGCACTGCTGATTTCGAGTGAATTGCTTCTGGCTATGTCTTGATTTTCATGAAGAACCTCTGCAACTTGGACATCACTAATTATTGGTCTTCCTGATCTTGGTAAGTCAGTTACAGACCCTGTTCTTTCAAATTTTTGTATCAAATTGCGGTACGCTTTCATTTGGCAGGGTCCCGCTCTCAAACCCATTCTCGTGCGAAATCTTCATAATCCAGCGGTGTAATTTCTGCCGGATTCATAATAGCACTGAACTAAACCAATTCTTGTTTGTAAATCCATGTTATTACAGTTGAGTCGTTTGAACTCAACGTTTACTTGAGTTTTAATTTCAAAATAAAACTTCAAATTCAATTATTTCGTTTTCACACTAGTGTCAACAATTGTTATGACAACGCTTTTGTTTCTCATAGATACGGTAAAATACCATTCATTAAGCAACTAGATTTCGTTTATTTTATGTTACTAACTTAATTTATTCAAAAGTTGTAATGATTTAAAATATATCTCTTACTTTATGATAAGCTAGTATATATATATATATATATATATATATATATATATATATATATATATATATATTACGTGAAATTGTGTTACTTGGGAAAAAGGTCTAAATAAATAAAAACATATTTTTTTCACATTATATGCGTGTTAAACAGACGTTTCGACCGTCGCAAGATGGTCTTTATCAATGATGTTTTTTATCTATAATACGATACATGTACATTATCTCTTATAAATACCTAAAATATGCTTACCCATAAACGGAGGTTTATATATTATAACGTAGTATAAATTGAGTCATTCATTAAATGGTATGGTACGGTTACTACACTTTAATTTATTTAATATACAATTGTACTAAAAAATTTTTCGTCACAAATTAAAATATTGTTGATATATATATAAATTATGTACAACCTTGATGCGAGTTGCTAAACTCTTAGTCAAAATTTAAAATTCTAATTTCTTAGTAAACATGTGTATTAAAATGTTTAGTACAGAGTTTAATTGGAGACTAATGCTTGATTTATTGGAGTTTCTATTTCTTGGCACTGGATAAAGACACGTTTTTAAAACAGGTTAAAATCATAATACTATTTACAATTATGTATATGTGTGTTATTGGATAAAATTAACTTTATGTATAAATATATATATCAATGTGTTTATATATTTAATAATATCTATTAATGTATCCACCTGTACATACCTCTACGCATACACATACGTTTTTTCACTCTATTTTGCCACCATCTTGCGACGGTCGAAACGTCTGTTTAACACGCATATAATGTTAAAAAAATATTTTTTTATTTATTTAGACCTTTTTCCCAAGAAACACAATTTCAAGTAATATTATATAAAAGAAGGTCAAGAAATACCAATCGAATATATATATATATATATATATATATATATATATATATTACTCAAATTTAGACAAGGGTAGAAAATTAATTAATTACATCAAATAATTTTAATCACCGTGTATAAGGACGCTTTCTATAAAAAGAAGTAGAATTAAAATGCACAACGTGTATTTAATTGAATTGTTCCAAGAAACAAACAGAAATTACGTGCAAAATTTATATTAATTAATTCAATTTTTGAGTAATGGGTATTAAACAAAGTGTACAAATAATAAATTAATATTTAGTGCGTATTCGCTAAAAATTAAAGGGTAGAAGTCAATGCCATTCATTCTTATTTTAGTTGGAGTTAATTGAACCATTATTAATAATATAATAAGCATAAAAGCCTGTGAAAATCCAAGGTTAAAATACCATGAAATAAAAGCTCTGAGAATTATATTAAAACGTTAATTAGGAGCACACACCTGCGTATTTTTTAAAGTCAATTTCAGTTTAATTTTCTTCTTAATCTTCTTTGGGAATGAAACCACTCATAGTTTTTAAAATCTATTTTATTTACGTTTCGATCCATGACCTAGGATCGTTGTCAAAATAATAAAAACTTCAAGTTTGACGTTTATGACATAAATTGAAGGTTACTTTGATTTATTGATGTTTGAAATATCGAGATTCAGTGATAAAATAAGACATAAAATCAGAAATCTCTCAATTGTATAAATAGAAACATGTTAAAAAATGTTTTCCAAATTATTGAATTTATATAAAATTCACCAATAAAAATTAATCAGCTGATTTCACGTTAAGCGTATTGGCTACCATAGGAAAGTCGATCCCAGGTCGCAACACAAATTGAAGGCAATCATTCTTTTAAACTTTAAAAATTTTTGCTTAGTGTACTCAAACCAAATATTTCAAACATCAATAAATCAAAGTAACCTTCAATTTATGTCATAAACGTCAAACTTGAAGTTTTTATTATTTTAACAACGATCCTAGGTCATGGATCGAAACGTAAATAAAATAGATTTTAAAAACTATGAGTGGTTTCATTCCCAAAGAAGATTAAGAAGAATGCTAAACAAACCACAACAAACATACAGGGAGTATTTTCAGTTTAATTTGTTTGGATAAACATGAAAATTCTGCGTATATTGCAAACGGTCGGATAAAACCGTAGCTTATATTAACGGGAAGGTTAGATGTGGGGTTATTTAACTCAAGTAAGTCACGTACGAATCCACGTGGATTGAAATAGCCCACAATACAGAGTATTGATTTGTACCACTCAGGCCAAGGTAGAAAAGGAAGGATAAAATGCTTCAAGCAGAGACACTAATAATTAAAGGCGTGATTTGTGTAGCGTTACGAGGGCTGCGATTGGTGGAAATAAGATGCAGATATGAGAGGTGTAAATGTAACGATTTCTATACAAAATTAATTAGTTGTTTGCAGACGCGTTGCGTGCCGTGTGGAAAATTTCTTAGATTTTCAACTGGCGCGTGTGCAAATTTTTAGAATCGCTGTGCCGTACTGTCGAAAAGGGAACGGAGAATGCGAAATTCTAAAAACTGGCCGTCGCGGGACAAAACCGACGTACAGGCGAGCTATTATATAAACCCGGACTTTCAACTGTTTCGCTCTCTTAGATTTTCGATTTTGATTCAATACTTTAAACAGTTTGCTCTTATATTTTGGTGATTAATGAATACTTTAAAACAGTTTGCTCTTTACGTGCTACGATACAAGTTATTATGCATTAGTGCACTTAGAAAAGAAGATACAAGGTAATAAAGTCTAGTTATATTTGCGAGTATTACTTTACCAATTATCCAAATTTGTAACGGTAAATGAATAAACAAAAGTAGGCAGTTTTGGGTATAGCGTGAAAGAAGTATGAATTTCTTTGCTATTTTTCGGGGGTGTTAATAATCAAATGTTATTCGTAATCGTGATTGAATCCACAAAACAAGATTTTGATATACTTAGATGAGTTCCTGAGAAGTCCTGAAACAACTTTAGATGAATGGTGGTGTAAAAAATTTTAAAAGCGTTCAGAATCAGAAGCCGTAAACATAACCCAGTTGGAATGGTGTGATTAACAAAGGACGATGTACATTGGAGCCACGAGTGCATTAACCTTTAGGTAACTTATGCTTTGTTGTTCGATTTTTGATGTTTTGGTGTGTGTTGAATAACTTTATAATTTGTTTGCTAAAAAATGGACAGTACTCAATTTGTACAAACAACAAATTTTTAATTTTAAGGTGAAATTTTCTTGTTTAAGTAGAAAGGATTATTTAGCAGTTTATGTTCTTGATTATGATGAAAATTTGGGTCTGTCTTTGAGCTCAATTAGACTAACCTGTTTGACTAACGTAAAGGGGTGGGAGATGCTCCCTTTGTACTCAGACTCAGGTCTGCAAATATTGTTAAATTAATTAGTAGGCATCCTACAAGGACTTTAGTTCTGGATGCAAATTAAAATGATGACAAATTTAATCTAGAAATTTTATGATACTGAAATTTATGCTACAATTTAATTTTGAAATTTTAATGTATTATGAATATTGATGTAAATAGAGTTAACGTTGATGTTTGTGGTAGGAATGTGTTTTTTTTTATGAATGACGATGAAAGCTTTAACTAGGTGAGCAGCCGAGGCGGAAGGAGTAAAGAGGCGAGTATCAGAAGAGATTCAACAGGGCGAGAATCACAGCAAATCTTGGTGCCAAATTCGAGAGGTTCGAATATCTTTTTTTCTCTGGTGAGGTTTTTTGTGGGTTTTACAGCAATATATATATATATATATATATATATATATATATATATATATATATTGATATGACATCGCCGTACGTCAATGTGATAAACGTCCTGCTGAACGCCACCGCTCTGTGTTTTTCTCTAATCTTCTAATTTTATTATGCCACGGCTAGCTTTTTTAATTTACACAGAGTGCACAACTTTACGATGATCAATTTTTATTTACCCCTTTATTATTACCTGTTTGAATTGATAAACAAAGTCAATCAACATTCATATAAAGAAAGGAAATAATATTTACACTTCACAATTTTTGTAATCCTTTTAATACATCCTTCAATCAATTAATATTATATGGATCATTTATCCCAAAATTTATATCATTTTAATTTAATATAAAGTCACCAAAAACGACACCTTTTACAAAAAAAATTTGGAACGTTCTAGACCCTTTTATGATATTTAGGTAAGTTTCAATGTATTCAATGTTTTTGTTGACTCATTACAAACTTGTGAAAAAATAAATATATTCAGCCTTAAAATTTAAATTTGAAAAGATTCCGTTAAACTAGGTAGACCTGACCTGTGATCTCCTGATGAGTTGTCTCGTGTTGTGGATCAACACCCCATTATTATCTTCAATCAAAAATCAATGCTCTGCTTTGTACCCCTTATGTTTGAATCAATAATTCAGTACGGTTAACCCTTGTTTCAAAAATTCACCTCTTGCTATATTCTATAATTCTCTGGATACGCTTTAGACCTTTTCCCTTAAATACCACATGGAATTCTTAGGTTTCTTAGTATTATAATTTTAGAAATATTCCACTTATCGTCGTAAATTAGAATTAGATTAGAAGTGGACTAAAATTGGACTAGAAGTATATTAGAAGAGGATTAGGATTGTCTTAGAAGTGTACCAGAAACCGATAAGCAGTAGATTAGAATTGGATTAGAAGCCCTATATCATTATAAATATCTAATTTAAATTAATTAACCAATTTTTACTCACCTTTTTTGCAAAAACAGTAAAAACTATTTCATATATTCTTCACTCAATTCTTACACAGCACTATTTTCACTATAATATAAATTTTAGTTATCTGACGCGTAAATACTTGATTAAGAGTATTGTGGATTCGACGTGCTTTATTATTTCTTATTACCTCTCGGCGTTATATAGCTTTTGTCTTCTACATTTGGATTGGTTTTCCAAACAACCTTAAAAATTGTTGCGAAAAACCATATTTGTCCTAGACATTCCTAGTAAATTTTCAAGCTGATTTTTGATGAAACTATTTTAGAGTTTCGTGCCATGCTGATATTTACTATTGTTATCATTGCTGGACTTTTAGCTTATGTCTGTTGTTTTGTGTAGGTAAAGCTTTTGGAGAATTGTACAAAAATAAATGATGAAATACGAGTGCTGGTTTCGTTTATGTATTTGTTTAGACTCATCTTTGAAAGTGCGTTTTCTTATCAAAGCGCTTATTGTTCCAGCGTAATTGCATGAAGATTGACTAGGTTATATCTTATCTTCTGCGTATTTATTTTATAACTTGTTGAACACTTCTCAACGTAGTTTTATTACCTGTATGATTATTTCTCTGCTGAATACGCGTTCTATTATTAGAAAATATGCTTACTGGCAATGATTAAAGTTAATTACGGTCCATATACAGGGTGTTAAATGCTTGCTATTTACATAATGTGCGAATTGTTTATTTTCCTGCTAAATAAATGCAGTTTTATGATTCCAATTGCTATTTACAGTTACTACGCGACCCTTACTACTCACTACACCCCTAAGCAACCCCTTATCACAGCAATATATATATATATATATATATATAAAATTTATATATTTTAATAACTTAACGATCCGGCAATACATTTGTACTTTTAAGACCCGTATTGATAAGATTTATAGGCTAGATGTAAGCAATCATTCACCTGTATGTCAAAGACTGAACAGGATACCGTTTTAGTATAAAGGGTCGAGCTGTATGGGCTTTTTCAAAACAATTTATTTTAATGGTGCTAACATTAATTCTGATATTTGAGTACCTCAAGTAGACGTTAACAATCACGCAGACAAAACTGATTACTTGTACCGGCTGTCATAGTATTAAAATAAGTTTTCATGAAATGCGAGCTTAGTCCCGTACCTCGAACTACGTGTATCGATAGATTCTGTTTATATAACATAAAGTCAAATCGTGGAGTAAAATTTCCAACGATTTTTGTTACTTCTGCTTGGTAAACCAGTTTGCTCAATATGCAAAATGCGCTCGTTAAATTGTATCCACACAAATTTTTAAATTATGTATGAATTTAGCCTCACGTATTGGTTGTAAATAAGTAAATACAAAAAACTTCAGTTGGAAATGTTTTTTTAAGAGGGAAATACGGTGATTTTCAATGAAGATGTGTACTGGAATTGGGGTTATGAGTACAAGCAACGTCCTACTTAAAAACATATCCAAGTCGTAATAGCAATTCAGGTTTGCCTGTTTAATAAGCATAGATTTTATATAGTTTACAGCTATATCTTAGATGTTATACTGCCAGTGTACAGCTACTGTTAAGGTAATATGATTTTTAATAATTCTCGTTTGCCGCATAGATACTGATTATACGGCTAACTAACTAAACAAGTACTTTTGTTTTGATAATTATTTTTAAACTTAACTAAATATTTTGCCCAAAATATCGTTGAGGTTTTTTCAATGCTCCTTATTTGTACTACTGTGTAACGTATTTTTTTTTCTTGCTAGTTACACGTTCCTTATAAATCTAATATCATGTTTTGATAATATGAAAACATAATTTATAATTGTCTGATCTCTAAAAATAGTTTACTAAGTGTATAATGGAATATGCGCTCCTTCGCTTTCTATATCTAAGTTACAACACAAATCGTTTGTCTGTCATTTTGACTTCACTTTTCCATTAACGCTTGAAGAAGTAAGCTGCTCTCCGGAGCATAGAAAAGTCAACATGGTAAGGCACTTGGCCTGCTGTCGCGTTCGTAAAAGAAGTTGATTAACGAATACCTTCGTGTCTTGATGTGGTTCCTGACAACTTTTGGTGAAGATTTTATTTTGTATTTCACCATCTGTAAAGTTAGTTGATTCTTGCAGACTCGAAGAATATTTGAAGTATTCCATCATTAAAACAGTTGTATAAATAATTTGATAAAATTTATTAATTTGTTTTCCGTAGTGCAATACCACAGATATAAAGCTTTAGTTTAAAATTTAGGAAACATGAAAATTATTGGTCGTATGTAACGGAGATTTTATTTGGTTGGATAATATTTTGTTCTGAAGGTTTTTAAAAATTCCAGTGTAAAATTCGGCATAATGGTATGTTATTATATTGCGTGCATCGCAGATGTGCTTAGATTTGTCGACATCTAACATTGTTTGGTTCTGGTGAGAACGTTTAAGTTTTTTTGATTGAACTGTACTTCAAGCACGTGAGTGATATTTAACCTTTAATTTAATTTGTATTTATTTAAATGTCTTACGTATGATAAAAGGTTGATATTCCACTTTGATTTAGTTATTTTGAAATTCATTTTGTTAGAAACATTCAGTTTAATTCTCGTAACTTTACAAAATTTTAAAGATGGCTCCATATTTGCCTACCATATTTGTTCCACAAGCAAACAGTTTTGGTTTCACTAAAAAAAATTGTTATTGACATGTGATGTGAAAAATATCTAGTTATTCAATATAATTACCACATGTTATTTTGTGTTACATTAATAATATTTTTGATTATTTTGAGGTCATGCAATTTAATTTTAAGACTTTATAAATTTTTGAAAGATATAAAGTTAAAGCTTATTCTTTGTTTGAATGCTACATTTTAGTATCACGTAAAATAATCTTGATTCTTATTTGTAAAGTCGACTGTACTGAAGATTATAATTAAATTTGAGATTTAATTTATTAAGAAAGCAAATACCTTGCAGTAAACATATGTTGAAATATTGAGTTTAAAGATGTTCGTGTTTTTGAAGATCGAACAATACTAGTTTCTTTCCATGTAAATTTTTATTGTAAATATTAATGTTGAAACAAGCTAAACCAATTTAATTGAATAGAATTTTTTGTGCTTAATTCTTTTATTATTAAAAATTCAAAGGAAATTTCTTGGTTCTTAATAAGCAGAAGACTAACTCTGTCTAATGATAACAAGTATCCTGAGTGTATATATTTTTGGAACTTAAACTCAAATATGTTTTTTATTGGTGAATATTTTTAAGGACACAAACGGTGTCCCTGTTGTGCATTTGTTTGTTCACAGGATATGCAGAGACATCTGTAATACATCTAGCAAGTGACATTTTGGTAAGTGCTTTGCAAGGTTGATATTTAGGTTTTGTGGCTACATAAGCAGTGTAGACTTCAGGTTTCAGCATCCCCCTAATACAAGTACATGTATCTTCGTATGTTGTTGTATTGAAAAATACGGTGGCGCTCTTTATCTATATTTTGGATCATTTGTCCATCCATGACCCAAGCTCATGATCTACCCAGAGCTAACACTCTACTAGCCGTTTATCTCTAATGAGTTCTTTTTTTTCTCAAGCCGTTTTCCATCCAACTTTACCTTGGGCTTCCTCATTAACAAAAATTTCTCGACCTTGTGATATCAGGTAAGGTAGACGTTTATGGTATATGAAGGTCCAATTTGCTATCTGATATTCACGAGGAAATTTGCAGTTTTCGACAGTTCCCTAAGCTACTGGATCATGTAAAGAACTGCAAATATTTATGTATTAGATAAGAGCGTTAGCAACTACTCGTACATTGATGAAAATGCTTGATATTCGTGAATAGCAGGCAAGGAAACTATGAGAGTGTTTCCTGTTCATACATGTTGGTTAATCAGAGCTATGTATATAGTGCTTTACTTATTTAATACGTTAATCCTTGTTTACAAGGGCTGGTCTTTGCATTTTGGTGCGAAAACGCCAAAGTAGTTATTCGGGCGCGTACTTTGTGTACTATTGGTTCAATATATCGCTGTGGCTTTCTTGGTTATTTATCTTGGCTGCTTGGAAATCAGCCGACCTTAATTTTGTAAATGCTGCTGAGGTTTCTCTCTATAGAAGCTCAGAACCAGAAAAAATTGTACTCCAAATAAAAGAATTCTGTGATAATAGGTCTATATCTTTGCCACTGTTTTGTTATTACTGCAATGAACTTTTTGTATAAACTATGCACCTCATAAATCTCAAATCGTTAAAATTTTATTTTTAGGTAACGCATTCTATATGTACTAACGAAAAGTACGGAAGCTCTAACTTTTCCAAAATGTTTACTAGTTCTAATTGTATGTCCTTAATGTGATTTGGTTTGGTATGGTGAGCAATCTATATATAAATGCTAGACGAGAATTTTGCTGAGGTTGTCTAGATAAACGGTTGTTATAATTTCGTACATTAAATACGGTTTGACAACATAAGATTTTTTGTGTGGATGAAGATCTGTTTTTCCCATCAGGATTTCTTCCGCATAGAGTTTAGATGCAAGCCAAGTATTAAAAGTTAGTTGGAGAGGTTTTGATTTTAATTCTAGATTCGAATAGGTTCCTTTAAAATCTGCAAAGCTATCGTTGCACTTAAAATAACTGTTTAAGCAGAAAATTTATATACCGTTGCTTCTTATTTTTTGCTTTATGTTAGTTTTACTCATTTTGTGAATGACCCTCCAGTGTAGTTAGGATTGCTTGAGGTTTCTTGCTTATAATACCTAAATAGCTATCTAGTGGGATGATAAGATCGAGGGAGTAGCAACATTTGATTCTGTAAAGTTGCAATACGGGCAGCAATACTATGGCTTATAAAGTATACACAATACACTATTTTAACTATTGCTTGGATAGATTTTTTTAAGGCAAAATGTGTATGTTTCGGCTTTCGTAACCCTTACCCACATGACTGTGGCATTATATACGCTCCAAAACTTAAAAAGCACTTGGATTTGAAAGCTTTGGGTATATTCAACACAAGATGGGGTTTATTTTATTAAATAGCATTCTGCTAATGAAGAAAATCAATAAAAACACACAACGCTAGATTGATCTGGAAACTTGATTGGTAATTTAAATTGGCTCGTGTACGCAATAAAAATACGAAACTAAAACAAAGTTTCAGAAATTAATCATATTCCCCCAAGAAATTAAGTTGATACCAACATTGCGGCTGCGATAATTTGATTTGTCGTGTGTGATGAACGTGTGAATTCTCAATAGCGACGTACTATAGGGAATAACATGTCGGTTCAACCGCCACATAAACCCACATCAGTTGACGTATAAACTCTCCTAGACCGCTTCATAATAGAAACTATTAATACAAAGTGGTGTAGTGCTTTAAAATAATTACTGTTTAAATAAATCAACCATCCAAGATATTTCCCTGGATGTCAAATATCAAAATCTGTATAACAATCTGTATAGATGGATATGATTGTGTATCATGCTAGATTGAGTATAGTAAATGCTTTTTAAATACCGCCGAGCTGGTAAATGGAATATCCATTGATTTGTCTTGATCTCCTTTTGAACCTTATATAAATTTACGTACATTCACAATTAAATTTATAATAATTTTTTATCTATCTTGGCATAACCTTCTAAGACCTAGTGCTAATTTGATTCTTTGTCCACAATACGTAACGTTGACGCGTTACCTAAGGAAACATTCGGTAGTAGAAAGGAATTTATTAATTTCAGATTGTTAAATTAGCTTTTATCACAAAAACACCTTGAAAAATTTAGAAGCATTGGTAGTTCATATTTAAACCATTTCTATTCTAATATGATGTTAAATTAGGATAAAGAATTGAAATAAGAAACTGTGAATATTAAATATAAACAGTAATAAATGTCGGTACTTTACACCGCTTTATATTAAATTCTGGAAGAAAACTAAAGTTATTTGAACAAAATCCACACGAATTCAAGAACCATCAACTATGGGAGATATACTCCAAAAATGGCAGACTCAGAAAAGCAACTATAAAATTAATGCGTTGAGAAGAACAAATGAGTTAGCTTTTGGTATTAAATACAAAATCGTGAAAACACGGACAGAACAACATTGACGTCGAAATTTGAATGGTTTAGGCACACAATCCTTGACAACTAAAATAACATGCAATGTCTCTGGGACAAGACGGATAGTAAAGATGTGATTGAGTCATTCTCACTCATTCGATATATGGATGCCTATGAGTAGCTTATAAGTTGAACATTAATCTGCGAAGATTCATGAACTGAAAGACGACAGATCTTTGAGGAAAACAAAAACTGTAAGGCGATTAAATGCTATCCACCTAGTCATCATATGCCGTCTTATTGTATTTAATAATTGTATTTAAAGGTAATCACAGTAATGTGTGGAAGCTATTATTATTAAAAAGGACTATTAACGTCATTGCAAGCTTTTTAAAGCGTATTCTATATATTAACTTCCTATAAAGAGAAGTTCACAATTGTATCCCCATAATAACACGTAAAAAATAAATTGGTTGATTTTCTATCATTCGTAATATTAAGTTGGTTTTTTAACTGCACGCATATTTGTCAACTAGGAGTAGATGGTAGTTTTTCTTTGTTGTTATTCATTATGATAATCATGTTTTATAATATAAGTTAGGTAAAGGTTATTTTTCTTCCAGCCTAGAATAAGGAAGCGATAAGAGTATAAGCGGGGCTTCATTAACTAACAGCACCAGTGATAACCGCTAAATCGCTACTCCAATTATCCACTTTTTTTGTACCTCCTTCAGGTGTATTGACGCTCAGCGGTAAAATATATATAAGAGAGTTTAAAGACCATTCAATATTTGCGAACGTGTATTTTGTGGATATGTATAACCCTAAGAGTAGTATATTTGCTTTCATGGAACCAACCCCGCACCACTGAAAGCTAGTCGGTGTACTAATTAACTGTTGCAAGTTATGTATTTCAAATGCATTAGATAAGGAAGTAGTATAAATAAAGGTAACGCTAGGCTTAGAGATTAGATCATGTATGACATCAGTGTTGTAATGTTCTCACGCTAATAAAAATTTTTAAAAAACCGTTTTTGAGAGTGATAAACATAATTGGCGCAGTCAGTACGGGATTTTGGAAATTTTCGAATCGCCGGAAATTTTTCGTTTCAACGATTAACCAAAATCAAGAACCTTGAAAGTGATATATCCATATAGGCAAGCGAAAATTGCTTTGGAAATTGCTTTTAGGAAAATCAACAACTGTTTGTACTTTCGAATTCGAGAAACGAAGATTTTTGTTAGCAGTTTGGAGAAGGAACGAAATCGTCCAATCCAGACACCAGCCCAATTTTGGAAGGAACAGAATCGTCTAACCAGGGCACTTAGTTTAAGAAAACCATGCGAACTCAATGCATCATATTAATGTAAGCTAACTTTGAATTTCTATTTCTGATATCTTATAATTGATTTTCAATTGATGAGTGATTGTGATATAAACGACTTAACAGTCTTGATAGAACGTATTAAAATAAGTAACGAAGAAATTTTAGAAGCAAGTTCAGATAACACGAACGTAGATATTCTAGGGAATAATTCAAGGGCTCCTTCAAATATTTTGGAAAGCTCAGAAAATAGTATCAGTAATTTAGATAACTTAATTAATTTAAACATGGCAACTGAACAAACAAATTATCAATTGCTAAAATTACACTTAGATTCCATCCCCCCTTACGATGGAAACCCTCATACCTTGACAATATTTATCGCAAATTGCGAGAACGTAATTAATGTATTTGCTAGTCAAACAAATATTCAGTTAAATAGTTTCTTGCTTAGAGCAATTATAGGTAAATTGATAGGTAGAGCTCAGATATTAATAGGTTCACGCATAGAGTTAAAAGCTTGGGACGAAATTAAAAACGCGTTAAATTTATCTTTTGGAGATCAACGCGATATTGATTGCCTTATCCAGGATTTAATTAGTTTAAGACCAAATAAACATGAAACGCCATATAATTTTGGAATGCGTTGCCAAGACGCAAGGAGTTTAATAATTGCAAAATTAAATTCATTGACCATATCAGCCGAAGAACGTACTATTAGACTTAAAAGTTATGATGACCTTTCGCTTAAAACATATATTCGTGTATTGCCAATAACCATTCAAACAAATGTTAGATTACGCAACCCTAGTAGTTTAGAACAGGCTATGGGATTAGTTATCGAAGAAGAAAATTTCTTATACTCAACACAGAGAAATAGTAACTTAAATTCAAATTCAAATTTCAAACCCATTTCAAGAATGACGCCTAGTAGCTATTCAAATCACTCTAACATTCCATACAGACAAAATTCTAACAATTTCACTTATAGGCACCCAAACACATTTCAAAATAACCAACCTTCATATTCGAAATTTCAAACGCAAAAGCCACATTTTCAAAACACACATTCGAACAGATTTCACACCCCTGTAAACCATCAAAGAACATTCAATCCAAGTTCCCATTTTAATAACAGGTTTGGTATGCAAAACACGCCATTTAGTAACAAACAAAATTTTGCAAGTTCATCTCAAAGATTTGCTCAAGTCCACCCAAATAACATATCTAATTTTAATAAAGACGAACCGATGGATACATCTTCTGGAAATACAACTATTAAACCTCAATTTCAATCTCAAAGGTTATACAATCAGAATATAAATAGTTCAAACTGCAATGACCCTTATTTTATAGAACGTGAGAATGATTGTAATACTGCAAACTATAGTGCTTATTGCGATCACGACGACCCCGTTCATTCTTTGAAAACACACGAGACGTTTCAAACCCAGCCGCTACATAACACCGATAGAAACTATATCCAGTTTCCTGATAACGCGTGTGAGAATATAAATTACGATGTTAATGATGTAAATCCTACTCAGCAAAATTTTCCACAGGTCATGCCTCGGAACAACGAGAGATAATACACGTAAACACATTCAAGCAAGATTTACCATTTATTATTATCCCTGAAATTAATGCTAGATTTTTAATCGATACTGGTAGTACCCGTAGTTTGATAGATCCTGAAGTAGCACACAAATTTTATACGAATTTCATTTACCCGGAGATTTTCAATATTCAAACAGCACACAATATCAGCTTTCACAAAGAAGTAGCGCGTATACCACTTTTTCAAATCTTTAACGTAAAGGACTATTACAAATTTTTCCTTTTCAAATTTAGTAATAATTTTCAAGGTTTAATTGGAATCGATTTACTTCGACAATTAGGCGCAAATCTTAACTTAAGCCGGAAACAAATAATAACCCCGCATGCGACTATTCCTATTATTCTAAATTTTGAACCAGAAATGAAAAATAATCAATTCACAAATTATTCGATAATTGTAAATGAGCGTTGCCGACAAATAATAAAAATCCCAGTACAAATACGTAATGGAGTCGGAATATTAAACCACACGAATTTTGGAAATGGACTTGAAACACAAAAAGCTTTGGTTAGTGTTATTGAAAATTTCGCGACCATTGTAGTCACAAATATAAATGAATATCCCGTTAAAATTTCTATTTTTCTACCTTTCGAAATTGAACCCATAAACGATATTGATGTAAATTTTATCGAAAATTTGGAAAAAGACCTAGAATTAGACGAACCACAAGACGATAAATTAAAAGGAAATTTGAAAGATCTCGACTTGATCACTGCAATAAAGAAGAAAAAGACGCTATAAAGAAATTGTGTTTAGAATACCGTGACATATTTTATTGTGAAGGAGTTCCCCTCAGTTTTACTAGTGAAATTAAACATAAAATAAATTTAAAAAATGATTCTCCAATTTTTACAAAATCATATCGCCTCCCAGAAATTCACCGCAACGAAGCTAAATCACAAATAAAGAAAATGTTAGATCAGGGCATAATTGAAGACAGTGTTTCGCCGTGGTCTTCCCCAATTTGGATAGTGGAGAAAAGATTGACGCATCTGGTAAACGAAAATGGCGACTTGTAGTAGATTATAGAAAATTAAATTCCGAAACAGTTCCTGACAAATACCCATTACCTAATATTAATGAGATTTTAGATAGGTTAGGACGTGCAAATTATTTCACGACCCTAGATTTGGCCAGCGGGTTTTATCAAATCCAGATGGACCCCCAAGACGTACAGAAAACAGCATTCAGTACCCCGCAGGGACATTTTCAATTTAAACGGATGCCTATGGGTTTAATAAATGCCCCTTTGACATTCCAACGTGTAATGGATAGAGTTTTACGCGGACTGACAGATCAATCGTGTATAATTTACCTTGACGATTGTCTAGTGTTCAGTTTATCTCTTCAAGAACACTTAGAAAAACTAAGAGAAGTTTTCGACAGATTTAGACAACATAATTTAAAAATACAGTTAGACAAATCAGAATTCCTACAAAAAACCGTAAAGTATTTAGGACACGTAATTACCCCTACAGGAGTTAAACCAAACCCAGACAAAATAACAGCTGTAAAAGATTTTCCTTTACCACGCACAGCAACTGAAATCAAAAGTTTCCTTGGACTATTAGGTTACTATAGACGTTTCATAAAAGACTTTGCAAAAATTACAAAACCTATGACGAAATGCTTAAAGAAGAATGCCAAAGTAATACACGACAAAGATTTTCTAGACAGCTTTAGAACTTGTAAAGAAATTTTGACCAACGGACCTGTACTTCAGTATCCCGACTTTGAAAAAAAATTTATTTTGACGACAGACGCGAGTAACTATGCAATTGGAGCAATATTATCGCAAGGAACCGTACCCAATGACCGACCAATAGCGTACGCATCTAGGACACTAAATGAGACCGAAACAAAGTATTCGACAATCGAAAAGGAACTTCTTGCAATTGTTTGGGCATGCAAACATTTTCGACCGTATTTATTTGGACAAAAGTTTTATATATATACTGATCACAAACCACTGACATGGCTTTTCAACTTAAAAGACGCAAACTCAAAACTGACAAGATGGAGGATAAAATTATTAGAGTATGACTACGAAATTCTTTATAAGAAAGGAAAATGTAACACTAATGCCGATTGTTTATCCCGGATACCAGTCAATGCCTTAGAAACAGGATCTCTTGCAAATAATCCAGGTGACATAGATGACTATATAACAGAATTTTTAAAAAGTTTAGATCATGAACCGCATGACGAAAATCAATTTCAAACAGAATTACCTGAAGAACCTCAATTAAACACTCCTGAACCTGCATGGACAATACATATTCCTGACGACGACAACATATCTACTCAACATTCTAACTCTAATGGAAACACGAATAAAGGAATTGCTATTTTATACGAAATTATAAATAACAAACCACGCCAGATTTTAGTTTACCCAAATTTGTATTACAAGACGGACGTAACGTTAGAAAATGAAAGCGACCCCACAATTATAAAAGTCAAAATTCCAGAAATTGCCAATGACAAACTAATTTTGGATTTTCTAATTCAATACACAGACCCTAGTAACACTTATTATTTACATTTCAATAAAGACAAATTGTATAATGACTTCAATGATGTATATCAACAGCATTTTTCTGAAAATAGACCAAACTTAATCAAATGCACCAAATTGATTAATACACTTAAGGATATCGAAGAGCAGACAATAGTAATTAGAAACTACCATGAAGGTAAAACGACTCACCTAGGAATAAACGAAACCTATGAAAGACTCAAACAAAATTATTACTGGAAAAATATGAAAACTAGTATAACAAATTTTATCAATGAATGTACATTGTGCCAAAGAAATAAATACGCTAGACAGACCCCATATACCCCAATAATGCTAACAGAAACGGCAAAAAGCCCATTCGAAATTGTACATATGGACGTATTTACTTTTGATGGGAAAAATTATTTAACATTAGTAGATGCTTTTACAAAATTAGCTCAAGCTCTATTTATAAGTGGAAAAACGGCTATAAATATTAGTCAAGCACTTATAAAATATTTTACTTCTTTCGGTATACCCCAAACCATTGTGACAGATAAAGGAACGGAATTTAACAACGCTACAATTAAAGAAATTTTAGGACTACACAAAATTAATGTACATTTCACAACATCCGGACATCACGAATCCAACTCCATAGTTGAAAGAACACATTCCACACTAATTGAACACTTAAGACTTTTACGCGATATTTACCCCAAAGAAAGCGATTTAATGGACTATGCTATAATAGGTTATAATAACTCGATCCACAGTGCGACAAAATATACTCCCTTTGAATTGACGTTTGGACATACAAATTCGAGAGACCCCAATGAAATCTTTTTAACCCCTAACTTTTATTCAGACTACGTTAATAATCATAAAGAAAAATTAGAACACGTATATAATAAAGTAAATGAAAAATTAGTCGAAAATAAACAGAAAGTAGTAGATAAGAAAAATACCAATGGAGATACTAATCCAGAATTTAAAGTAGAACAAATAGTTTTTAAGAAGAATCCTAAAAAGAGAAACAAAAAAGATAAGGTGTTTTTAGGACCGTATAAAATTACTAAAATATTAGATAAGAATAGGGTAGAGATTTCAAGAGAGAAACAAAGAAATAAGGAAATTACATTAAGTAAAGAAATTATACATATTAAGGAACTAAAAAGACCCCCTGTTACAGATTCGCCCTCTGCACAGTCACAAGACGAATTGCAGCCCAGTTCTACAATTTAGACGACAACCCCGGACTTCTTCCTCTTCGTTTAGGCACAGCCCAAATAAAAACCGATTTTTGGACATTTATTCAAATTTATGATATTGCTAATATTACAAAAAACTTTTTGACTTTAAAGGCTCAATATGAACAAATTCAAAATACACTATCATTATCCCCACATGTACTCCAATTCAATCAATCATTTCACAATTCGTATCACACAGTCCAAATTTTAGAAAATAAAATTGAGATACAATTAAAACAATTAAATCCGCTTTGGAATAAACGAGAAAAACGATCTCTTTTTAACGGTGTAGGCTCAGCATTAAAGTTTCTCACCGGAAATTTAGATTACAACGATGGAGAAAGATATGACAATGCCATTTCATCTTTAACTAATAACCAAGAAAAAATCAAATCTTTAATTAATGATCAAATAACTCTATTTCAAACTTCCCTTCAGAATTTCGAAAATAACTCTAAAATATTAGCTCACAATCAATATATTCTAAAAGACCGAATCGAGGAGATTTCAAAAGAAATTAAAAATTTAAGTATTGACAAGGTAGAAACTTTTCATTATTTTGCTCTAGAAAGATTAGCTCTGCAATTTTCCACAAATTTTCAGATTCTATATGATCTATTGGAACGAATCGAAATTGCTATTACTTTTTCTAAATTAAATATTTTTCATAATGCTATGGTAGAACCCCATGAACTATTTTCTGAACTAACCACAGCCAGTAAACAGTTACAAGGCAAGAAATTCCCATTCGAAGTGACAGTACTCAATACGTTGCTATTCGAAAAAATCATCAATATTAAAAGCTACAGCAAAGATAACAGTATAGTGTTTATTTTGGAAGTACCAATTGTTGAAATGGACGATTTTATCTATTATCATTTGTATCCATTACCTACTCCACATCAGACTTCTTTTAAGATGATCATCCCTAGTGCAAAATACATTTTGTTAAACGACCACACCTATGCAGTTTCTGACACAAATTGTTATGAAGTCACTCAGGCAGAATTCATTTGTCATCAACTACAAACATCAAAAATTACTTCAACAGCACCATGCGAAATTGAATTAATAAGATACGCCGATAATATACGTAATTGTCACCAAATACCAGTGAAGATAACCACAAAGAAGATTCAAAAACTGGAGAAGAACAAATGGATCATCGTAGTGCCTCATAATTTAGTTGTTATACACAAGTGCGGAAAAGTGAAAAAACAGTATTCCTATAAACGGTAGCTATTTGCTAGAACTTGAAGATTCTTGTGAAGTGTCAATCGATGAAGTAGTGTTAAAAAACTTTTGTTAATGAAATTTCTAGTTATAAGAATATTGTATTACCACGCTTAGAAGTTTATGCGAATAATTCAAAAATGCCAAACTTTGACCTTAAACCTTTAGAAATAGATCCGATACATCTCAATGAATTAAATGAGGTCTATCGAGTTTTAGAAAATGAAAAACTAGAATTAAGTAAATTAGAAAGTCCTGTAATCAATTTTAAGAATATTAGCTTTTATACGATAATTTTATATGTCACTATTATTTTTCTGATATTATATTTAATTTATAGATATTTTTTAAAGAAGTCAATAGCTAAACATGTAAACGAAGATAGCACAGAACTTGAGACAAGGAACTTTCCTGGACTTTCGAACTCTGGTTCCCCATAGTTCTCATTTAGGGCCGGAGGAGTTATGTATTTCAAATGCATTAGATAAGGAAGTAGTATAAATAGAGGTAACGCTAGGCTTAGAGATTAGATCATGTATGACATCAGTGTTGTAATGTTCTCACGCTAATAAAAATTTTTAAAAAACCGTTTTTGAGAGTGATAAACATAATTTGCATCACGTAGGCGTCTATATAATAAAAATGTCAGTATGCAAAGTCAATTCAGCACGTAATAAATACTTGCGGAATAAGATGTTTGGGGTTACTATTGTAATAAGTGATGAATAACAGGTAAGTAAGTATTCAAATCTTACCATGGTTATTCAGCATCAGAACCAAAAAAATTTTTCCTGCAAACAATCGGACTTGTTACGATATTACTAACACAAATTTTCCTTAATTGCCTTAACAGCATCAGCAATAATTAAAGAACAATTCTGAGGTATTACTCTAAAACGAATGTTGTGTAGAATTAATTAAAGGGGAGTTAGAACCAGTGCCCAGTGGTTAGAGAAAGAGAAGCAATAGAGATAGGTAAGTGTGTTCGAGTAAATGAAGGTTTTGTTTGAGCTTTACTGAAGCAGAATTAGGTGTGGTGAATAGCATACACGGTTTTTAACCAGTTTGAAAATTCAAGCGGGGTTGTACGGCACATTTCGGTTAAAGAAATAGACGTTATTGTTGAAGATACATTAGTAGAGACGAAATCGACATTTTCTCGTATTGGAGGTGAAAGTACGGTGGATTTTAAGTTCAATTCATGGGTGACTGTAATTTCGTTGTGTTAACGAGGGGCATTTTTGCGAGAAAGGTACGTGTGCACCCTGGACCAAAGCGTCCCTTCAGTAGTTTTTTGGAACATTACAACGTGAACATTTATTCTAGTAAACTTTGAGATTTCCATTACCATAGCAACAAACATTACGAAGTTCGGTACAATTAGTATAGGTCCGGTCCCCTTTTCGACAATTCTAACAAAAATCGGAATTAGTTTCTTCGCTATTCGATTTTGGGGACGAAAAATTGTTCAAATTGCAAGAAGGGTCGCTGCGGTAAGATGCATTTTGCTGCGAAGGTTATGGATGGGATTTTACTAAAGGGTGGTACTTATACAATCGGAATTTTACGTCATGCAAGGAATAGCAAGGATCTTTAAGTTGGGAGATGGAATCAATTTTTTGTAGAGTTAAATGTTCAAAATAATAGGCATTTAGATTTCGAATTAATTGTAATAAAATTTCGGTTATATCAGGTTTTTTTGTAATGGAGGAAATAAAGTTTGTATTTTGATAATATAAGATAATATATTTTTGTTAGGAGCTTAAAAACGAGCACGAATTTAGAATAAGATCTCATAATTGTGATCAAACGTCGCAAAGTTTTTTTCAAAAGTTCTACTAACCTGATCCAAGAATGAATTTGATGTTTGATATTGCGGTACCATGCTAAGGCACTATCAGAAAATAATTCAACCACATCTTTGAATAGTTCCTAGAAATGTTTTAGTCGTTGATCCGTTCAAGGAGGTATGCCAAATAGAACTTTGAACTATAAACTGAAAAAGTCAGGTTCTACTTCTAAATGGCTACTGATTTAGAAACATCTAAATTTTTGACAGGTGATGATAGACTATTTAAATTTGAAGTAACTACTGAAAGATCGGGGATAGTGCTCTATTTTTCTAACCCAATTTCTTCAACAAGGAGTAATTCGGATATAAATTCGTTCTTAATTTTTGCAAATTCATCAGGACTTGAGGTAGAAAATAAATAGAGACTTTGTTTTACATGGATTAGGTAAGAACGAATTCGTGCTAGTTCTATCTTTGTTGGCACGTGGTTAGTGGAATAAGGGATGGTTTTTGTATTGTCCGTGGAATCACTAATCTCTTCTTAGTTCCTTTCAACGTTCATATTCACGTTACGATTAAATGGCGTGTGTGCTTCTGTGATAAACGGATTTAAGCTGAGGTTTACGTTGGTTTTGGGCGGAGCCCGGTATGATACTATGAAATAACAATTCCCACGATACCTCCGTATTTTTTAAATGCAAATGTATTGATACGTTTCTAATTTATAATTGCAAACGTTGACCCCAATTTATTATATACGTATCCGCATAAGTAAGTCACCAATAAAAATAGTTAGTTATGTTAATTTGGCAATATAAACGAAAAGGTATTGTTTTAAATTTTTAAGCGGCATTCTTAAAGTGTGCATAATTAACGCATAATAGAAGAACCGAAATACATACTACAAAAACAACGTTAGTTCTTTACCAAATAACTCAACACAATAAAAAAAATGAAAATAAAAAAATTGTGTGCACTTAAGCAGGGTGTTTTACAGTTAAATAAATCAGCAATTTGAGAATAAATTCTCACAAATTTATTAAAGAAAAGGTGATTTTTCTCTATGGTTATGTATACACAAATAACATTGATGTTCTAAATAAGTAAGAAATTTAATTTCAAAAAATATTTTGTAATTAACAAAGGTTCTGTAAATGGGCAAAATTGAATTTAGTGTTTCTTACTTTTAAGAGACATCATTTTTAAATAAAGATAGTCAATGTAAAAATCAGAATTGTAGGTTCCTTTTTCTTTTGTTTAATATTTTTTTTATTATTGCCCCTTACGCCTTAGGCAGTAGTGCAACTTTCTAAATAGATGTCTATTTTTTCTTACAAAAGTCGTGCAGAAGATGTAGTTTTATCCGTATTAACACAACTGACTTTTGTAGACTTTCGCACTAGCTCTGAACTCTATCTTCAGCGGTTTAGAGAGACTATTAGGGGGGTCGTTAAATAAATACGGATGGGTAGGGCGCCACTGTACTTAGATAGTGTGTACAAGCAAGTAATATCGCTAAGAAAAATACAGAACCTCAACGAGTATACTCTGTTATTGGAATACAAGATCTTGTATTTTTAGACGGTATTACGTGTATTCTGAAATAAAATAAAGTAAATAAAATAATATTGGAGACAGCAATTTGCGCATCAAAATAAAATCAGTAAATCAGACAGGTTTTGTACATCTATGATTTCTTTCTTTTGTGTAATAGTGCATGGACCCTCTACTTATTAAATTTAAGTATTTCTGGTTCGTATATAATTCATAGAATTCAGTGATACGCATGGACAAAATAAACACTATTTCTTAAGTGCTTCTTTGAGTGTAATTACCGTTTTCTAAGTTTATAAGAAAATCAAGGCTTTTAAGTATCAACACATATTAACTGAAAAATATTTTTGATTTATTCTGACAGATAACTACTATAAGTTTTCTGAATGTTCCATTAATTTTAAAAATTTATATTGTTAATCTTGGACAATTTAAATAAAAAAAAGTCTCTAAAACAAATAGACACTATAAATATCGTTATCACAATTATGAGTATTTTGTCATCTTTTCAGTACTGACTAAATGACTCACATACTTAAAAATTAGTTTTGTAATAAGATCTTTTAAATTAGTAAACTTAAACTTCATTAAATAGTTATCATGTGTAAGCGAGTACACGACTATATTATTCATAATGCAAATTCATATCGATTTTGTTAGATAAACAATTTTATAAAGCATAATTTTGATATGAAACAACGTTTGAAAATTTAAATTTATAATTAAATATTATCACAAAGATGTTAGTTTCCATGGGTTCAAACTACCAAGGTTACGGTTTAACATAACGTGAACCTCGAACAGATGACTGTGTAAAAAAAAAAGATCACTTACCGACCTTGAATTCAAGTCATGGCTGTTTACAGACCAGTTAACAAACAAGCTCGACCCACAGGAGGACCTCCAACATTGAACAAACACATGAAAAAAGCTGTTGTCTACATTGTTATAACAACGCCTCGTAAACTAGAACCATATTGTAAGTTTCCAATGCGTAATCGTTTTATACGCAAATAAATTAACTTCTTCTTACAACCATTCATCAATTCTAAAGTGTTGCTTCCGAATTAAAACAAAATTTCCATGTTGAAGCATGAGGAACGTGTAACGATTTTATTTCCTATCTAGATGTGTTCATATAATTAATCTATTTATTTAATAATAAACAATATAATGCATAATAATGTTACACAATCCACTAAATAAATATTACCTATTGCCCAATAAAATATTAGCATTCAATTCAAATTAAAATTTAATTTATATGGTGACAAAATAAACTTTTCATTTAGTATCATTCCTAGAGCTCCATCTGTTAAGAAATTGTAAGGTAATCCTGTTGCCGAGCGGTAACGCGCTTGAGCTAGACACTTCCAATACAGCTGTGGTGAAAGCAAGTCGAATTGTTCCTTGAATCCGAGGACAATGGTTTTTGCAGTTTTTTCGTGTTGGAAGCACGTACGATTTAAGTTGTTTTAGGAGAGAATGTCATCTTCGAAAAGCACTTTTGTATTGTCCACTTGCTGGAACAGCTCGTAGATGACGTGAAACTTTTTTGGTTGAAGGGCCGTGGTAACAGTAAGTAAAATTTGATTCTGTAACCATATTAAGTAAAGATTTTCAGTGCAACTTTAAATTAACATGCAACTTTAAATTAACATGCAACGTTTGATAATATTCGTAGTTTTAATTTATACGTAAAGCAACTTTAATTAACATGCAGCTTGGTAATAATGTGAAAATTGGAAATAATGTTTAGCTTGGAAGAAACATACAACCTTTAGTTAACAGAAGCCTGGTTTAACGTAATTTTAATTAAATGCACAAGAAGAAAATATAGGATTTTACGCTTTGTTCGGGTGTGGATCTGGCGAGATTTAATTACTTAAAATGGATGCCGAGTAGTTTGGAGCTTCAGTAAGCAGCAAAATTATTTGTTCTGGATTGGAGATTTCTTTATTTTAATGCTGACGCAAGACGCCTAGCAGGTATTTTTCTGTCAGACGGACATCTGGTATGTAGAAATTTGTTTTCGTATGTTAGCTGAACTATGGACATAGCAATTAGATAATTTTTTGTTTAATCAAGTTATTTAAACTTCAAAATAGGTCAAGGACAGACTATAAATATATTTTTCAATATTAAGCAATAGGAATCTGTAAATTTTACATTTCTAACTCTTTTATTAATTCACTGAAACTACGGAAGATGTCATTATGTGATAGAGAAAGTAAATTCTTCTATTTAAGAAAAATTAGAAATTAAACTTCTATGTTTACTATTTCATTAATAACTACTTGGAATTATTTATTGTGAGGTTATGGTAGATCTACCCAAACCACCATTTTTGTTATCAGTAAGTAACAGTTTAGAAAGCAACTTTATGCTTAATCAATTTGTTAATAAAACTTGGCTAGATATTTCTTACAGAAATAACCACATTTAACTTGAACGGTACTGATTATATCCAGTGCCTTTGAAAATAATTTTCACAAATTAATTTAATCAAAAATATATAATAAATAAAAGGATATTTTGTAAAAAAGCACGTTAATTGAATACAAGAGGAATAGATTTTTATTTTTGAACAAGGCTATTCTTTTTTATTAGAATGAATGAAAGATGATTCGAATTGGATTTTAAAAGTTTGGAGTATAAACGCACAAACAGTGCTATTCTTTGTTTAATCTGTTCACAGGTGAAGCAGTGAGGTACTAAGGTCAAAGTCGAGCCATAAGGTAAGAAACTTTAGGGATTATGTTGACTTTAATAAAATGTATAGCGGTTATAGAAAAAAGGTTTCCGCATTCGCCTTGTACAAGGGACTTGAGTAAGGGCTTCTCTGTATAGAAAAATACGGTGGCGCCTTATTCTTCATATTTTTGGTCGCAATCCAACCCCGACCCACAGCTCATGTTCCACCCAGAGCATATACCAGGTTATCATAAAGTAAGGGATATATTTTAAATCATTACAACTTTTTAATAAATTAAGTTAGTAACATAAAATAAACGAAATCTAGTTGCTTAATGAATGGGATTTTACCGTATCTATGAGAAACAAAAGCGTTGTCATAACAATTGTTGACACTAGTGTCAAAACGAAATTATTCAATTTGAAGTTTTATTTTGAAATTAAAACTCAAGTAAACGTTGAGTTCAAACGACTCAACTGTAATAACATGGATTTACAAACAAGAATTGGTTTAGTTCAGTGCTATTATGAATCCGGCAGAAATTACACCGCTGGATTACGAAGATTTCGCACGAGAATGGGTTTGAGAGCGGGACCCTGTCAAATGAAAGCGTGCCGCAATTTGATACAAAAATTTGAAAGAACAGGGTCTGTAACTGACTTACCAAGATCAGGAAGACCAATAATTAGTGATGTCCAAGTTGCAGAGGTTCTTCATGAAAATCAAGACATAGCCAGAAGCAATTCACTCGCAATCAGCAGTGCAAATGCGATATCCAAGCGATTGCAAATGCCGTATACCACGGTTTGGAAAATTTTACGCAAAATTCTAAACATGTATCCATATAAACTGAAAATGCTGTTTGAATTAAAGGACGCAGATTTGGCTACTAGGTACGATTTTTCTTTGCGAGTAATGGCTCAGATGGAAATTGAACCCTAATGGTTATCCCGTATTTTATGGACAGATGAGGCACATTTTACTCTGAATTCTGGAGTCAATAGTCAAAACTGTAGAATCTGGTCTGCAGAAAATCCGCAACAAATCGTTCAAAAAAGTCTTCATGACAAGAAAGTCACCGTTTGGTGCGGTTTTACAGCTGATTTTATTATTGGTCCGTATTTCTACGAGGAAATGCACAATGGAAAAGCCGTATCTGTAACTGCAAATGTTACAAAATTATGTTATTCCACAGCTGCAAAACGAGCACTACGGAATTGAAAACATCATTTTTATGCAGGATGGAGCACCCCCGCACATTTTTCGACCAGTCAAAGAATTGTTAACCAACGTTTTTCAAGATCGCGTGTTAAGCAGACATTTCGTAAATTCATGGCCACCAAGATCACCTGATCTAAACCCAGCGGATTACTGGCTGTGGGGTTATTTAAAAAGTTTAGTGTTTAGAAGACGACCAACTACGCTACAAGAATTAAAAGACAGTATTACGGAGCAAATTGGTACAATTCAACCAGAAATGTTACGAAATGCTGTGTACAATTTGGAGGTAAGGATGGTGATCTTACAACAACAAAATGGAGGTCATATTGAGCAATTGCCGTAACCTGTTTTGTGCATACTAAATCCCATTTCATAAGCAATTAGATTTCATTTATTTCTTATTATTAACTTAATTTGTTAAAAAGTTATCATAATTTAAAATATATCCCTTACTTTATGATAACCTTATAGTTCGACTAGACGCTTTGCCTTTGAGATTTCCACAACTTTGGGCCATTTTCCATCAGAACTTGCCGTGGGCTCTATTCGCATATATATATATATATATATATATATATATATATATATCTTATACGCAGTAAAAATTTAACAGTTTCGCACGACCATTACAGTTTCAGTTCTTAAGTGTAAATAAATTCATCGTTATAAATATTCCAGATTGTATTTAAAATCATGTTAAAAGTCTTACATGCTATTTAGAATTTACATAAGTTATCTTCAAGGTAGCGTATTTTAGTGCGATTGTGCGCAGCTGTTGTTTTTCTTACTCAAGTATTGAGGTCTAGATTGTTTCCGGACTCTGACAGTCGACCCTTTATCGTCCTAGTGATAAGATGCAGAAGCTAATATTAAAGGGTGACTTGAGAATAGCAATTCATTTTGTGCAGTAAATCAATTCGTGTGTGTTAGAACATTTATCATGCGCAACACTAAAGTTTTCATCTAATAATGGCTTTGGGTAATAGCTAGTTTATAGCGTATAAAATGTACACGTATGGAAACCTACAGTGGTAATGGAATTTGCAGTTTAAGTTACCGATTGATGTGGTATCCCTTTTTTGGTTAAAAATTTCGACGATGGCTCTCCCCAACGGTGTATTCTACCCTTGTTTTTATGGTTCTGACCTTCAGGACATTCTCGTAACAAGATAGACAACAAGTTTTTGCTGTCTTTATCCAGTATTGGAGGCGCATATATGGTTCGAGTTTATATACTAAATCGTTTGTAGAATTTTGAATTCAATGTTGGATGTCGGTAAGTCGATTTTCCTTTATTATGAAAATCATCTTTTTGACTTACAACGTTTCGTGGTTATTTTTATCCAATTAGAAAGTACCCAAGAATAAGCCGTAATTTTTGTGGTTTAAATTATTGAGAACTAATACCTGAATAATTATATTTAAAATTTGGATTTAGAATTTTACACTAAATTAAATTCTTGCTATAAAGAATTGTTTACCTAAACGATCTGTTTAAGAACTTTGATTATGAATCATACTTAGTACACATTGTTACTAGGATCTATTTGTTCATACTGATTAATTATCATACAGTTGAATACTTTCTTTTATATGATATTTTCTTTAACAAGCTTTAAATTTATTAATTACACGATCCTATTACAAAAGTAATTTAATAAAAATGTACGTCGTTTGATCAGTACTGGCAAAATGACAAAAACTAATAATCTTGTTAATGAAATAAATAATGCCTATTTATGTTAAAGGCTCTGATATAATTAACTTTATTAACAGAGACAGAAATGGTTAATTAAACACTTACTGAATTCATTATAAATACCTGTGAGTTTGAAATAGAATTATCTTTAGTTAATATATGTGCTGATATCTAAAAAGTCTAATCTTTTTATAATTTAGAAATGTTTAATCACACTAAGAAATATTTAAGAAGGTGAATTTATTGAACTTCATATACATTTTTGGATTCTATAACTTTTATATGAACCAAGAGAGTATAGATTTAATAAGCAGAGTGTCCATGAACTAATGATCGAAAGCAAATTCTATAAGTGCATATAACTTGTCTGATTTATTGATTTTATTATTTTGAGACGCAAACTGCTGTCTCTAATGTATTTTTATGTGCTTTATTTTATTTCAGGATAAACGTTTGTACCATTTATGAATACAAAATCTTGTATTCCAATAACAGAATTAAGTACAGTGGCGGCTGACCCATCTGTATTTGTTTAACGCTCTCCCTGATAGTCTCTAAAAAGCGCTGAAGATAGAGTTCAGAATTAGTCCGGACGTCTACAAAAGTAAGTTTGTATTAGTAGAGATAAATCTACATCTTCCGCATGACCCTTGTTAGAAATATGTTCGCCTAGGTATCCCCTAAGTCTAACATAGTAAAAACTTAAATGTTTCACTATCGCTGCATAATGTGGCTTGACAAAGCACAAAATAATATTGTTTCAACTTAACTATCAAAACAGAAACGGGAAGCCTATAAAGCTGCCGCATTTTAATTCTGAAATTTTATCATAGATTGATTTCAGAGATACCTCTGATGCTTTGAAAAATAAAAATGTTTTCTTTTTTACTGTTTTATGTAGCACATAAGCAATTGTATTTTATTAGTACTTTGCTCGCTATTGTTTGTACAAAAACGATTCACGTTACATGTTTTATAAATTTGACGTTTCTTAATTAATTAAGCGAAAAAGAAACCTGGCAAATAGTCTCTGATATTTATCACCAAGCACGAAAGTTGGTCATATATTGTTTTGATTGGTTGAATTGTGACGTAATCCAAAGTGTAATTGGCGAGTAGGTTTGATTTGATATATAAAAGGAATAATCGTAGCAATAACATCGCCAGAAGCGGCAACCCAAAATACAACTAAATTTGCTCATATCATTGCAAACTTCAGGTAGAATTACCACAGCATAATTATAAGGCATCATCGATTACCAAACATTTTGTTTAAATGTACATGCCTAATATATAACAATACATATTTATTAAACTTATTTCTACAATATGCGAAACATATACTGACGTTTACAGCAAACGAAGTGGCATTATATGTGGCAAATTTAATAAATTACTTGGTTGTGTCAAAATAATAACCGGTGCATTTAAGGAACTAAACCATTTAGAAATATTATAAGGATAAAAATTCTACCAAGATCGATTTTTGGAAGTATGTTAATTTCATTCTCTTACAGGTAAGTCATTTCTAACTTATATATCAAATCTTTATAGAAATCTTACAAACAGCAAGGCATACCGATAAATATCTGTCTATAAGGTAAAGTATCAAGGACAAAATGATGTTCTGATCAAACTGAAGGTTTTGAAATATGAAATGAAAGCTTTACCGAATTGTATTTGCTCAGCGAAATGGAGTGTAGATTTGATGGCTTACTTATTCGTGAGCCTTCAGATACCGCAAAAAATAATTTCCTTTATATGCTTGATGGATCTCTTGCATATGTATAGATTAGAGAATTTCCACAGAAAGTAACTTCGGTTTAGATTGTATGATAATCAAAGTGTATTCATGCATTATAGTATTGATTTCTACAAATTATAGATACACCATAGTTTGTTTGTTTTAATTATCATTTATATTGTTTTCCTACAGAACTTTAAACGATACACACTTCATCTTCGAGAGGAGTTTGCTCGAAAACAACGTAGACAAAATTCTTACCGAACATGCTAATGTAAACAGATGAGATAATCACTTTGTATAAGTTGCTTGCAATGAAGCAACGCGATATTTGTTTACACATGTAGTTACATATTTTCATTGTAGTTATGTAATATATACCTATAACACTGAGCTTTTGATGCTTTACTACTAAAACAACAAACCTCACATGATTGTAATTAACTAAAACTGTCTGCTAAACTAACAAAGCCACTTTCAATTAAGTATAATATTTAAAGTTACACAACAATCCAAAGGTGTATAATAACCTCGATAAAATTTTAAGGTTAGGTCCTATTTTTAACTCTAATTCTATAAATGAGGAATGAAACTAGTTTACACTTGTAGTGTATTACAATTACCAATTAGCCAAGTACCAATGTAAATGCTTTTAAACGGTGTTGGAAGGTGAACTAGAGGAAAAGCAAACGCAAGTACTTTAATGTACTCATTCCTATTGTAAATATTCCACATAAATTTTATTTTATTAATTTATTGACTACCATGACATTGCAGCTTTAATAAATAGGGTGCAATAGAGCACAAAATGGAACACAGCAGTATATTTTATGGATTAATATCTTAGCACAAAATTTTTATAAACGTTTTTTCTCTTAAACACAAAAGAACTGAACGTGTTAAATATATGTTACAAAAGGTTTCATACAAGCTTGATTTTATCAATACATGCCGTCTGTTCATTATTGGTTAATCACTTCTCTTATCGGTTCTTAAATGAATATTCAGAATTACATCAGTAAATTTAGGAATAACTGCTTTACAAAAAGGATCGATAATTTGGTTACGTTAAGTTTCCTAAAATGATTTATTTCTGCATCCTTAATATAAATTTTAAATTCCAGCTACTTCATTTGTACTTTTTTATTAAGAAACATCTAATAAAATTTCTAACTTACACGACTTCACACTCCTTCAGTGATTTAACAAGTTCAACTACCTTTCATTAAAATAATTACTTACACAATCATCCTATAAAACCTAATTAAGTGTTTAGTGCAAAGGTATATATATGAAATTTGCTCTAGCTTGCAAAGGTTAAAAATCATCGCATTATAAGTACTCTGAAATAATCCTGCATCATTTAAATAAATACTTTTATTGGTTTTGCTTTAAAAGGTTTGTTATCAATACTTTACTACGAAATTTTATGAATGCTGTATTTCGTTACCGTGCAGGTGTTCACCGACTCCGATGGAAAGCAATGAAAATTGTACACTGCTTTATCGGTTCTGGTTAGTATGCTACGGTAACTTTCGGAAATAGAGAGATTCTGCAAGAAATTACAACGACCGTAATTGAAACCTCTCATCTAAACCCCTCCTTATGTTATTGTGCCAAACAATCCAAACACAACAAATATTTAGGTATTAAAAACCGTCCTACATAAAAAAGTTTCACAATACGCAAAATATATTCCATAACTATTTATCAATCCGTTACAAACAAACAAACATTTGCTCTCTAAAGCCTTAGATTTCTTTGAAATATTTATTCTCAAACGATTTTTAAATAACATCTCTTTCTTAGAAATACGTGCTCGTTATGTTCATTAGTTATTCGTCGAAATATTTGCTATTCTAAAACCAAGAAGCTTGCCTTGGCAAGTTTCTGAAAAATAAGATAACTGCTTTACGTTATAGCTGGTGGTCTAAGTAGATTCTTTGAAGAGATTAAAAGCTTAAATATGTTTGTTATTGGCTCGTATTCCATGAGACTCCGTGTGTTATATTTGCACGCGTTAGTAGCAACGCCTTTCCTTAGTAAATTATTTCGAGAATATTTATAGCGCGGATCAATAATCTTACAAAGTCATGTTCTGCTCGAGAAAGTTAGGCCACTTTACATGCTTCACTGTAGTTTGGATTATCTATATCACAGGAGTATTTTAAAATGTAGCTGCTTTCCCTGCTACCAATGAATTCAATGGAATTAATTGTCGTATTTTGTTTTCTGAACTCTAGGAAGGCTTTGTTGTTGTATATATTTTCGCTTGCCTTTTCAGAATATTCTACACCAATAGCGGGTGGGAATGGTTTCATATTTTTCCTTCCATTTTTCGAAACTGTATAAATACGACCCCAACTTTGAAATTAATGATTTGACAGCTCTTAACTATTCGACAGCTCTGACTAATTCGACTTTTCTTCGAGCGTTCCTAAAATGTTCTAGTGCAGTACTGTTAAGCTGTTTCAACCCCTATCGGCATTCTGTGAGGTGGCACTACAACTACGATATGTTTTCTATTTACTTTATTTTGTGTTGCTGTTCTGGAAGATAGACACTTGCTTTTGATTACTTTTACAATATATTATAGACCGACGATAACGTACGCTTAATTATGTGTAAATTATTGTAAGAATTTTAATGCGTTTAGAACGCTTTTCTACTGTATAATTGACTGCTTAAATTAATCCGAACGCCATTAATAGACTGTTTTAAAATTTTAATGATACGAGATGCATTGCCTTCAACTCTTTTTACTGACTATATTAGTATTTCAATATTTCTTGTACATATGTAGGGTTGGGACATATTGTAAATATGCTTGTGAGTATGTAGTAAAATTTCGTGCTTGATTTTTTCAGTGTAGAGTGTAAAGTGTATGTTATGTAAATTTACGCTCTAGTACATCACGTTGCAAGATGGATTCCGCAACCAGGTATTTGTAACATTTGTATATATTCCTTTGGAGAATTGTATGTTTTCCTACATGTTCGTAAAATAAATTTTTTTGTTACTGAGGTTTTCAATTCAATTTTCTATTCCAGGTCACCTACCCCGCTCACTGACATTGTTGAGTTAGCCCAAACTCTGATTCTTTTGGAGTTCGATTCTGTGCCTGTGTTTGGTTGCGGTATTAGGCGTAGGCAATTTTTCTATTATTTACTGTGCTGCGTTCTTTCTTGTCCGCACAAAATACCGTAACACGTAACAAAAGTTGACGCCCACGCGGGACCCGAAGGAAAAATTGAAATTCAAAGGCATCTAAAAAGAAAATTGGTAGGACTTATAAACTAGAATCCAAGAACGCTAATAAAAATAGAAGCAACAAGTAGAACCTAGGAATAGGAATAAGACGCCAGTGTTTTCAAAAAACTCTAATCGGCAGCGAAAACACAATTCTGGTAACTAGACAAAGGAAAATTTTACAGAACGCAACAAAGAAAAATTTTCATTAGGATGAAACAGCATGTGTACAAAAAATTTGGTACCAAATGTTGACTAAAAATAGAGGTTTCCAAAAATCAAGGACAAACTCTTCAGTAAAAAGCAAGGTTTAAGAAAACAAGCAAATCTTAAGAACAACAGAAAAGTTTAGAAAATCATAGCCCACCTTAAGTAAAAGAACGGATTCGAAAATCAAAGCCAACAGTAAGTAAAGAACAGCAACACAAAATAAAGTAAACAAAAATCATATTGTACCTGGAGTTATTTTCTTTCGAGTGCCATCTCACGAGATTCAGCTAGGAGCTGGAACAACTTAACAGTACTGCACTAGCACATTTTAAGAACGCGCTCTCACAACGCTCAAAAAGAGTCGAATTAGTCAGAGCTGTCGAATAGTTAAGAGATGTCAAACCATTAAGACACCCTTTTCAAAGTTGGGGTTGTATTTATACAGTTTTGTAAAATGGAAAAGGAAATATTAAACCATTCCCACCTATATTGGTGCAGAATAGTCTGGGAAGGCAAGTGAAAATATATACAGCTGCAAAATCTTCCTAGAATTCAGAAAACAAGATACAATAATTAATTCTATTGAATTCGTTGGTTGCAGGGAAAGCAGTTACATTTTAAAATACCCCTGCGATATAGGTAACCCAATCTACGGTCAAGCATGTAAAGTGACCTAGCCTTCTGGAGCAGAACAGATTTTTGTAAGATTATCGGTCCACGCTATAAATATTCACGGAATAATTTACTAAGGAAAGGCGTTGCTACTAACACGTACAAATATAACAACGCGGAATTTTAAAAAATCCGAGCCAATAACAAACAAATTTAAGCATTTAATCTTTCCCAAACGATCTATTTAGAAGTAGAAGTAAAAATAAATGCGAGGTTAGAAAATATGGATATTACCGTAGGGAATCTCGAAGAAACTGTAGAAGAAAATAAGCTGTATACAAGATCGTTGGAAGTAGTAACTCAAGTATGGCGGAAGTGAAAAAAGTAACGGTGCAGAGAAATGAGCAAAATGTGAGTGTAGAATGTATGGAAGTAGAACAAAGGATAAATGTATTAAATAATGAAGTTACGAAGATATAAATAGGCAATCTAAAGAGAAGAGCTGGGAAAATTCAAAAAGACTGTATTAGGCACAGTAGTAGGGTTATTTCCTTAAAACAGTTTTCTAAATTTTTTGGAGATGGGAAAAGTAATTTCAAAATAATTTAAAATTACTTAAAAGTTAGCGTAACAAGCATTAGGATTGTACGACAAAAATTAATCTTCGACAGATCTATGCTAAAAGGCAACGCGAAAATTCAGTTTAGTTTGTGAAAATAGCAAGAAGTATATTTTTATGATTTGAACGGAAATTTTTGAACTATTACTGGGGCGATAATAAAGGACAACTAGTTACGGATGATCTATTGATATGCAAAATTAGTGAGATCTGGAATACGGGACAAAGGAAGCGATTAAGACAGAATAGTCGCTATAAGTAAGAAACGGGAACGTACATCGGAACATAAGACGAAAATTTGCAATGGAAATGTTTTGACGATAAAAAAATATTTTTTTGAAAATAAATGGATTAAAATTCTTCTTAATCTTCTTTGGGAATTAAACCACTCATAGTTTTTAAAATTATCTTTATTTACGTTTTGATTTACGTTTTGATCGTTGTCAAAATAATAAAAACTTAAAGTTTCTATTATTTTGACAACGATCCTAGGTCATGGATCAAAACGTAAATAAAGATAATTGTAAAAACTATGAGTGGTTTAATTCCCAAAGAAAATTAAGAAGAATGCTAAACAAACCACATCAAACATAAATGGATTAAAATATTAAGTTGATACTGTGGCGAAAGCCAGCTTTATCTCAGAAATTGTTGTACTTCAATATAGACATTTGTTAAGAGAAAGTACGATAGGAACTCTTTTGCATCTAACAGTATGCTGTCTATTACGTGTTTTACTCATACCTATATCAAGGCCGGCAACTTCAATAACAAAGGAGTATTTTAATTGCTGCATAAATTTGCATAAATTCCTAATATAAAACAATAGAAGTGGATTGCCACGTAGTCAATTATGATTATATCAAATAAAGAATAGCGATATCGGAACATATTTTGTTGTGCATGAGGACAACATTTAAAAAGGTTAATACTTAATCTGATAAGAATTTATGACTGGAAAATGAGGTAGATTTTACATTAATCACGGTGTTTGACGAACGAAAGGTTTTGTTATGAATTAGACGATTCCAATAGGTGTGGAACACGCGCTACTTTTCGGGTATGAAGACTTTGATAAAATGAAATTTTTCATACAATATGCATGTTTATAATTGTGAACCAGTAAAGAGACTTAAAAGGCGGCATTAAATGAAATTTAGTGCAAGTACAAACACAGGTGTTGGCTGTGAAATATTTTCAACTAATGTTGATTGTGCGAACGGATAAATTGAAAAAACTATTAATTCGACAAAGGTTCAGGTGCTGGGGGAACTTGGCAACCAAAGGCTGCCTACCCCCCTTCACATGACACTGAATAGCAGGGTAATAGGGTATATAACTGTAAAACAAAAGAAGATTACCGAACTGCATCTATGTAATAGGAACAGTAGGAAAAGCATACAGAAAGAGATAGAAACCTTCTGGAATGTTGTGCTTCAGATGTGTCAGGATGGTACCATGGACAGACAAAGTTAAAATAACAAATAGGTTGTAGCAATAGTAGAGGAATAAAGATATTTGTTGAAAATGAAACAAGTAGGAGAAATAGAAGGACAGGATACGTTCTAAGGCATTTCTGGTGAATAGTACGTGATATACTACAAGCAGAGATAGGAAAAGAGAGGTAGAGGTAGACTGAGATCAGACTTTCGCATACAGTTAGTGATAGATACAGATTTTGCAAATTTCAGGGAAATGTGTAGGTTGGGTCAGACTAGGAAACAATGAAGGTATGCGTCCAAACAGTACTAGGACGGAAGACCTAATGATGATGATGTCAAATATTATAACTAAAGGTGTTGGTTAGTTAGTTAGATTATCTCCGGTCCTTATAATCGTCAGTAGATCTACGTATTTTGATTTCGTTGGGTAATCGAATTGTTTCAGGGCTTCGGCTATTGCTTCAAATGGTACTTCTAATATTACTTCAAATATAAATTTAAATATCGATTCAATGTATGGTCTTCAGCCAAGTTTTAGGTTTATTCAAGTTCTGTTAAAGTTTATTTGATCTAATTCTACTGCAATTTAATCCGTTGCAAAATAAGTTTTAATTTAGACCCTCGAAAGGTCTTGCATAATTCTATTCAAAAATTAATCCTTGTGACAGATGTTTGTGTTTAAAGTTCTAAAGTTCTAAAGAAATTGCTTGATCTGAAATTAATTCATGACTCCTGAAAACAAACATGAAATTAGTTTTCAGGATTTGTGTTTTTCTGTATAGACTTTATGAAATGAACAATTTGTAACTAATAATGTTATTGTAAGAGGTTGTAGCGTTAAGGTTTAATTATCCAGAGATTCATTTAGAAAATTCTTTATCACAGAGTAATATACACTTATCCTTGATAATCGGTATACTTTTAAGGAAATAAACATGGTAGTGAGAGTACTCAGACACTGGATAATATGCTTGTAACTTTAATCTGGGTGTAAAGTGAAACTTTAGTTATTTCTGTATATGATTTATACTGCACTAATTTTTGTGTTTCTCTATATTATTGTATGTATATATTTGTCCTCTAAAAATTTTAGTAAGGGGTAATATGCTAATTTATTCGAGGACGAAGGCGTTTATGTTTAACCAACTGAATTAGTCGAGGAGGAGTACTTCGATAACAATTAATGGATAAGGAGCTTTATCAAAAACATTTTTTATTCACGGAATATACTTCAGTCTTAGCTAAAAATGCAATTAAATTACGTAATACAAATGAAGCTTGCTGATCACGGGCTTTCTGCATTTATTATATAATACTCTGAGCGATCGAAGACGAGTATTTACAAAATTTGATTTTCTTTTAAAATTGCTCAGGTTCGGAGTGTTGTATCTTCACGGAATGATGCAAAATGACTTTCTAAATGAAATCTAATCACATATTTCATGGTATACTTTGTGCTGGCCACTGCGACTTTTAGCAGGGAACGACAAATTTAAATAAATTGCTAACTTCCGAGGATAAAATTTATAATTTTATAGAACATTTAACTAAATTACAACACAATATACATAAAAGTAGGACACACGCTATTCTTCATTTTACTAAGCTTAAAGATAGCTGCAAAGGTAATGTTGCAATTATGACAGTTACTTAAGTACGCACTGTTCTCTATTAATATTTAGTTAGATAAGTGTAACTGCAGTACCGTAACTTAAAAGACAGCTTTGCAGTTAAAATTCTAGGACGTGTTTAAAGAAAGCAAGCTTAAATTTCTAGAGCCAGTTCGATCCGACTTTGTAATTTAAAGCCTTCAAGAATGGCAGGAAGTTCTGCATTGCATCGATCGCAGAATTCATGAGCAAACTTTGAATAGATATTAAAGTCTAATGCGATTGTAAGTAAAACTAAGAGGTTTGTGATGGTATCTGGAAATAGGCGCGCCAGATGTTCTCCTCATTTATCTAAAGGGACAATCAGTAGCAAGCACTGTTAGATTGATAGAGACAAAAATCATAATTCATTTCGCTTGCTACTTGGAGAATTTAAAGAATGACCGAGTTTCAGGTATGAATAATCCGCAAATATACTAAAATTAAATTAGTTAGATCGCTGGCATGCTTCAGTGTTTTAATTGATATTTAAAATAATGGGCACGTCATAATTCACATTACGACAAAAGCTATCCTTCGCTGACTAGTATGGTTTTAAGATTAAGTTCAATTGGAGCGTGACACCAAAAACTCCCTATACCTTGATAATTAATTGCAGTTAGCAAATCTGTAATTTTGGCTTTAAAAACTAACGTAATCAACATGTCAGTAAAAATTTGAATAAAACCTATTTTTGATAGAAAAGTAGCTTAGATAATTACGCAGGTCAAAATAAAGAAGGTAGCGTATAAATCCATGGGCTGCTTTTAAAACATTATACGAATATTTGAAATTGACAGTGGGTAGTGTTTTGAAAATATTCTTTAAAAATTAATTTACCAATATGGTACACGGTCATCATATTATGTAGTATCGAGTCATCTGTTTTCTTCTTAGTATTTGCAGGTGTCAAAAAAGAAAATTATTCATAGCTAAAGGCATTTGAAATTTGTTCTCTATTTATATTATTAGTATGAAACTAGGTAAAGCAGCACTTAAAATCACAATTGCACTATCTATCAATTAAAATCTTATCTACTTCTGAAAAATATTCTCCAACAAGAAATATTAGGAAACTGCAATATCGTAGGCATGCATATAATTGCTTTCCGCTTCATATTGTACATTTTTCTTGATTTCTTTGAAACAAGCTGGACGCTGGTTTGAATAAAATCTGCATGGGTACGATTGTATTTAAAGATGGGTACGGTTGTATTTAAAGTTGGGTTCAACAAACGCACCCTCTTTTAAAGTCATAATCCAATAAAAATGAAACTTTAATCCGTGATAAAGGACTTTGATGAGAATTTCGATCTAACTCCGAACTCTAACTTCAGTGGAGTTTTACGTGACTAACAGGGGGTTTGTTACGGATTGCCCTTAAGCGCCACTGCACTTTACAAGTGTTTACCAAGAATACCGTCCAGAAAGTGTAAAAATTAAACAGTAAATAACGGATCTACACAAAAATGTTTGAGTTGAAACACGTTCCTCGAGGAACCTGAAAGAAAAAAACCTTATTCTATAAATGTTAAATAACAAGATATTAGTGCAAAAGAAGAAGATCATAAAACGTAAATATATTGACCATTTATACTAAAACTCACGTCTACATGGACAATCTACTTATTAGGAAAAAAAATACTCATTACTTTTGGTATAACCTTTTTATCATTAACTTTTACTTTTATTGGAAACCTTATAGATCGGTGTTCATAATACTTTTTGCATAATTACCTACTGAAATCATAAGATGGAATAACAAAAACATTTTCTATTTCCCTTTATGTAATGTTAACTAACATTTTTATTTGGAATATTTACAAACAAAATCAAATGTTTTTACTAGAATGAAAATATCAACTTAGAGTGACTCAATAGTTAAAAAAATCTTACAGCCATTGTTGGCGAAAATTTGCTGACCTTTCAGATCTATTCTATACGCATTACATGTTACGTTAACTGTATTTGCTAATTAAAAATGGTTTCAATAAGAATTTTATTAAATCTTTAGAATCTATAGTCTACTACATTAACAAGTCTTCTGTATAACATCAAATCAAACTTTCTGTAATAACATAGGTGAGATTAATTATGGTATGAGAATGCGAAGTTTATTTAGTTTGATCAAAAACCAACCTTTTTTAACCATAGATTCACGGAAAAAGAAAAATAAAAAAGAAAATTCTTAAAACTGTATAACAACGCTGACTAGAAAATTTGTGTAGTGTATTTGGAGGGTTATACAAACTCAAATAAACACAGTCGTCCTTGTGTCGGGCTCGCATCTGCAAGCGTCGACAGGAAATACCACTAGATCCTCATACACAATTTCGTAATAGAATTTTTTCCAGTTACGTTAACGAACAGCGGTTTGTCTTAAATAAAACCTTCCTATATCAGATTATAGAATAAAAAACAATGGATAGCTGAAAATTCAAAGGTAGTAATATAAATGTCATTACTTAAATATAGTTATCTAGACGCATTTATCTAAGAAAGATCATCCAATCGTAATTATTAAAACACAGTTATTTAAACATAATTGCGCACTTGATTTGACAGTTCCAACATGTGGTGCATGTTCCTTTAGACGCCCACGCGAACCTCAAGTCGCTCGTGACTTATTTTTTCCCATGTTGACTATGGGCAACTGGCTGATTGAAATTATAACTAGAGATCGCAAGGCAAGAACAGAACAACCATGCGCCGGATGTTGTTTGTGAGGTGGTATAATTGAACAAAAACGACTAAATATAGCTGGAAGCACATCGAGTTTGTTACAAGATTAAATGCTTATGTACTTTATTTTCAATACTTGTAACTATGAAAACCAAACATTTGTTTTGCAATATGCATTAGCTTATAACTTCGGCTTAATAGACAACAACAAACATAATCAGGGTGTGTCGTGTCTATAACGACTTAGTACTAAATTTATTTACGCTTATACTGCCTTAGAAATTTTAACACGATACAATATTCCTTAAAATATTTTCAACTTAAGGCAAGACCCTTTATAGTTCAACAATAACTCATGGAGAGCATAATTTAGCCGTCACGCTTATTATAGATTTGACAATAGTAATGAGCCGACGTATTCTAATGAAAGTAATTTTTTCAGTACTCGCAATTTTATGACACAACAATTGTATAACACATAATGCTGCGTGGTAAACATGTACAAATTATATAATTCTTGAGGACTAGGTCGAGACTTAAGGTTTGAAACCAGAGTTTGGTTTGGCTTATAACGATATTCACTACAAAAGTACACGAAGAGGTACGAACAGCGCAAATATATGTTTATTTGTTTGAAAAAACAATTATTGCACGAGCGTAACTTTTAACAGGCCTCACTTCGGCGCCAGTGTTGCTTTTCACATATAGTGTTCGTGTACCGCAAGGGTGGCGTATTGATGTCCCACGTTGCGAGAGGTAGTGTAACTTATAATGTCACACTAAGGTGACCAATAGCGTATCAGTGAAAGATGGAACGAAATTTAGGTAGGCACTTGCCAGAGGCGATACTCTAATTAATACTTAACGTCCCTGAAGTACACCGAGATTTTCTTAATACAAAAATAGCACACGGTAAGGATAGATGAGAAGCGGCTAATAGTGAAAAGAAAAACTCCCTGTAAGTTAAAACGGCTAACTCTGGAGGTTGGTCCAGCGTTCTTGCGTGAGGATAGGTCGAAGGCCAATTTTGTTTTGGTATAGCAGAAGACAAAATTTAAAAACGCCAAGGCCCCGGAAAGACGCAGAAACCTGTATGTGTTGTCTACTTTAACCCTTACGAAGTGTAAAACGGACGGGTATTAAGGTAGTTTTCTATTTAAATTGGAATGTTAAAAGTGCATAAGGGAAGAAAGTTTTAGAGTACATAATAAGCTGAAAGATACGCATAAGTAATTATAACAAATCTTAATCAAACGCATGGCAGCAAAAAGGGAGCTTGCAACATAAGAAAATCAATAATTTCAAACGCAAGTGTTCATTTTAAAAGCCAACGTTGGTTTATACAAATACTGAGAAGAGAAGAAACCGAGAATTGTTATTTTTAAACGGTCGGTTGTTTCAAGAAACACCTGTTGTTAAGTGTCACGTTTAGGGAACTTAAATAAACGTTAAGATAGAATTCCATAAAAATTGTTTGCAACGGTCGACTTGTATGAGCTGTTAAATATCAAATGCCTTGAGGAGTGAGTGGAATAAACGATCGATAATATAAAACAGACAGAGAAATGTATAAATAAAGCGTTGGATAGAAGTCACGTAAGATATACACGGGTAAAAGTGAAGGACGACTACAATATCGATTTTCCGTAACTTAAGAGGGGTTCTAAACGAGACAACAAATATGCGTAGAACAGAGATGGATAGCTGATAGGTGGAGCGCTGTGACGAAAAAAAATTCTATCATTGGTTGATGGCCAGCAGTTTTCGAGAAGAGCGCGTACGTTACGGTAGTAAACAAATTCTATGTATCAGCACGACGAAAGTGGGATTTTTGGAAAAGTCAGTGTTCGTTACGTTCCAAATGTTAGGAAGCAGCTTTGAAAATAAGCTTTTCAAGTGAAACAGGTTCCGCTGGGTGGGTTTGGAAATGATATAAATACACGAACAAAGATATTAAAGCGCTCTTTCTTTTCATTTAAATCTGAATACGGGTTTAGATCTACAACATAATAGTAGTAAATGCTCTTACCGTTATCAATTATTATGTGTTTAGTAAAGTTGCATTAACATCCTGTTTCAAAATGATGAAAGTTGTAGTAGCGTACCGCATGTTATAAAAGTGATATTGCACGAGTTGGTGCTTGTTTAGATAAAAGGTGTCGCTACTGCAACCATGCCATTAAATGAAGGGATGATATTTGAGATAAGCGAAGCTGAAAACATAATTTGTATGCATGAAATATTTGGTATGGAATGTTACTTTTGAGACAAAGCTAATATCTGGGGAGAAGAACAGTACTGGTAGCGGAGATTTGAATGGTGGGGATCTGTGAATCCAGGCATCATCGTAGTAGATGTACACAACGGCGAGGGTTTTTGGTAACCATCTTCAGCGATGACGAGGAATGAAGGTGACTCCAGGTAACGAACTTTAAGTTTCTGTTTTTATATAAACATTTGTGTTGATATTTTTGGTGTTTGTGTGTTTGACTTATTGGTGTCGTACTTATTACCTTTAAAACTTGTTTAAAAAGGTACTTGTACAGAACAATTTAATTTTATTATTAAATAAGGGTTTATTAGGATATATAAAGGTTTATGTGTGCTATAAATTGTTGTTGTAAGGAGTAAACGGGTCTTTAAATTTATTTTCAATTAAATGCAAGGTATTTACAAAAACTGGGTTATAATGAGCTCACAATAGACCAGTATGAAGTCAAACTAGGGTTGCGTGTGGGGCCCATCTACTCGTATCATGTAGAATTTGTTAAAATATATTAAAAACCAAGGACTTTAATGCATTTAATAATTGAGCTGGTAACAATTGTACCAAACCGTTTGTACCCAAGTGTAAATATGTTATCTGTTAATATGTGTAAATAAAAGGTTGTATGGTTGTTGTGTTATTTTGGTAATTTTATTTGATGGTGTGTATGTGTGAGAGAGGTGTGTGGTAGGTATTCCAGAAGAGGCTGATTGCTGAGCTAGCCAGGGTGAGCAGAGAAATACGAAAGCGTCTAAGAGGTAGGGTAAAAATTTTTTATTATTTTTTTTGAAAATTTTATGTTGGCCTAATTTGTGGGGCTCGAATGATTTTTAGAAAAAGGCTCGAGTGTTCCAGCGACTGTCCCAGAGTACCGCGGCAATAAATATATATATATATATATATATATATATATATATATATATATATCCTAGATAAAAAGCGTAAAAGTCCGGGTCGATCAAAAATAGTTTGTGATAGGAATAAGAAGCTCTTAGTAAAACTATGCAAAAAAAAGCAAAAAAATACTTTAAGGCAAATTACGGCTGAATGGAATTATGAAGCTAAATTAAATCTGTCAAGGAAATGCTGTCGTCAGTGGATTCATAAAGGTGGACTGAAGTTTTATAAGGTCGAATTACAAATAACAATTTAAAAGTACAATTTTAAACAAAATTGTTCTCTTATAGGCAAAGGAAAAGCCCCTGTTGACGGAAAAACAAGAGAAAACCAGGCTCGCTTGGGCATAATCTAAACTATTATGGTCGGTAGAAGATTGGTCCAGAGTAATTTTTAGTGACGAATCAAAATTCGACGTATAACACATACACCAACACGGTGATTCCCACACGCGTGATTCGTACTAAACATGAGGCTTTCGACAAGGATTGTCTAAAACGTACGGTAAAATTTCCTACAGGGGTGATGATTTGGGAATGCATTGCAGCTTCAGGATTAGGATGCTTTGGATTTATTGATGGTATCGTGAATGGTGCGAAATATCAACAACTATTGCAAAACAGTTGCTACCAAGTATGGCGAAGTTAAATGTTGGCAAAAATTACATTTTTTAGCAGGATGGGGCGCTCTGCCATACGGCTAAAACCACAAAAAGGTGGATAGACGATGACAACATCAGTGTTCTTTCTTGGCCTTCTAACAGTTCTGACCTCAATGTGATTGAAACAGTGTGGCTGAAAATGAAACAAACATTGAGGATTAACCCACAACGGACATTATCGGAACTTAGAACCAAAATAGAGCAAATTTGGAAAGGATTTACTCCTGAAAAGTGCAGAACCTTAGTTGAGTCAATGCCCAACCGAATTCAAGCGGTCGTAAAATCAAAAGGCGATATTACTCCATATTAGGCGTAAAAATTCTTACTATGTCCTAATATTTAGTTGCCACACAATTTAAACATTTTTCTTGTTAATTAGAGTTTGTAGAATAAGTATCTTGTTTTTTGTGTTGCTGACTGGCCCCAATTGTTGTTAATTAATTAGCTAATTAGTATCAAATTAAAAAATTACTATAAAAACAAATAATCTGTTGAATAAATGAGATATATGTATTTTATTTTCTCCCAATCAATATATAGTTGCTAGGGCTCGTAAGTGAGCAGAACTCGTTTTACGTCCATCAAAACACCTTCCTTTTAATTTATCTATGAAATAGGTTTTTAGAATATTAAGATCTTACCTTGCTTTAGTGATGATAATTTGTCTTTTTCTTATCTGAAGTACTGCTAATTGTAGAGTTTTTCGTGAATAATGAAAACATTTTCATTTGTGTTTGATCTGTGTTGACTTAACTTTATTCGTTTATTGTTTCTTTTAGACATTGGTAATAGACTGAAACAAAAGTTTACACAGATTCCTGAATGTTTTGTAATTTGTTTTCTGGCTTGCAGCTAGGTGAGCACAACTAGAATGTTGCGATAACGACGCTAGTAGAATCTAAGTGTTCTAAAAAGAACTCATTTCCGACCAGTCTCAACTTCCAGGGTTTACAACATTCATATCTTAGTAAATTAATCACCAAAAGTGATCAACAATTGGATCTTATTTCCTTTATAAGTTGAACTAGGAAGTGAAATAGAGATACACAATAAGTCAATTTTGTGTAACGGAGATGATACTAATTCTGGAACGCCATTATTGGGTTTTCAACCAGAGTGGTAGAAAAAGGGTAAATGGGTGTCATATACTATCAATTACTCGACCATCCAATTTTTATAATGGAGTTGTAAGAAATATGCTTGAATTTTGTTTTTTAATCACATATCATAGAAGATGCCTAAAAGAATAATCATGAGGAAAAGCTTTATTATGTATTTACCTGCTGATGTAGAGCATGTTGTAGTTACGATGTTTCTAGGAAAACGGCGCCAAACCCAAAAACGGTATAAACAGGTGCACAATCTGAGCAAGGCTTACTCTGACAATACAATTATATACGAGATGGTGATGGATGGTGAAAGGGTTGTCAACAACAGCAATTTGACGGGAATGGACGTAAACACAATAGTTTGCTTATTATATTTGAAATTATCTACAATTGGTCGAAAACTGGTTCTTGTCATAAACGGGAGCATTCATCCTATTTTACTTCATTTAATATTTCAGAAAGTCCTGTTGTGAGAAAAGCTATTAACCTGACCTAATTTACAAAATAAACAAATTTTATTGAGCAGTGAGTATTTCATAATAGCATTGAAAAAGGTAGAAAGCTATAACCAAAATGAATATCTCCTTTGTTACGTATATGATGCGGTTAATTGATCTAAAGCAAACTATAACGTGCATTTTTAATGGCTTAACATTTTACACTACCCAATTCGTAAATACATTTCTGTAACTACTATTTGTATATTTTATATTTATTAACTCCTTGGGCGAATGCGTCGTATTATAATGAGTGGATTGCATCGTTCTTGTTTTGCCGTGCATATAAATTTTATTCCTTATGTGGATATACAAGTCTAGATAATAGACGATAAGAGGTTGTAATACCAACGAGTTGATATAAACAGATGAGCAGTTGAAGTTTGTTCTTTGTTCCTATATATTAATTACGGTAAAAATACTGTTTTCATTTTTGCTTTAAAAATAGTGAGAATTAATGCGGTATGAATTTTCAAATTGTTCATGAACAAGCACGACACGATTTTAGTTGTTTTTCTTGTGAAATAAAAATTGTATATTAACTGTAGAGAGTGTAGTGCTAATTCCGATTGAAGTAGTATGGTTTAATGGCAAACGTGTTTGGTCGACGCACGTGTGTTTTGAGGACATTTGACGGACGGTTTTATTGCTTACGCGTGCCTTACTAATTGTTTTTCGGTTGAGTTTCTGTTGGAAATAAAAGTGGTAGAACTTGTTAAACTCGACCTGCACGCGTGTTCTACGGAACATTTTGACGGACTTACTTTAGTGATACACGTGCTTTACTCATTGTGGTTTTTTGTTGGTGCTTTGTCTTTTGATATTTAAACGGTGTGTGCGATCTAGTTTCGCGGTCCTTTTCTTTTTTTATCAGAGTAGTACATACTTTGGATTATCCAAATACAGTTGATACTGTAGTTTCTGAATTTTCCAACCCCAAAGTATCTAAAATAAATCACTGCTTGCGCAAATTTCGTTATTTGCAAAATATAACCGATTACCGGTTTATAAAGGTATTGGTTGAAGTTTCTCACTGTTTTTTTTTTTGGATGTTAATGAAAATAATATACATTTGGTCCCAGTTGAAATTAAATTAGTGCTACAAAATATTTCGAAATTATTGTCTCAGGAAATAGAATTAACAAGAAATTTATCAATGCTACATAGTTCTGTCGCGTGATAATGTCTGCTGCTAACACCAGTGAAATGCGTAGGTGTGATTAGGGTAACGTGTGATAAGTTCTATCAACACCCTCACAGTCAAGGGTGAAGTGCTGCGTTAGTGCCGGACATCGTGAATCCCACACTGCAATTGCAAGGAAGCGTTACTGAAGGACCTTTTGAAAGTTGAACTATTTCCTACTTGTTCTTACTATAAATATCTATCCGTTGTTTTGCCATATCTTTGTCGTTCGGATACCTTTTACAATATAATTGCATGCTATTAAGAAACAAAAAAAAAGAGAAACAAAACAAATTAGTTTGAGTAATTTGAATATTTGGACAGGAAAGAAACACAAAAAAAATCAATGCTACTGGATTGCTCATATCAATTGTGTCTTATCTATTTATCTTTTGTTAACATTTTGTCTGATTTATGTTTAATTGGTGTGTGAGGAAACGTTTCCCCATTATTACCTCACTTTGTACTAAAAATTTTTTGTATTGCTTTTACCGTTGTTATATTATATAGATTATCTAAACAGTTTTTTTTTACATTCTACAAAGTACTGAATAATCTATGCTCGATCAGCATGCTATGCTTTTTCTTTATTTCAGGTTTGCAGGACTAATTTTTTTTTATTGCAGGTTTACTATTCTAATTTTTTGTATTGCAGGTATTGTTACTAACTCCTTACAGCCGCGTACATTATATGTTGGTCTGCTTTCTACAACCCCCCCTAATCGCCGATTGAGCCCGGTTATTTCTTTGATTTTCTTGGTGTTACGCACGGCTACGAGCCAACGTAGCATAAATTTGGCGCCCAACGTGGCTGCCTCGAAAAACGTAACATAAATTTGGCGCCCAACGTGGGGCTCAAAATTATTTTTTTTCCTACTCGTTTGAACTGGATTTTGTTTAATATTTAGTTATTTCGTTAATTTAGTTTCTCTATCGAACAAGCCTAATAATTCGTTTTTGTGTCTTTAAATATTTGGGGTTTGTTGATTCGGTAGAAATGAGTGACTATTGGAAATTAAAAGTTGATCGTTAACATGAAGCTGAACTCAAATATGAAGTCGGTTCTCGTGGGTTCGATGCAAAGGTACCTGTATCCGAACTTCGTAAATCCTTTAGGAATATTTTGAAAATAGAATCTTCTGAAACTCTAAGTCCACTTAAATCTGGTATCGATTTTCAGACTGATAATAAAGCCGTGACTGAAGGTTTAACTGAATTAACTACGAAGAGTAAAGATTTTAATGGTGATATTTCAACTGCCGACGGCAAACGTATTATTAGCCTTGCTATACATCTCAAAGGGAGAATCCAACGCATGAATGTTACTTCTGACGCTGAAACAGTAATAATACCAAATCTTACCCCTTTCTACCAAACCAAATTAGCTTTGCTTGATCTGAATACTATTACGGAACTTTTGCGTGTAGGTCGCAGACTAGAACAGCGCAAAATACAAGCCGATAATTTCAAGTCTCCTCCTGCTCTGAACTTTTCTCAACTCCTAGAGCCTGACTTAGCGTATACAGGTTCTGCGGTCCGCAGCAAACTTACTTCTGCTTATGTCCCTCCCCATTCTGGTGTTACTACTTCCAAAACATTTACACCTGGTGCAAGTGATGCTCCTAAAAATATTTCTAATTCTTCCGTTACTTGTTGGAACTGTGGCCAACGAGGACACAAGTCTCCTTCCTGTACTAAACCTCAAATACTTCATTGCTATGGTTGTGGTAAACCTAATGTTACCTGTACCAATTGTACGAGTTGTAACAAGAATTTAAACTACCGATCGAGTCGCTAAGCCGAGAAACCGACCCGATTCCTTCTACAGTTGTCTCGGTACCTATTATTTCCTCAGAAAATCCTTTCTCTGGTCTTGATGACCGATCTAAATATGTTCTGGATTTTATTTTAGCTAGTTCTCGTGAGGACGACAGACCTTATCTTACTGTTACTATTTTTGACATCGAATTTAAGGGTTTGCTTGATTCTGGCGCTTCTCGTACTATTATTGGTGGTCCTGGTTGGGATATTCTCTATTCTCTTTCTTTGCCTTTGTCCCAAACGGAGATCCACAGCTGTACGGTAGCCAATGGCCAAGCTTGTGACATTCTCGAGTCACTTACTTTACCCATGTCGGTCGAAAATAAAACTATTCTTCTTGACGTGCTAGTCGTTCCTTCTATTTCTCAGCCTCTGATCTTAGGCATTGACTTCTGGAAATCTATGGGCGTTGTCCCAGATTTTCGAACGGGTCAATGGACTTTCGGTTCTTCTTCTACTGTCTCGATCAGTTAGATCAATGCTCTTTCCGATCTGTCGAGCATGCAACAATCCGAATTGTCTCGTATAGTCCAACAGATGTGTCCTAAAGATGATACTTTACCTTTGGGCTGTACTAATCTCATTGAACATCAGATCCGTACTACATCTAGTCCTATCAAGCAACGATATTATCCCATGTCCCCTACGGTACTTCGACATGTTAATCAAGCTCTGGATGAGATGCTGGAAAGTGGTGTTGTAGAACCATCTAATAGCGCTTGGTCTAGCCCTATTGTTATGGTGCCTAAGAAAGATGGCACATATCGTTTCTGCATCGATTTTAGAAAGGTCAATGATGTTACAGAAAAAGATGCCTATCCCCTTCCTTATATTTCTACGATTCTAAACCGTCTTAGAGACGCGAAATTCTTAACTAGTTTGGACATTCGCTCTGCTTATTGGCAAATACCTCTTTCTTCTAATTCTAAAGCGATTACTGCATTTACGGCGCCTGGTAGAGGTTTATACCAGTTTACAAAAATGCCACTTGGTCTTCATAATTCTCCAGCGACATTTCAGCGACTTATAGATCGTGTGCTTGGTGCTGATCTCGAACCTTTCTGTTTCGCATACTTAGATGATGTGATCATCGCTACCCCTACTTTCGAACAACATTTGGTGGTACTACAGAAAGTGCCTTTTTGTTTAAATTCTGCAGGTCTTACTCTTCGCAGAGATAAATGCATTATATGCCGACCGGTACTCCGTTATCTGGGATACGTAGTAAATCGTCATGGACTCCATGTCGAACCAGAAAAAGTTTCGGCCATTCTTAATCTTCCTCCTCCTACTACGGTAACTGAAGTACGACGCATAGTTGGTATGTGCTCGTGGTATCGTCGCTTTATCCCAAATTTTTCTGCTCTTGCTGCTCCAATTACTGCTTTGACTAAGAAAAATTCTAAATTTGATTGGTCTTCGGAATGTCAGCAGGCGTTTAAGCTGCTGAAAGAACACTTGGTAACGGCTCCAGTGATGAGTTGTCCTGATTTTTCTTTGCCCTTTACTATACAGACTGATGCCTCTAATTTTTGTCTGGGTGCTGTGCTGACGCAACAACAGGGTGATGACGAAAAGGTCATTAGCTACATTAGCTGTTCTCTTAAAAAGGCGGAACGCAACTATAGCGCCACCGAAAAAGAATGTCTTGGTGTTATTTGGGCAATTGAGAAACTTCGTCCCTATATCGAGGGTTCTCACTTTACTGTGATCACTGATCACCACTTGCTTATCTGGCTGAATAATCTGCAAAGCCCCAACGGTCGTTTAGCTCGTTGGTCTGTACGACTTCAACAATATACTTCACCATCGTACATCGTAAAGGTAAAGAAAACATCGTTCCCGATGCCTTATCTCGCTCAGTACCTAAGATTGACTTAATTGATGACTTTCCTAAATCTTCTATTACTCTGCCAATTTTGGATCCTTGGTATCTTAAGCTACGGACTCGTGTTAATTTCAATCCTAAACTATACAGTAACTGGCATGTGGAAAACGAATTACTATATAAACATGTAAAATCTAAACAGTCTTTGCTCCAACCTCCTCAAGACGATTGGAAGTTAGTGGTTCCCAGCGAACAACGGAATAGGGTTCTATACGAAAATCATGATCTACCTACTTCAGGTCACCCTGGTGTCCACAAAACTGTCTCTAAAATTTCCATGCGTTACTATTGGCCTAAACTTAGAGCCGCTGTTGCTCGATACGTCCGTCGTTGTAAAATTTGCTCGGCACACAAAGTCGAACAAAAGAAACCTCCTGGCTTTATGTCTCCACGTGCTACTGCCACTCGTCCTTGGCAAGTCCTATGTACTGATATTGTCGGACCTCTTCCTAGATCCTCTAAAGGTAATTCTTTCATTTTAGTTGTTGCCGATTGTTTTACAAAATATGCTTGTTTCTTTCATCTACGTGCGTCTACGGCCGCTGCTGTTGCTCGACCCATTGAGGAAAATATTTTCCTGGTGTATGGTACTCCTCAGTATCTAATTGCGGACAATGGTGTACAATTTCGTAGTAATATTTTCACTAAACTCTGTGATTCTTATCGAACAAAAATTCTGTTTAATGCTCGCTATCATCCTCAGGCGAATCCGGCCGAACGTATTAAAAGAGTCCTGAAAACTATGATTTCTTCTTACGTTTCTGATAATCAACGTCGGTGGGACGTTAATTTAGCAAAAATTGGTTGTGCTATTCGAACGCTTAAACATGAGGTTATTGGTTACTCCCCGTATTTTGCTCTATATTGTCGTGAACATGTTCTCTACGGCGATCATTTTGGAAAACCTCTTGGTCCTGATGATGTTCTTATGAATCCCGAACTTCCTATTCCTCCTACTGACTTAGTCAAATTTGAGTCACTTCGTGAAGAAATTTCGAAACGCCTTTCCTTAGCATACAAGAAAAATGCTAAACACTACGACCTTCGTCGTCGTCCCTTAACTTTATCTCATGGCGATCGCGTTTGGAAACGTAAATATGTTCTTTCGGATGCTACTCGCTACTTCAATGCTAAACTTGCTCCCAAATATGTGGGTCCCTTTACTATTAGAACTAAACTTTCTCCTTGGACCTATATCTTAGTGGATGATTCTGGTAACGATCTGGGTACTTGGCATATTAAGGACCTCAAACCCGATAAAACTTTAGACCCTCCAGACATTGATCCTGAACCTCCGGATCCTAATGGGCTCCCTGCGGCTGATTCTATTTTGACCCCTACGGGTAGCTATCCCTAATGACTTGTAATTTTTTGGCTTATTGGTCTTGTGTTTTCTCTGATAAGCTTGTGTCCGAAAACACTGGCGCCCATTTCGTATTACTATTCATATTTTTGTAGCTAGCCCATCCCGTGTCTTTTTCTTCTGGCTAGTTCTACCATTTGTTCACTTTTTGACTATTATAGTCGCTTTCTACATCCATTCCTTGAGGTGGGCTTCAGATCTATTTTCTTCCCTTTAGGTATTTCGACTTGGTCGCTTTTGTAGGTCTGTTAGCCATACTTTGCTTGAGTCAACGTTTCATACGAATCTGTGTTACCTCAGTTGGAAGTATTCTAGATGGTGTACTAGCTTGCCTTTGCCCTTTACTCTGTCTTGGTTTTTTCTTTGCTGCACCCTTGAGGTTGACAGTTGTGTCGTCTAGTTGGTTTGCTACGAGTTCTCTCTCTCGTTTTTTTTCTTTCCTCTTGGTTTTTCCGCGGGAAGCCAAAACTTGTCTTTGAGGTGGAGAACAGAAATGTCCCTTTTGGGGACATCCGTCTTTTGACGTTTTTGAAAGTAGCTAAGACCTTTAATCCTCATTGGGAGTCTACTTGATGCTTTCTTTACCTGTTCTGTCGTTGTTGGTTACGATAGATGACTCTGTCCTCTTTTAGAAAAATTTTCCTTTCTTATACTGGTATTGGTCCTTCGAACCGGATAATTTTTTTTTGTTTGGTTCCTTGTCTGTCGTTTTTTTTTCTCCCCGACGTCTTTATTTTGCTAGGGGGGAATCTGTAACGTGCATTTTTAATGGCTTAACATTTTACACTACCCAATTCGTAAATACATTTCTGTAACTACTATTTCTATATTTTATATTTATTAACTCGTTGGGCGAATGCGTCGTATTATAATGAGTGGATTGCATCGTTCTTGTATTGCCGTTCGTATAGATTTTGTTCCTTATGTGGATATACAAGTCTAGATAATAGACGATAAAAGGTTGTAATAGCAACGAGTTGATATAAACAGATGAGTAGTTGTAGTTTGTTCTTTGTTCCTATATATTAATTACGGTAAAAATACTGTTTTCCTTTTTGCTTTGAAAATAGTGAGAATTAATGCGGTATGAATTTTCGAATTGTTCATGAACAAGCACGACACGATTTTAGTTGTTTTTCTTGTGAAATAAAAGTGGTATATTAACTGTAGAGAGTGTAGTGCTAATTCCGATTGAAGTAGTATGGTTTATAGGCGAACGTGTTTGGTTGACGCACGTGTGTTTTAAGGACATTTGACGGACGGTTTTATTGCTTACGCGTGCCTTACTAATTGTTTTTCGGTTGAGTTTCTGTTGGAAATAAAAGTGGTAGAACTTGTTAAACTCGACCTGCACGCGTGTTCTACGGAACATTTTAACGGACTTACTTTAGTGATACACGTGCTTTACTCATTGTGTTTTTTTGTTGGTGCTTTGTCTTTTGATATTTAAACGGTGTGTGCAATCTAGTTTCGCGATCCTTTTCTTTTTTTATCAGAGTAGTGCATACTTCGGATTATCCAAATACAGTTGATACTGTAGTTTCTGAATTTTCCAACCCCAAAGTATCTAAAATAGATCATTGCTTGCGCAAATTTCGTTATTTGCAAAATATAACCGATTACCGGTTTACAAAGGTATTGGTTAAAGTTTCTCACTGTTTTTTTTTGGATGTTTATAAAAATAATATACATTTGGTCCCAGTTGAAATTAAACTAGTACTACACAATATTTCGAAATTATTGTCTCAGGAAATAGAATTAACAAGAAATTTATCAATGCTACATAGTTCTGTCGCGTGATAATGTCTGCTGCTAACACCAGTGAAATGCGTAGGTGTGATTATGGTAACGTATGATAAGTTCTATCAACACCCTCACAGTCAAGGGTGAAGTGCTGCGTTAGTGCCGGACATCGTGAATCCCACACTGCAATTGCAAGGAAGCGTTACTGAAGGACCTTCTGTAAGTTGAACTATTTCCTACTTGTTCTTACTTTAAATATCTATCCGTTGTTTTGCCATATCTTTGTCGTTCGAATACCTTTTACAATATAATTGCATGCTATTAAGAAACAAAAAAAAAAGAGAAGCAAAACAAATTAGTTTGAGTAATTTGAATATTTGGACAGGAAAGAAAAAAAATCAATGCTTCTGGATTGCTCATATCAATTGTGTCTTATCTATTTATCTTTTGTTAACATTTTGTCTGATTTATGTTTAATTGGTGTGTGAGGAAACGTTTCTGCTACTCCCCAATATTACCTCACTTTGTACTAAAAATTTTTTGTATTGCTTTTACCGTTGTTATATTATATAGATTATCTAAACAGTTTTTTTTACATTATACAAAGTACTGAACAATCTATGCTCGATCAGCATGCTATGCTTTTTCTTTATTTCAGGTTTGCAGGACTAATTTTTTTTTTATTGCAGGTTTACTATTCTAATTTTTTTATTGCAGGTATTGTTACTAACTCCTTACAGCCGCGTACATTATATGTTGGTCTGCTTTCTACAACCCCCCCCCCCAATCTCCGATTGAGGCCGGTCATTTCTTTGATTTTCTTGGTGTTACGCACGGCTACGAGCCAACGCAGCATAAATTTGGCGCCCAACGTGACTGCCTCGAAAAACGTAACAAAACAATTCTCAAAATTTCTCTTTACCATAAGATCTTTCGATTTATATATTTTTGCATCCCGGATGTAGTAACAAAGCTAACTGATAAGCAACAACCAAAGGAGCAAAATAAAAACACCCAATGGTAAAAATGTTTATATACCTTACTGTATAATTGTGAGTATTTTATCTAGTTACTTATAATGGGTGTGCAATTCAGGATCAAAGGACAAACTAGGTAGTACATTTCAGTTTACGCTTTCACTGCAAATAAACATCTGCAGTATGCTTTAAGCTCAAGAGACTGTAACCACAAACTGTAATCTAAATCTTAACTCCCAGCCATAATAAAGTTAGCGGTTTTGCAAAACGTAATCTTGCATTGCACATCGTTTGTTATACACTGAGAATCTGCAGACCTTTATGCAATTAATTTTAGTTTTTAGTTCATTTAATAATGACAATACAATAAGGCAATTCGGTATTACTACATTGTCGCTAATACGATAAATAAGTGAAATCCTCAGCATGTGAATATATTTTATAAATTAATGAGCTACCATAAAGCGTAATTGTACTGCGAAGCCGCAATGGAGTTAAAGGATTTAATGAAAATACCGAACAAGTATGGTCATTGTAATACTGCCACCATTTCTGTATGAGTTCTCATTAAGAAGTCATGATAAATTTATATAATAAAAGCCAACGTTAACATTTCACATTATTTTATGTCCAGCTATAATTGCCCAAAAATCCAATTATGGAATTACATTAAGATAATTTAAATTGGTTTTTTATGCTATAGAGTCCAAAGCCTAGGTATTTTCAAACATTAAAATTAGCGCTTTATCGAAATAGTACGAAAATCTACCGCCTAGCCCAAGACCAGGTTACAATTTAGTATTCAATTGGTAAAAAATTTAGTGTGTATGTGAGTTGTATTTGTGTAAAAGACACTAGTAGTACGAGGTATGTCGGAATAAAATATGTATCCGGCGTTCTGACATTATGTAACGTGATCATGTTTTACTAAAGTGTAATTAATGTTGTATTTATTTTATAAACCATTTAACATGGTCCCGTCATTATAAATTAAAATTATTTTTTATTATAGCAAACTGAAAACTTTGTAATTGCGATGATATTGTAAGCAAGGTTAGGAGGACGTATACATCAAGTGTAGGAGCAGTTTTGTATTAGAAAATGTCTGAAACCAGGTGAATTGATACAAGAAGGCAATGTCGCTGAAAATTTTAAGTTTTTTAAATAACAAGTTGTTACGTTCACCTATGGTAAACTGAAAGTTTCCTACTTCTTTCTTTTCATATATCCCTTTTTCCCATTACATTCTTATCTGTGCTCATCCATTATCATATATCTGGCTTTCTCATTCATATTTCTAATCCTGGCTTTACTTTAACAAAACAGCTGTGTAAAACTCGAGTATGAAAGGTCTGATATTGTTTGCAATAGTGGAATATTTTGATAAGGTTCATTTTCGAACTCGTTTTTAGCAAACTACATAAGATATCATTCACCGCATGTCTAGAAATCATAACCGTTATCAACCGACAAAGACGCAGCTATCAGATGCCGCCGTCAAAGAAAACCGCCTGTATATAAATTGTCAATTGACTTCTAGTTACCAGGTCGTTCTAGAAGCTATCGTAAGGTATCGCACGTTAGTGGTGGAAAGGAAAGTCGGTTTCGATAGTAAGTCGCGTATAAATCAGAAATAAGTATTTAGAATAACTGTAGCTATATATATGAGAAAGGCGAGATACCCAAAGATTTCAAACGTAACATCACAGTCACTATACCAAAACAAGTGGCGCGGATAAATGTGAAAATTTTCGAACAATAAGTTTGACTGCGCACGCAATATTAACTAGAATTGTACAAAGACGGATGGAAAAACGAGCTGAAGAAGTACTAAGAGAAGATCAACTTGGGTTTAGGCAAAACAGGGGAACACATGAAGCAATTTTGGCTCTGAGGGTAATAATGGGGAAAACAATAGAAAAGAGGAAAGTATGTATATCGGGTTTGTACATCTAAAAAATGCATTAGACAAAATAAAATGGAAAAAAAGGTACAAAATACTGAAAAAGATTGGAATGAGTTTTAAGGATAGATGGATATTACATAGCTTATACAAAGAGCAAACAGCGATAATAGAATTAGAGCAGGAACGTAGAGAATTATATATTGGGAAATGGGTGAGACAGAGAAACGCTCTATATCCAATAAATTTTAACTTGTAAATCGAAGAGGGTATGAATACTGTCAAATGTAGGGAGACATTTGGAATAATTATGCAGGGACAAAAGATCGATATGCTTAGAATTAGAAGCTGTTCTTAATGAAATGGCAACGGTTCCAAGAGAGAATGGAAATTAACAAAAATAAAACTAAAGTACTGGTATGTAAAGGGGAGAACAACAAATAAAACACTAAAATATAAATAGGTAACGAAAACTTACAAGACGTTAAAGATTTCTGCTACTTAGGCAGCCAAATAACGCAAGATGGGAAGAGCTTAAAAGATATAAAACAAAGACTAGCACAATGCCGTGCTACATTTAACAAAAAAAAGCAACTACTATGTTCAAAAACAACAAAGGTAGAAACAAGGAAAAGATTGTTTAAAACATACGTGTGAAGCACAGCACTGTACGGTTGCGAAACTTGGACAGTAAGAAAAGGGTACAGGAAAAAGATAGAAGCCCTTGAAATTTGGTGCTACAGACGTATGATGAAGATATCATGGACAGACAAAGCTAAGATCAAAGAAGTACTAGATATAGTAAATAAGGAATGAAATATGTGGAAAATAGTAAAATATAGGAGAAATAGGATGATAGGTCACATACTAAGGTATGAGGGCAAAATATGTTAAAAGCAGAGATAAGAAAAAGAGAGGCAGAGGTAGACCTAGGATAGACCATTGTACACAGATAGTGAATCTTGGTAGCCGTATGCTGCTTAACCCCCTTCACGTACCACTAAATATCGAAGAAATAGAGCATATAATTAGAAAACAATAGAAGGGGAGTAGACATGTATCTAGGCTCTGGGAATTTCAGGAAACTGCGTAGGCTAGCTCAGAATAGAAATAAGTGAAGCTACGCGTTCAACCAGTTTCAGGACGGAAATCCTAATGACAAAAACAATAATTGCACTTAAATTCTATGATTATTATAATCAATTACAGGTGTTCGTTTTGAAATATTTTCAACTAATGTTGATTGACTGTGCGAAAGGATGTATTCGAAAACTATTAATTTGGCAAATGCCCAAGTTTTGGGGAATCTTAGTAGCCACTGACTGCTTAACAAACATAGAAGCAAAGTGAAATTGGTTGAAAGCAAATGTGTAGAGCACAAGCACAGTACGTCTATGAAATAGGGGCAGTAGGGGAAACAAACAGAAAAACGGTAGAGCTTTTTGGAATGTTGTGCATCAGATGTGTGATGATGATAGTATGAATAGACAAAGTTAATACGGGTAATGAAGATGTCTGTGGAAATAAAAAAAGCATTGGAGAAATAGAAATGCAGGATGCGTTCTAAGGCATTCTTGGGGAACAGTGCAAGATGTATTACAAGCAGAGATAGGAAAAAAGGTGGGGGTTGGACCTAGATCAGACTATTGCACGCTGTTTGTGAAAGATGCAGATTGTGGAAATTTCAGAGAAATGAGTATGTTAGCTCAGAATAGGAAACAATGAGGGTACGCGTCTAACGAGTTCCAGAACTGAAGACTTAATGATGGTGATGCTAAAGTTACTAGCAGGTGTAAATATTACTCAATAATTTTAGAGTACATACTAGAAAAAGGTATCCAGGAACAATTAACAGCTACAGTATAACGTTCCTAACCCTAGTGCGATTTTCTTACATGCATATTTTACAGTTTAAATTCGGTCGTAAATGATGCAGCTGATATAAATTGTTCAGAAGCTTTACGTATTTTTTGCTTCTTCAACTCGACGTAGCGATGTTTTGAAGACACGTTAAAACCAGTATTCGCGGCACGCTTTAGATACAATATGTGAAGCATTAATCATGATTACAGATCATAACGCAAATACATTAATACTCGTCACCAGGCATCACGTCTGTGCAAAAAAAGTGAAACTTTTCATTATACGTGTTGTATAGTAATATGGTATGACATCTTGCTGCAGATTACTATAGTAAGTAAGCTGTTTCAAAAAACTTCTCATAATATCACAGAGTGCTTGGAGCTATTGAATAAACCTACAGGGTATTTCAAACATAAATGGACAGATGATAGCTTTGAACAATTTGTTCAGGAAGCTATAAAAATTACTGATCCTCTTAAAACAGATGCCGCATCTTGTTCACCGAAAACTGACGTTTTGATTATCAATATGACGATGAGGTGGAAAAAAGGCCCAAAAAATAATTTTAAATGAAATTTTTATTTCGATATTTTAGATACGACCATTAACCCACTGCAAGAATGATTTGCACTATATAATAAGCATTCTAATAGCTGTGGCTTTTATGTAGCATATTGGAATTAAAAAAAAATCGTAATCAGGTTTGAGGAAACGCTGCCTAGACTTAGAAATAATATTAACTTACAAGAACGAGAAAGATATCAATGGAATAGAACTATTCGAAGAAATAAGTACTTTTTTTAGAATATAACCGTGGCCTCTTTGAAGTACTACGTTATTTGGTACAAAATGATCTATATAGTTATTGTTACCCTATATCAAAGTATACGTGCTGAACATAGAACAAAGGCCTAAAAAATCGAAATCTCCAACGCATTTTTTCTGCTACCCTAAAAGTAGCAAATCTATTGGATGCCCATTCCACTAACTTTTTTTCAACATACCCTGCATAAGGGAAGAAGGCATATAAATGCAAATGCAAATCCAGCAGAATTTAGCACACTTAGTGCTCACCATAACCTAGGAACTCAATTAACAGTGTCCACCATAGCATGTCAACCACTTCAGCAAGCAGTGCTCCCCATACCCTGCTTAATTTCTGACCAATTATGCTGAGGCACGTCGCGAAAGTTCAGTATTGTAAACGACGTATCGCAGTACTCCCCATAACCAGCTTAATTCTGAGCAGTTACGCTGCCCGGCGCCGTACCTGGAGCACGCCGCATTAATTCGTTCCGTAGATCAGTAGTCAATCACGTATGGGCAGGAAACCCCATTCTACCCACCAGGCCAAACGGAAGCAGATGCAGAACGCTCTCCGAGGTGCCTTCGAGACACCCTACCGCTACGGAACCTCCTATCACCCCTGCCGCCGTCGCCAGACCATCTTCAGCACTCACAAGGGCTGCGGCGAGAATCCATCCAAGCGGCCCCCATGACGCAAACGTCTCGAGAAGTCGTTCATTGTGGTGACGCCGAATGCGTCCGCAAGCTGTACCTCCGGGATAGCATTCCCGTAGAGTTTAGTGGCAACACACTTGACGAGGCCTAGGGCATCACGACTCCCGAAGCTCTCCGAAGATCGCCGAAGACGACTAGACCTCTTCAAACTGCAAATAATTTCTAACTATCGTTATTCAAGCTCTTACTCAGCCTCAAAAGTAAATCCCAAGGCCTTCCGAAGAGTTTCAAAGACTTCTGAACCACTTAATATTGTATATATATTTAATATACAGTTCTTATGTTCATATCATAATTCTTTATAACGTCACTTCCGAAGATTCCCGAAGACCGCCGAAGACGTCTGGACCTCTTCAAACTATAAATACTTTCTAATTATTGTTATTAAAGTTCTACTCAGGCTCACAAGTAAATCCCGAAGCCTTCCGAAGAATTCCGAAGCCTAAAAAGACTCCTGAACCCCTTAATATTGTATATATGTTCAATATATAGTTCTTATGTTCAGATCATAATTCTTTATAACTTCACGTTGTCCCGCAAGTAAAACACGAAGCCCTCCAATGAGTTCCGAAGACGTCTGAACCTCTTCAAACTATAAATACTTTCTAACTATCGTTATTCGGGTTCTCACTCAGCTTTACCAAGAAATTCCGAGACTTTCCGAAGAGTTCTAAAGACTACCGAAGGCCTCTGGACCTCTCCAGACTGTGTATAAATAGGTTTACTTAGTATTTAAGTTCCTACTTGGTTCCAAGAACAACCACGAAGCCTTCCGAAGATTGCCGAAGACTTCCGAAGTGCTTCAAACTGCAAAGCTGTTTATTTTAACTATTTAACTTGTGTATCTGTGTACTTATGAACTTTCTTTTATTTGTTTGCTTGTGCATATTAAACATAACGGTGCTAAGTCTACATACTTTCAGGCGCCACCCACTTGTACGATAACATTATTATCTTATTACACTAATTGCACTAAGAATAATTTTATCACTACCTGTTTCAGTGGATGTTGACGTTATTGTAAAATGTCACAAAAAGCAAATGTTAATATTTGTAGATGATGTGTCAAGTATTCCTCTCGTAACAAACGCTGACGAAATTGACTCCAACCTCCAACAAACTTGTTTTAGAAGAACCAGTAAGTGCAATTGAAAGAAACGCGGATATTGGTAATACACAATTTTCTACGTCGTACAAATTGAGACAGTGAACTCAATTAAAAAAACCGAAAAAGTGATATTACAATGATTAGCATTATTTAAGTTATTTAAATGTAAAGTTTTTAAAATTTTTTTCCGGAGGAGAGTAGTGTAGTATCATGTTATATTATAGATATACGCATGTGTTCGATACCACATTACTTGCTATCACATTAATTTGTAGCAATTGACATTTTGTTATCGGCAGTTTACGTTTGGGTTTCTCCAGAAACAACACGTATCTCGTAAGCATAATTATTATTATTATTATTATTATTAGTCGCATAGCATCGGATACCACAAGATCTATTGTGTGTAAGTTTCTTTAAAAAATTTCTGCATATTCAAAATCGCTGAGTTTGCTTGGAGAGTAGGTTACATAGAATAATATTAAAATTTAATGGACTAACCGAAAATTAAAGAACATATAAGTTGTTCTTTCAAAATAAAATTATTCTAGTTAAATGGAGCATAATTGAAAACCTACATCTACAAATTTTTCATATCTGACGTTTAGGTAGTTTTCCATATATGGGTAGCTTAAACACGTTATGAAGCACCCAGTATAGACGCATAATAATTACACTGCTCCTGTAATGTAAATAGTGGACATTGTCATGCCCTCGCTTTTAGCAAGAGAAAAAACACGAAAAGTACTGAGGTTATTGATGATGTTACGAGCCTCAAAATATTTTAAACTGCCGCTCTGGAATACAAACTACTAAAACTTCTGAAAATGTAATTGACTTTATTCACTCCGCATTTTATCGATTAGCCAGAGCACACAAACTTTTTTAATTTTTTCCTCAGAACACGCATCAATTGTGTCTCATTCACGGGTCAATTTTACAAGCCCCGCCATAGCGTTGAAAAAGTTGAGCCAGAAAATTGATATCCAGGGGGAAATAGCGTGCGTGCAATAAAACTTTGAAGTTTTCCTAGTTCGACGAATGCAGTTGGATCCAAGGGCCAGCTATGTACATAGGGAAGTATCCGTGCTTTAACTTTTGTTTATGTTCAGATTTCTAATCCGCAGATGGGCTATTATTATAATTTCTGAATTTGTTGTTAAAAAATTTGCCTATTTGAATCACGTGAACGAAGAGTTATTATTTGCGAGTGTGTTTTTCGGTTTTTTAAATGCATTTAAAAGAAATTGATATATGTGCGAAACATGTGTTTAATATAGAATTTCGAATTGTATATTGTATATCAATGTATTGTCTATACGATAAGACATTTCAAGCGCACTAGGTACGGACGAATTTATAAACCTTCGTGTTGCCATGGTGAGCACAGCACAAAGGCAAATTTGCAGTATCAACCAAAAGGGTTTCAACAAAGTAGAAACTCTGTATATAGTGTTTGTATCAAGAGATGCACATTGTAAACTTTAATAAAACAATAACCAAGAAGCTAATAGTTTTGGTACGGAAAAAAAGACAGTTCACTACATACAGCACAGTTACTTGAAGTGGTCTTAATAGTTATTGACATAAATATTATCGCGAATTCCAAAGTGAATTTCAGAGTTTTTGCAAAAAAACTATTTGAGAGGTGGAGAACCGTCTATTCTAACAATTACAAATGTGCGTGGTTTTAAACATTGCGAAATTTTTTTTCCATTTTACAAGTAGTTATTAATTACAATCTACTTTTTAAAATATCATGACTAAAAGTGTGTACTAACTGTTGCGTTCATAACAACCTTATTAACTAGATACCTTTAAACGTAATATTTTAGGATTAGAATGTGACAAGAAGTAAGAAGATTAGTGTTATTAGGATTTTGAATTAATAGATAGTGGATCCAAAGTTCAAGCAAGCCTGTATTTGACAAACAGGTAAAGCAAGCGCAAAGTTAACTAAATTTTGATTTAGTCTGAACGGGTGGGGACACCACTAACTACATATGGGTGCACAGACTAACTACAGTGGGGCGGGAGTGGGTCTTATGAAAAACATTATAAAGGCACATATAAAAATAAAAAAATAACAGTAATAAATAACTTGGCGTAAATTCTATGTTACACTATTACCTACATTGAAAAGTTTAGCTCTGTCAAAATCAAGGGGCACTGCACCGTCTGTCACAGCAATTTCATTTTATATTATTTTTATACAGAAGACAGGTTTTCCGTATTAATCTTCCGTTCTTGGGTATCCTAAATATTACAACCTTATATCCGAATATTCTCGAAAGTACCTTTAAAAACAGTTACTAATTTTGTTATATTTAAAAAAATTTTTCAAAATAAAATACCTTTTCCACATAAACTTTCATCACTGGAGTAGCTGTATATCCTTCACCATTAATTAACTTCACCTAGTTCCTAAACAAATTCAAATAAAATCTAACCTACACGTATACCCTATTAACATAAAATGATATCAATAAAAATATAAATTTAGTCGCTAGAAAACAATTTCTTAAACTCAAATCTGACTTGAAATTGCTAAAATAAATCCTAAAGAAAATCTACCTAACCTATCTAGCCTAAGTCCACATAAGTCCAACTAACCTAACCTAACTCCAGACAACACTAGCTAACCTGACTCCTGACAAGTCCAACTATCCTAACCTAACTTCAGACAACGCCGACTAACCTAACTCCACACAACGTAAACTAACCTAAACTCTCCCCTCCACCCTACTTTGTTTTTCTCTCTCCTCTCGCATCCGTATGACATACATCCGACATACATCCAAACTATATCCGACATACATCCGACATATGTCCAGTATACTTCCTACATATATTCGACATATGATCGACACATGTCCAACATGTGCGCCATATCTCCGACATTCGGACTAAGATTTAGGTCGAATTTTCATCCGACCTAGGTCGGAGGCAATTTCACCCTATAAGGTAATTTCATCGTATACGGCAATTTCACCCTATAAGGCAATTTCACTCTAACCAAACATCTTACATATATCCGAACATATGTCGATGCGCACCCTTGCCCAGTCCGACCTAAATCGAATTAATTTTTATATAGAGCTATATATAACGACAAAGTATACTTATTGCTACTAATAACGAAAGAAGACTTCCAGCAAAGGGTTCGGAGCGCATTAATGCTCCCTACCCCTAATTAATTAGCCACGCTACAAATAAGGGTTTATCAAGAAGATTAAGTAAATGGTTTGAAGTTGAAATTTTCCGGATTTGTTAAAAAGTGCATTTTGTTAAGGTTGGATTAGAGCCTACTGAAAGTCAACATAATATTATACTTGCGACTATAACATTTAAATTAATACAATTATTTGGATAAGTACCGAAAATAGCAATAGGAAGGTAAATGCTAACACAGCTAATCTTTTTATGCAAACATTAAATTTGGTACAGATAGGAATTTTATTTAAGAAAAAGAGTTATTTCCGTTTTGTGAACAAAGCACTGAAATATTTATCCTAGACACAATGTACAAAAGTTATGTGCAAATGATGCTCCTTCAACATACACACATTGTAGTTGAATAGCAGCTTCGTATTTCAATTTCATATTAAATTTAATTAGAAAAAAAATAGAAAAGTGGCTTGCGCATGCAAATTTAAAAAAAATATATGTCCAAAACCACTTGGTATACGCATAGGATTGGTTCTGTAAGGCGCTAGAATTCAATAGACTATCTGAAAATTTAAAAGTATTAGGATATTTTATTAAAGATAACACAGTTACTGGCAACTTCAGGTATAACTGGAACATTTATAAAAATAAACTTATCTTGGTCTAATAAACCATAACTAAGAACCGAGATGTACAAATTTTCATATCTGACGTTTGAGTAGCTTTGATATACATATAGCTTATGTGCAGCGTTAGACAACCTGTATATGTAAAGTACTTTTAATTCACGGAGGTATTATTTGAAGTTATTGCTTCGGTAGTTGAAAAAGCGCAACGCTCTCAGCAACTGTTTCAATTGCCTAGCGTCATCCGGACGTTATTTGTCTCCTTTAAATATTCTTTTTCAATTACTAAACTTCAAAGAAGCTACTGAACTTAATAAACCTAGTTAGTAAATAATTTTACAAAGTAATTAAATCTCACTCAATTTAATTTTCAGAGCATAAACCTTTGTTGAGTAAAAAGCTGCAAGTGAAAGAAAATTATGTACAATTAAAGTAGAAGTGTTTGTTTCACTAGTAATTGGGCAAACATAGTTAGATGGAGTGTAAGTCGAAGGACAAGTTTGATTTGAGTGCTCTATACAAAATGGCATGGCAGTTCTTTTTTTAAAATCTAGATAGAAGTATACAGAAATGCTAATAGTAAATTGTAGGAATATGCAAGTAAGTTGCCTTATTCAGAATTTATTTTAAGACTAGTATACAAATTAGTTTTCTTGAAGTGAAGTGCAATTAAATTGTCAAATAAAACTTTAGTGTTCTCTTTCAAAGGCAGTTTCTATTATTGTTTTAAACGGAACGCAAAAATTTTCTGCCAGTTATTGCGAACTAGTTGATTGCTATATAAACATTATTTGTATATGAACATTTCTTCATAGTTGTCGAACTTCAGTGCGACTACAGTATTTAATAAACCTTGTTGTTGAACATCTTTGATCAGTAGTAAAATAAACATATCCTTTTTGCTATATTGCACTCACAAGTAATGCACCTTGTTACACCCAAATAGGCTTCACAACAATTTTATTTAACAAATAATCATAAGGGAATTTCTAATCATTATTTTGAAGTATATTTAGTACAGTTGTGTAAAATAGTTCTAGCATCTAGGGGTATTACACATTGTAGTTCGGCTAGAAAATAGGTCGTGTAGTTATCCTAGCGGTTTCTTAAAATTAGTTTTTATTATTAAGTATTATGTGGTTTCAGATTTTCAAAATTATTTTGGGAGAACTAAATAATTTTATGGCTTGTGCATATACAAAATGATTTAGACCTAAAACTCGGTTTTTGGTCGATGTAGGCGAATAATATCATTGGTACTTCAGCGTGGTAAGCGCCGTGATCAAGAATTCATTAATTGGCCTTACCGTAACATAATTATTTAAAATGAACAAATGTAAACTAGTTGAAATAATTTTACATAACTAATTTCTAAAACAAAATAATATTGATTGTAGATTTATGATAAACCGATTACCCCCTCTGCACAGGCACGCAATGAGCTATGGTAGGTACATTTTACAAGTATAATCGACGAGTAATAATTTTGCGCATAAAACACGTGGTTCTATTTACAATGTACTAATTACTTAATCACATTTCTCACGGCCAGCTCTTTTCAATTTTAGAAGAATTTTAAAAAATGTTTGTTGTTTTAGTATATTCGCATTAACGGCGTCAACGGATTGTTTTTATGCTAACTTTAAAGATGGCGATTGCTATGATGCCTTTAATTAAACACTCATAATATATACTATTTATCTATGAAACTTTATTTACTAAATTATATGCCGTATTTACAAAAAATCGTTGGTACTGTAATAAATAAGCCTTGTGTGTTCTGTGTAAACTCACCTACTAGTGTAAAATTTTTTGTTCAAAACCAAGCTTCGGATGTTATCTTATTTACATCAATTGATGAGTTACGTTCTTTATTATTTTAAAATAAGTTCTATATACTTGCAGTCTAAAGATTAATAGCTTAACCTTGAAAGAAGGAATTTAATTCAAAACTCCTAGAAGTTTCCGTATAAGTTTATTTTATTTAGACTTTTTAAACGCATTTCCACTTAGAGTTCTGTTTAATTGATCTTTAGTGCTGTAGTTGGTTTTATAAATGTATGTAGTCTTACTTTTAACTAAGGATCTGATAGTACTTTTTATAAAAAAAATGCTAGTTGTTTTATCTTCAAGCACACAAACCTTCAGCGTGCAATTCTGTGTATAAAAACTACGTAACTACTTACGTTCAACGGGTGAGGTGATTGAATTTTGGTTTGTACAAGAAAACTGTTGTTGATTCGTTTTAAACAATAAATAAATAAATCCAAATATCTCTAGTAACCCCTACCTGTAACTTTTGCATCTGATTTTACCTTTACGATACCGATACGAATTATATATATGTAAATTGTATGATTTGTATAAAAGTACTTTAAATTCTCTTTGCAAAGTAGGTACCCTCCCTATACCTCTATATTTTTGTGCCTGATTTTATCTTTCATATTAAATTAGCTAAGATGAGCCACCTACAGATAAAGTCAGATCAAATTACCTTTGAGCTTTTGCAATTGAACATGAAAGCATATCATTCCTTATCTGATCATCATCATTAGGTTTTCAGTCTTGGAACTAGTTAGACACGTACCCTCATTGTTTCTTATTCTTTGCTGACCTTCACATTTCCTTGAAATTTCTACAGTCTGCATCTTTCACTATCTATGTGCAATAGTCTGATCTAGGTTTAGCTCTACCTCCTTTTTCCTATCTCTGTTTGTAATATATGTCGCACTATTCCCCAAAGATGCTTTAAAACGTATTCTACCCTTCTATATCTCCTATTTTTTTCACAGATATCTTTATTCGCCTACTATTTCTATAACCTCTGTGTTATTAACTTTGTCTGCCTGTCCATGCTATCATCCTCATATCTATGGAGCACAACATTTCAAAAGACTGAGTGTTTTTCTGACTGCTTGTCCTACTGCCCCTATTTCATAGACATACTGTGCTTTGCTCCACACATATGCTTTCAACAATTTTCTCCTTGTTTCTATGTTTGTTATTTTCGAACATAGTCGCTGCTCTTTCTTATTAAATGCAGTTTGGTTCCCCTTCTATTGTCTATAAATGTATATCCTATTTTCCCGATATGCAGTAGCATGTGAAGGGGGTTAAGCAGCCTGCGGGTATTAAGATTCTCCAATACTTGAACATATGCCGAATTAATAGTTTTCCAATGTATCCCTTCGCACAATCAACATTGGTGGAAAATATTTCAAAACCAACACCTGTAGTTTATAATAATCATTAGATAGATTTAAGTGAAATGATTTTCTCGTCATTAGGTTTTCCGTCTTGAAACTGATTGGATGCGTATCTTGACTTATTTCTATTCTTAGCTAGCCCACACCGTTCCCTGAAATTCCCACAGCCTAGATACAGCTCGGTTCCCCTTATGTTGTTTCCTAATTATATGCCCTATTTCACCAAGATTCAGTGGTATGTGAAGGGAGTTAAACAGCGTATGGCTGCTAGGGGTCCCCCAATTCAGTTAAATATTTCTGTCTTAAACCAGCTCCTAAATATACCTTACATAATTTATATCAAGTACCTGTACTAATTAATAAATTACAAAATTTTGATGCTAAATTCAAAAAACCATGACATATTAAAGATCTAAAGTCTTTTAATCTTTCCGCAACGAATAACATATACTGGTACATGTATCTTTAAGTTTATTTAATTATATTCTGTCTTATATATCATGATCTGAATTGAACTTCTGTCTTTTTACATTACCTTATCGTGTATAAATATATTACCCTTGAACCTTGACTCATTAATAACCTTTTTATTTCTCAGATACACCACTGATTTCAAAATTTCATAGATCTGTAGCCCCTAATTTTTAAAAATTTATTTGTCACTACATATAAATGATTTCCATTTTTCTTAGATACTAATTCTTTAATTTTCTATTATTCTTATTGTTATAGAACCACCGCATTATTTGTTGTGGTTGACTTATCTTCGTTTGAAAAACTCAGCGAATCCTTAGGATCTGTACCGCTAATTTTGGTTACTGATTTACTTTTTCTTCTTGGTCTATGTCTCTGTAGTCATAGGGCGATTTCCACAATTACGACTACGAAGAATTTCTATTCGATGATTTTTTTCGCTTTTTACTGCTTTTTACATTTTAGGGCAGTTTGTATATATTATTTGTTTTTTCTGAGCCTGTTGTCTTACTTCCATGGTCAATCCCTTAATGGTTTTTGTGTCATAAAACATCTTTCTACTTCTTTCGTATAATTATTTCTCTATAACTGTGGTAGCTAGTGTTTTTGAAATTACCATGCGTGTACATTTAAGAACGTCGTTTTGCCTTTCGATTTTAATATCGCAGTAGATGCGCTCGGTAGGAAGATGATTTGTCTACGTATCAAACAGAATCTAGTTTTTTTTTAAATTATCGACGTGTCAGTATAGAGTTTATTTTACCGTTAGTGTGCAGGTGATTATTCAGGCCGATCTGTTTTAATAGCGACAATCTCTACTTTTTCCTCTAGGATGCTTATCTTAAAGCTCTATTTTTCATATCTCCTCTATCCCCGTTTCAGCTTTATTTTGCTCGGTTTGAACTGTCTTAGTCTTTGAACAACCGTTAATTACATAAGAGTGGTCTCTCCACTCCAACTCCGGCTTGCTAAATTTATTTTTGCTGGTTAAACAGTTCTTTGCTTTCCACATAAATTCTATTGCTTTTGCTCAACGTTAACATTTCTTATCCTTTCTTTTACCCGTTTGCTATTAAACTCCAAATATCTCATTTCACGCTTTTATTTCTCCTATTTTTTTCCTTTAAGTCGCTGCACAGTTGAGAAGGCTTTTTACATATTTCCTTCTTATGGATAAATCCCAAGATAAAGGAAAAGAACTGTACCCTTTTTTTCAACTGATGGCCTGCGAAGGTCGATATATTCAGACTAGCTAGAACTCCAACTTCTGTGGTGGCTTCTCAGACGTAGCCGTGAATGCAAGCTTATCACACTATCGCTTATCTTCAACAAAGTGTAAATGCTGACTTATTAATCCGTACTATCCATTTTCAAATGCATGGATAAAAACTTGCAATAACGGAAATCGTTTTTTAGTCTAACTACACCAGAACTAGAGTGAAAGACAATTTACTGCATAATTAGGATTTTTTGTTGAAAATAAATTGCGTGGATTTTTTTACGTGTTTACAAACTACTTCTTTGGACAATCTATCACTGCAAGGATATTTCCAGGACAACTTCTTGGGCGATATCTATGGCCGGTATCCACAAGCGGTATCTACAAGCAGTATCTACAAGTGCTAACAATTTTTCGTATCTATGAAATTTAACAAACGTAGAATTACATCAAGAATACTAATAGTTAACCAATAGATGAAGCAACTCAAATACATTCATACAATAGTCCACTCCTATACGACGATCGCTTGCAATCCTCGCCTCTAGTCTCAACTGCAGTATATCAGATCTTGCAAGCGACTGACCATAAACGCCATATAATTGTTATACGACCTCATGAAGCAACAGGTGTCGTTACGTATTATTAAAGGACAGACGTTACAAATTGTATTTGAATAACGGCCTCTAACTACTGCAGCCAGCTATGCAGGACCCTTAAAGGAGATAATGGAAATGATCACTACACAATATAAAATTTTGATTAGGTGTATTATTAATAACGAATTTGCCATTGGTAAATATAAATCTATTTAGGTTGTTACCTCATGAAATTGGGTAGTAGTTGTTGAGAACTTCGTCTGGTTTTGTATTGTCCGTTTTCTGCTGGTCTTTTTGCTAAAGAGTCCTCAGTCTAATTTGTTAATGATTTGCCCTGCCTCTCTTAGTCTATGCAAACGTGCAGGGTCTGCATCCAGTTTCCTACCCCTCTTCCCCCTCTATCACAACCGTCTCTTCTATGTCTATTTCCAACCTCTCCCCCACCCATGCTCCTTCAGTCCCACCCACATCACCTTGCACCCTTCATTAACCCCTCTCTCTGCCTACCTCCTCATCCTTTTATCTACTCTCTGACAAGTAACAACCTTCTACTGTACACAAAAAGAGTCTATAATATGATGTAATTTTACTACTTTATAAATAAACAACGTAAATTAAAAAAAATCAATTTCTGTTTCATGTAATTATGTATGAGCTTCCAGTTGATAGTTAGACAATACCATGCTCACTATTTTATGAAACTTCATAAGCAATACCCAACGAAATTCAGAGAATTCAAAAGTTGTTTTTCAAATAAGGCTCATTGCGCACTAAAACTAACACAAGTAAAAAATTTTTGTTCACATTTTTTTTGTATGATGTGCTTGCAAAATTTTCAAGCGAATCTTATTGAGAAACCTTCCTACTTTTGGTCTAGTATTGACAGATAATCAAATGACCATACAACCTACAAAACTTGTACCATTGGAAATATTTTATATTTAGTCCGCGTGTTCTTTGGCCAGAAAAAGTTTGTATAAAATGTGTCCCAGCCATAAAATTAAATGTGTAAGTGCAAGTGCTAAACAGGCAAATGTGTCTCAACTTTAAGATCTATATCAATGTACGTTAAAAATTTACGAAATCAGGATAAGAAGGCATCAAAGATGTTGTTAAAACAATGTCAGATTTTTGAAACTATATCAGAAGCTCATTTGCCTAAAGATTCCACTACAGCTGTAAAAATAGCACCAATAAATAGTACATAACTGTTTAACGATTATTCACAACTTCGGGTGTCATCAGCTGTCTTTGCTATATCTATTAAGCTACTGTAGCACCTTGAATTAAAGCGCACCTGAGGATGAATGTTGTACGTAACTATAAGAGTATGTTTGCTGTATTAACTTGGTTATTGAAAACGGTCTTCACATTTATGATGACGTGGTTGCACGAGAACACCTTCAGATATTATATTATTTATTCAAAATATTTATAGAGACAACTGAGTTACAAAAAGTCTTCCTAGAGTTCCTGGCGTCCTCTAATTTATTCTCTGAATAACCTCTTGTGGCTTTTGTAATTTTCCTAGTTGACTCTAATGTCTGGAGCTTTTTGTCCGTAGTAAACAGTTTGGCCAATATCTGTAAATCTTAGAAATAGCATAAAATGTTGTAACAAGTTAAAGTTGTTTGTCCAGGACCTAATCAAAGAATTTTAAGAAAGAGATTTGAAAGGTGGTGTTTTTTGAAATCCCCTCTCGTATTGGTAGGTTAGTCATACGTATTAATCTATAAAGCTGTCTATTCAGACAATATACATCTACATAGAGCATTCTACCGGTTGCCATTGGAATTTTGTGTATTCTGTGTAGAAAAATTTCGTTCCCTTTACTTTGAACTTAAGCATTCTGTAATCTAGCAGTGTTACCACTATTACTACCTGTCAGTTTGATACAAGACTAGAGATTTATACACAAACTAGAGTTGATCATTTCTTTGGTTACGTTGTGAGGCGAACAAAAGTTTACTACACCGACCAGGAATCTTGTTTTTTTAATATATCAAAGAAGCAAATTACCTATGATCTTTATCAGCTACCTAGGAAAGGGGTGTGCTTCTATTAGAAAGTAAGCTAAAATTAAAACTATTTCAATTATTGCTCTAATATTATGGCCGAACTGAATAGTCGAGGTGTCGCGTTTACACAGTTTTGGTAGAAATAAACAATAAATACGTCTGGGTGTGTAAATATATGGTTTAGGCTTATCTTTTTTATTAACGGTAAATATAGTGCCATTTAGACTAATCGTACCTGGGGTTCTTGGGTTGACCACCTCAGGTTCCTGGGTGTGGTAAATGCCAATCTTTGTGCTAGGATGTCGGCAAAACGTACTCGTTTTGTCTATACAAGGCGGCTTCGTAAAGTAGTTGGTTCACGTGTAACTAACAAGCTCAAAGTCGCGGGTCCGATTCCCGACACGGATCGCTTGGAAAATGTTAGGCGAGCATTTCTCACAAAAATACGTCCTCGTTCGGATGAGAGGTAAAATGTAGGTTCCGTGTATGGGTGTTGGAGTGGACGTTAAGGATCGCTACCTTGCATAGAAGAACAAGAGTTCTGCAAAATAAAAAATTTCTAGGAAAAATGGCCTCGCTTCCTGGCCAATGCAATACCTTCGGGTGTAGTATTAGAAAATCAAATGTAGGGTTTATTTATATAATTTATATAATGTCCACTCCTATTACTTGAACTGCTTATACGTCGTTGGTTTGACTAGCGCCGCTTAGCTAAATTTTCTTGCCATTCACACTAATGTAAGTAGGTATGGGAATGCTGTTTCTGATTGGGTGGCTGAATCTTTTAATGTTTTGGCTACTTTTGCCTCCCACAACTGGTTTTGAGGCACTGACTTATATGGTTACATAGCTCTAGCATGTTGATGCTGCTACAAAGTTGTCGGCTGCTGAATTATCTCTGGATCAGGTTGAGAGTTCTGGCTTCTGATGTAAAGCGAACTGAGTTTGGAGAGCAGCTTGCATTTCTTACTGACTTCTACATCTGCACTTTCTTTAACTCCAAAGACCACTAGCTTTCTGTGAAGTTGGTCCATAGTAGCAGTGTACAAATACAGGTACATTAGGAAATATGAAATCGAATGCAAAGCACGTTAATTTTTAATTTTTGTTAATAGACTTGGTTTAAATTTTAGTCGTTCTTATTTCTATTTTGTCTTATATTGAAAGTTCTAGATTTTGCATTGATTTAATCAAAGAAGGGAATAAAATGTTTTTTTAAGTGCAAGATCAATAGGAAAAATGATAACCCTAATGCAAAAATTATATAAAGAATCTCATAGAAGTAATTGTTTATAGTGGTTTTACCTAATGTGTTTTGCAACTTATTTAAATTGAGCACATCGGGAAACGAATCAAATAGTGAGCTTCACAACAAAAAGTCTTATTGTAGGGTTGAAAATTTACTTCTATTTTTATAGCTGTACTACATTTTATTTGAAACACAAATGGTGTTCTCCGTTATGTTTAATGATATTTCCTTTCAGGTGCAATTCGAATAATACTAGGAGTTTGGGTTCTTTTTCAGTCATCGTCAGTTAATAGTACACTTTGAGGATAAGGGGCATTTCTGCGTATTTCCAGAACTTTTACTTTTACAGCAATTGAGGTTCTAAATGCCGTGGCCCTGTCCCTTTTTAGTTTTTTTTTTTGAGTCAAAACAAAATTGACTGCGAGCCATCTCATACTTCAGCACGGAAAGAATGTCTCAGAGCTAGTCCTATCATCTTAATAGGATGCGTTTTGTATGTTTCTTGATCTTTTTTAGGGAATTAAACCACTCATTGTTTCGATCGTCAAAATAATAAAAATGTCAAGTTTGACATTTATGACAAATTGAATTTTTTATTATTTTGACTACAATCCTAGGTCGTGCATCGAAACGTAAATAAAGACGATTTTAACAACTATGAGTGGTTTAATTTCCAACGAAGATCAAGAAAAATCCTGACAGGAGTTTCCTTTTTACTTTTAGGCATTTACTTTTTAGTTAAACCTAGTGTATATTTTCATACAGTAACCCCCGAAGGAAATGAAAGGTTAATTACAAAAAATTTAACAACTAGAGTTACTCCCCCCCTTATCAGCCACCTCAAATATGTCCGATGGATATTCATCAACCGCCTGGGTAAAGGTACGCATATTTTGTTTTATTTGGCTTTTTGGTAGCGTTCTTTAATGCAAGCTGCGGAGGTAATACACTGATTACCTAGTTTCTTAATTATTATTATTTATGATTCCTAGTTCAGAGGATCATCACATATAGTTACTTTGTTTGTATTACAGCCAACTTTCACTTTAAATGACGTGAGATACGTCTACAGTGACAGTTTCAAGTATTGAGCGTAAATTATGTGCGCAACGTAAGTAGTAAGCTTCACTCATAAGCGAAATTCTTGTTGCTCTGCTATTTCGGCAGGAAAAAAATCGGGTTTATGTTAATGTTATCCAAAACATTTTTCCAGTTGTCTGCAAACAAACAATTCTTAAGATAAGGTTGAAACGTTTCAAACTTTAACTAAGCAAGTATTTGCCGTTTATGGATAAACCGTTTAAGTACTCCGTTTTGTACGCTGTATGCTTTAAATGTACATTAGTCTTTACAGCACAACTTTAATGTTTAGTTATGTAAAAAGCATATAGAGGAAATTACTCTTGCGGTATCTGAACGTTCACGAATAAGAAAGTCATCAAATCTACACTCTCTTTCGCTGAGCAAATACAATTCAACGAGACTTCGATCTTGTGATATTTCAAATCTTTCAGTTTGATCAGAGAACCTCATTTGAACCAAATGCTATGCTGTAAAAGTGTATATTTGGCAAGGTGCGTTACTCTATATATAAATTTCATAATGTTTAAACGAAGGGTAATAAAATATGAGTAACGTAGCTATGGCTGAAATCGACTCTATTCCAAAAATTAATATAAATAAAATTAACGCCATTTATATTATTCAAATATTTATTTTTCCAAAAGCAGTATTTAACGTCCAATCGTGCCATTGAACCATTTTAAATATTTTGACTAGCGTATAATTGCAGGTAGCTGTTGTTCTGAATAGATGTTCTTACCTACAAATGACACTTTATGTTTATGGCCGATTAGAATATTTCCAATCCACAGTATTATTATATTTAAATAAACTGCAAATTCATCTTGGAGATATATATTAGTACTGGCGATAGCAAATTACTGATATAAATTGAACGATTACTGCATAAATGCATATTATAGACAAATCGCATCCTACAGAACAAAAAAATATTTAAAAGGGCCTATCTTGAGTTAACAATTAGCTAAAACAAAATGGTATATGGGTTGCCTATAGGATGCCTGATTATAGGAAAACAAACACTAAAAAATTTAAAAGCGTGCTGAAGCTGTTTTTACCACTTCGTATACCTCAAAAATAATAATCCGGTCTCCAAAACAGGCTTTATGATAAACATACTGTTAATTGTAAACGTAATGTACTATTTTCAAGGTCAGTACAGAAACTAATAAAACGTCCCCGTGTATCTAATAATATATCTTTAAAACAATGTTAAATTTCCTTATTTCTAAAAAAATTATACGATACTTTTGCATCTTTCAATTACCAGCTCGTAAGTGTGAGGACTAACGAGTCCGGTGCCTCTGAAAGCTGACGATAGTGGGTCATCGACCAGAGGTTAAGTCATACGGGATTATTGACCTTGTAATTGAAATCACTCGCTTTGATCACTTCGGGGTTTTTGATTCGTGTTTTCCGCACTCCCTGTAGTGATATTTTCACATATTAAGATAACTAATATCTACCTTTCTGCCCATTTGTGACAACATCGTAAGTCGCGTGTTAAACTCCAGGTTTTCGATTCATACTGTCTGATATACTATTCTTCTGGGTATCAACTCACGTTGTTGTCGATGGATTCGTTAGTCTGATGACGTTTTGGCCGAGTCGCCCTGTTAGATTCCGCCTTTTAGTAGCTATTTGCAACTGCTTCTAGTCATAATTGAACTGATATTGCTCTACCAGCGCTGTTACTCTAGTAGATATTTATTTGTCAGACGTGACTGGTTTCAAGTATTTTCACTCGACTGGTGCTGTGTATTGTTACCTTTGACTGATTCCTTTGTTGTGTTTGGTGGCACTTTTCAATTCGTAAATGTGTTAAGAATTGGTTGCCGTGTTGCTGCGAGTCCTTGCGCATCGTCGTTCTTGCTCTGACCTTTTGGTGTTTTCCGTTTCATTCCTATGATTCAGTTCGATTTGTTTTCTAGGGTTACGATGGATTTCATATTTTCAAAACCTAATATATTGCTGTGATAAGGGGTTGTTTAAGGGTGTATTGTATAGCAAAAGTCGTGCAGGAATCATAAATTGCGATAGGAAGCAGAAAACTGCATTTATTTAGTAGAAAATTTAATAATTCTTATATTATGTAAATAGTAAGCAGTTAACAACCGGTATATAGAGCATAATTAGTTTTAGGCGACGCAAATAAACACATCTCACAATGATAGGACGCATGTTTGGCATAGAAATAGGTAATTCATACATTAGGTAAATAACAAGGATTTAACACTCGGTATATGGAGCTTTAGTAATTTTAAGTAATGCAAATAACGATATTTTTCAGTAAAAAAACACGCGTATTTAGAAGTAAGGGTAATACATGTAATTAAACACGCATTAAAAAAGGTTCTAATTATTTATGATAAAATACGGAGATAAGAGAGAAAACTTAACGACGCTTTGTATAAGTGCGTAGTAACAATCAACATTTTTGATAAGAAAATGCAGTTCAAAGATCCGTAAATAAATAAAAATAGACGAAAGTGAAATTGAAATTACACCATGTATTTTTGTATAATATGGAAAACGCGATATCTAAAGAAAACAACGTATGGTTTAGATAACGAGGCATCTGTAGCAAACAACCATTACATAGGAAACGAATATATTACATCAGAAAACCACTTCAAGTGCAGGAAATGCAAGGACCTTATTGGTTAAGATAAGCGACGGACTTGGTGGAAACCCAACCCACATACAAGTCGGTTGAGCCTATATTAACAGCGAGAATGATAAGAGAGCTCAGTTTTAACTCAAGAAGGCCAAGCTGAGATACCCTGAACCTAAAAGTTACGCGTAATTTAATATTTAATAATATAATAGTGAGAATAGATAGTGACAAGTAAGTGCTACAAATATGAAAGTTTATTTTTCCAATTAACGTAAGTAGAATTTGGGGTAATTTATTTAAACTAATAATATAATAATAGGACTCCAAATGTGTGTATAATTCGGATCCAAATGGGTGTATAATCCCAACTCCAAATGTGTGTATAATCCCAACTCCAAATGTGTGTATAATAAATCCGAGTGGATAGATATAATAATTCCAAATGGGTGTATAACCCTGATTCGAATGTGATGTTAATAATTCAAATGTGTTGATGATAATAATTCTGAATGGACGTTGGTTGATAATGGATGGTATAATAATTTAAATGCATGGAAAATTCTAATTGATGGTATAATATTTCAAATGTATGGATAATTTGAATAAGGGGATATTTTTCTGGATTGAAGAAATACTTCAAAGCAGCGTTGACGATTTTGGTATAATTTTGAGTTGCAAGAAAATAAAGAAGTAATTTATGGAAACCAAGAGGTTCAATTAAGCAGAACAGAACAGGTCAGATCTAATTAGTTTTAAGATATTTTTTTCTATTTAAATTTGGACATTGAATTTACTTAATTTATAAAAGTGTAACAAAGTCAGCAACAAACTTTGCGTACGTTAAAAGTACGTAATATTAGGAAGATATCTGGAACGTTCGAGGTTTCTTTGATAAAAAGGTAGTTTTTGGTGACTTTAGATTGATTGCAAAGCATATGAATTTTGGGAGAAATAGGACTTATAATATTGATTGATTGAAGGGTGTATTTTAATAATTTCAAAACGTGTACGTAATATTTCTTTTTATTATGTGGAATTAATTAACTTCGTTTTATAATTCAAACAAAGAGGTAATCAAAAAGGGGTGAAGAAGAAAAAAATTGTTCATCGTAACGTTGTACAGTCTGTGTAGAATAATAAAAGCTAGCCATGGCATAGTCAGTAAAATTAGTGAGATTTAGAATTTGATAGGAAAACACAGAGAGGTGGAGTTAAGTAAGAAAACGTCCATTGACACTGAGTACGGCGGTATCATATCAATATATTGCTGAGACTCAAGTGCCTATACAGTGGCAGTCACAAATTATGCTGTCACCAGTCTCTACGTTGGATACACAAATAATGCTGTAAATTGGCTATACACAAATTGTATTAATGAGAATGTAGTGGAAAAATATATGAAATTACTATCTTACCGTGTCTTTTTTCTTGTCTAGCTAGTTCAGCGGAAAATATATTGTGGATTTTATCAAAAGAAATAAAACACAGAAATTTCAAGAAACGTCTATTAAAAATCTTCTAGGCATTCAAAACATCTTTCTTTTATGCATATTATGTAAAAAATCTCTTACATTAACAAATATAAATAACGCTTATAAAAACAATTTACAGCTATAGCTTAGACAGAAAATCTTACCTATTGACTGCTTATGTATAAAATAAACTTCACCTAATCCTTATTAACAAGTACAGAACCCAAACATCTCCTATGTGGGTTACAAAAATTCTCTTTAAAATTCTCGGGATAATTTAACTTTACTTGTATTGCCTTGGTTGTCGGTGTAATTTGCCAACGGCTCTGGGTAGAAGCTTTTGAAAAAGGTTTAAATGCTTTGAGTTTTGACCTCAACATTGCAGGAAATAATCCCTTGACAAATAATTTTCATAAAACAAAAATTTTATTATAACTTACTTTACTCAAATACCCTACTGGGTTACGAAACAAATGTATACCTGCAGTTGATATTGTCAAATAGCGCTTATAAAAATGTCATTTCCATTGTAACTAACGGCATTGAATACTTCCTGATCCCACTTCAAATCTCGATTTATAATCCATCCTGACGTTAAAATATCAATTTGCAAACTGCATTTATTTTTAATCGATTAAAATCAGCAGTTGATCTTGTACCAAGATTATTTATATTATTCTGATAAATCTTCGTTATACTTTGCAAATAATTACGTTTGATAACTTCCATGTTACTTGTAGAACCCCGACAAAATAGATTACAAATTACTAGAAACGTATATGTTGCATGTCGTAAAATGAATTATAGAACGAAACTTTACTCGAAGCTAACGTGTTGTTTGACTATAGATATATTAAAATCAACTAAAAACAACACCTTCGATGATATGATACATCCGGGTAATGCAATATTCCAAATTAATTTCGTGCTTTATCTCTAGTTAGTTGTGGTCAGTATAATTAATAGCTATTGTACAGCCTCTTGCATTCTGTGTTGATGCATTAAACCATAGTCGTTGTTATCTCTCTCTTAGAGCTATAAAACTCGTTATCTCGGTTTTATGGCTTTTCCCTTTTCTCCGCAACATCGGTAAATTGCCATTGTTGCATAAATAATAAATATTTTTAATGAATAGCGCGAGATTAAAATTTAAATTGATTAGTAACATAAATTGCTACCTCTCACAATGAAAATCTTGTAAATATTATTAAATTCCAAAACACTATTCAATAACAAGTAAATTTTTGATTATTTTAAGAATTATTTAAGTATCCAGAGCTTACCTTTTTAAACTCTCTTAACTACTAGTCTAACATTCTTCTTAATCTTCTTTGAATGAAACCACTCATAGTTTTTAAAAACTATGAGTGGTTTCATTCCCAAAGAAGATTAAGAAGAATGCTAAACAAACCACAACAAACATACAGGGAGTATTTACTAGTCTAACCTTTACTTTTTTGTGCCTTGAATGATCTCCGGGCTAGCAAGTAAACCAGTAATTTAAACTCTAAACGATATAAAAGTCCACAAATTAAATATTAATAATCCATGAATAACGATAGCATCCTCATATAAATAAATTAATAATAAAGCTTGAGTTAAGACGTGCTAATAAGAGGTAATAAGACGTAATTAAGACGTAATAGTAAAATTCTGATGGAATTACACTAGACTTTCATTAGAACTAAAACCGAAGCCTATTTCCAAAATGACCAAAATTTAAATGATTGAAGACACATTATAAAAATAATCATAGATGGTTTATAATATTTACACTGATATTGAGAGTCACTGTATAAATTTTAATATAGAGGTTTGTCTAAGACCGCAATATTTATAACTCAATCCATAAATCATAGCAACCTAATATTGTTCAAAGATTTTTTATTCTTTATATCACGGAGACACCTCCAGTAGTAATTGTTTATGCTCACAAAAAAGCATATGATTGATTTAACGTATCTAAGTATGCGATAGTTAACTACATTGACAGTAGCTAAAATCCCAAAATTCAAACGCACCATCTCTCATATAAGCACTTAGCAGTCACAAACATTCCTTTATAAATACTATATATATCTTGATACTTTGACTTATCACCGCAAATGTTAATTTTATCACAGTATAATAAACTCTTAATTTAAAATTACGTCGTAACATGTATGCACTGCACTTTATTTTCTAATGCTACATCCGCAGTTATGTTAGTCAGGAAGCAAGTTTTTTCTTAACCTGTAAAGTGTAGTAACGAGAATGCAAATGCAAAAAAGGCCTAGTTTTTTGTTCAAATTGGACAATGTAAAATTATTACTTCTAAACAGGTACTCTTATACCACGTAGAGCTAAGGTATCCAGTAGAAGCATTTAAAAAAATAAAAAAAGACCTGAAAAATTGTAGTGCTTTGGCATTACATAAAAAACCGAAAGGAGAAAAAAGAAAATTAATCTCGAACAGACAAACCTACTATTGATATTCTCTGTATATTCTGACTTCATATACAGTTTGGTCAGTAAGCAATATATTTTAATAGAATTGTTAGTTCGATCAAACCTATAAACTTGAAAACTACAACAGCATTGTTTTAATTCTGCTAAATACTTTAGCTTCATGAATTATTTTAAACCACAAAAAGAATAAATAAAATATTTATTTCAGTAAATTTTCATGGCGGAATCGTATCATTTAAGACAGCTTTAGAATTATAAATTAAATAATAGTGAAGTCATTAATAGGTATCTCAAATATCAGAGAGCTTTTTTACAAATTCTAGTTAAATAAATTATATTCAATGTCACAATATAAAGGAAACTCCAGACACACTTAAATGTTAATACAATGTAAAAACCACACGCTGAGCAGTAAAATTCACGAATATCGGAATGTAAACAGAATTTAGTCATTTTAATACAGTACAATGTAAAATGTTGCAATGTATCCATTTTATATTGCTGAACACAGAAGAAATCACGGACATAGACTTAAGCGAATCAAATGATACCACAAGTTCTTTTCCAGGATTTACTACATAGTCCCAATAGGAAAACTGCATCATGACAAAACCCCCGACTGAACGTAAGAAAGAATGAACGTTAGATTGCAATAGCTACATCCGACGGAAATATTCGCAAGTCAGGAACCCAAAAACATCAAAAATATTAATTTGAGCGAGTAAGGGACGACGGCTTTGGGGGGTGGTGCTTGAGGTACCATAAAAATAAATTAAACGTTATTGTAAAAATATAGTCCTAGGACGAAAGTAATGATTTCTTACAGGAGAAAACGTGGCGTGCAATTTAATCCGTTGATGTATAACGCTTATTTTGCCCCTAACAAAATCTAAACGCAATATCACAGTGTTACGCACAAAATCAGGTTTCAAATTTAATAAAAAAAAATAAAAAGCCTTATTGTTGACTCAATAAGTACGATTAAATAAAAAACATTTTTCCTTAATTCCGAAACAAAGAGAGGACTCATAAACTGCGTAGGAGAAATATCAAAATGGCTATTCGGGATTAGACTCGGATGATGAACAAAATATAAATTCTTAGTAGGGGCATTAGTAGGTAGTAGCAGAAAATTGAAAAACGACTTAAGTTTACAAAAGGCCCTGTTAAAAAATTGAATGGTACCTATGTACTCAATTTCAAAGTTCTAAATGAAAACGAAATACTTTTAAGAGTCAATTAAAAATTTTGGTGTGGAAGTTGTTATCCTAGTAGGAGCATCTTCACTATCGAATCTTGTCGGTAGTTTAACAACTGAACTATATTCAGTTCAGAATTTAATTAATAATTTAGGTATAGGTATATGGTTTGCACATTTCAATGTATTTCACAGCTCGATAATTAAACTAAATTAATTGAATAACGCTATCAAAATTAAATGGAATTTAGGAAACAGAGCAAGTGCCTTATTTACAAAATTTTATTAATTACTATTCTCTATTTTCAACACAAGTATCCACTGGTAATTTTATCCCAATTTAAGTATATTTAAATAATTCAATCATTATCCACAACATAATAATCAATTTCGAGCAATCTTACTAACCAACAACAACGATTACTGGCACTACCGATGAAAAATGCCCGCAAAATAGAGTGGTTCTAATATTGCCACCGATACGATTTACACAAAAATCAACCGTGTATGGCAGAACTATTACAAATAGGGAACAATGCCTGCCTAGGTACAACAATGCAATTCTAGGACTCCACAATAACGCAAATAAATGCTGTCGATGTTTTTGTGATACCTGCAAAACACTTCATTGTACAATCCCAATGTAATAACGAAAACCTGTTTGAAATAAAGAAACATAGAGTATTTTTCTTTGGAACATGTTCAATGAAGTAAACGAGCAATTATACTTCTTCTATACATCATTTGAAAATATAAAAGAGAACACTATGTACTTCAAATATAAGAAATTGATAAGTACAAGATAAAAAATCTGAAAATAATAGCGAAGAACTTAAATTCAACGAAATTAGATGACTATGCACAATTAATAACCTGGATAAATCCTATCTATATTCATTATATTATTATTTTTTAGCATTAGTCTACTATAGTTTATTTTAAAATTGTGAAACCTAGAACTAAGTAAAACAAAATCACGACTTAGAAAATGGAACTCCTATTTTCTAGCTTATCAACAAAAGCGTGATGTTATCAAAATTATATTAAGTAATCATAAGGGAATAGTGCCAAATATATTAGAAGCAGAGATAGGAAAAACGAGAAGAAGTGGTAGACCTAGGTTAGACTAATGCACACAGATAGTGAAAGATGTAGGCTGTAGGAGTTTCAGGGAGATGTGTAGGCTAGCTCAGAATAGAAATCAATGAATGTACGCATCCAACCAGTCCCAAGATTGATAAATTAATGACGAAGAAAGTAACTGTACTTAAACATGATGATTATTATAAGCAACTACAAGTATTGTTTGGGCAATATTCTCGAATAATGTTAATTGTGTGAAAGGAGTTACTGGAAAACTATTATTTCGACAAATCTCTAAGTGTTGGGGGATCTTGGCAGCCACAGGCTGTTTAACCCCCTTCACTGAATCTCGGTGAAATAGGGCATAAAATTAGAAAACAATAGAAGGGGAACCAAGCTGTACACACGCTGTGTGAGAATTTCGGGGAACTGTGTAGGCTAGCTCAGAATATAAATAAGTGCAGGTACGTGTCCAACCAGTTTTGAGGCGGAAAACCTAATGACGAGAACATAAACGCAGATAAATCCAATGATTATTATAAACAACTACAGGTCTGGTTGTGAAATATCTGCAACTAATGATGACTGTGCAAAAAGATATATTGGAAAAAATATTAAATCGGTAAATGTTTAAGTGCTGGGGAATTTGGCAGCCACAGGCTGCGTACCCCTCTTCACAACCACTGAATGTCGGACAAATAGGGTATATAATTGTAAAACAATAGAAGGGGACCGGAATGCATCTAACAAGAAAGAACAGCGCTGATGATGAAAGACAACAAACATAGAACAAGAAGAAAATTGTTGAAAGCATATGTGTGGAGCACAGCACAGTATGCCTATGAAATACTGGGAGTCTGAAAAGTAAACAGAAAACGGTAGCAGCCTTTTGAAATGCTGTGCTTCAGATGTATGAGGATGATGGCATGAACAGACAAAGTTAATAACAAATAGGTAAAAGATATAGTAGGGGAACAAGGATATCTGGTGAAGAATATAAAAGAACTAAAAGGATAGAATACGTTCTAAGGTATTTTTGGGGAATAGTTTGGGATATATTACAAGCAGAGGTAGGAAAAAAGAGTTAGATGTAGACCTAGACAAGATAGTGATAGATGCAGACTGTGCAAATTTCAGGGAAATCTGAAAGTTAGTTCAGAATAGGAAACAATGATAGTACGCGTTTTACCAGTTCCAGAACTGAAGACCTAATCATAATTAAGTAAGCTACAATGACTTATATTAAACGTTGTTGTATATTTCCATATTATTTTGTGATAATAATGCGTAATTTGACTATTGATAATCATAATTAAATAAGAGAAAAGTGCAAAAACACAACATTATCTTGGATAACAGTAGTTTAAAATTCCAGACTGAGGAAGACTAGCCATCGGTCGGTACCAAATACTATAACTTTATAGTACTTGACTTTGTAGTCTCTACTTGCATTCAAACTTAAAATAAATTGTTCTTTTATTAATTTTTTACAAATAAAAGGTATAACGCAGAATAAATTTATTGTTTTGCAAAATGCCCTTTATTTGACTGGAACTTCCTATCTATTAAAAATTTCAAATAATCTGGATTTGAATATCGAATCAGCATCATACTCTGATAATGGTGAATTAAATATTCATAATTCACATGTAAACTTTACTCGAAAATTTGAGTCCTATCCAACGATACTTTCAGTGTTCGATCAAGTTTTTGCAACCATGATGCGCGTTGGGCGGTGTTTATACTGATGTAAAAAGCGTAAATGGAACCTGAAACATAGTTTGTCTTTACGCAGAATGTGGGAATTTTATAAATCCAAGAAATTATTTAATCAACGTAAACGCGAGGAACTAGCACTGTAGAAGTAGTGCATTATATCTACACTTTATAAAAGTACCGTTATTGCACTACTATTAGGTAACTACTAATACAATTGGTAGTTTTTCGTCGCGGAATAAATATACCACGCGAGTTAAAGTTCGGGCCTTTGGAGCTGGTTTTTTAAAAACACTTTGAAACTTTAACACATTTTTATTAGTTAAAATTTGGATAACTTGTACATAATACTAAAATTAATTATTGTACAGGTGAGTAGCTCAAACAACGAAGTATGGAGTTTGGAGACTGACTGCCGGGCATTGAGCTCCCGGGCCCTTTATAATAACCTGCCCCTCACACGGCTGTGAGAACTTGCAGATCTCATGTCTGCGTTTCTCCTTAATTGTACACTTTAATACAATGTAACAACTTAATTCTAAGTAATTGCGGTCTGTTGACCGCCTGTGACCTGCCACCTGCAGTATCACTGCCCTCACGGATGCAAAGTTGCATGTCCGTTCACATGAACTGTCGATAACCTCTCTGGGTTATCCTTGTGTTACAATGTTGCATTGAACTTATACTTTTACTTAATAATTTCTAATAATTCCTATTAGATTCAATATATCAATATATATATATGTAATTGGGGGATACATAACTCCTCCCACCGTAAATGAAAAATTAAGGTTTTTCTTAATTTTTAAATACATAAAATACATTATTTAAATTCATTTAAAATTCATTGTTTCTAATGGTATGCTTATTGTTTCCTTTTTTCTCTTTGTTTCCTTAAATCTAGAACTGTTTCCTTCATTCTTATATCTAAGGTACATTTTGTATAATACATACATGATTACAAAAATTATTAAAATGATTAATACAATTGTCCAAACACTTATATTGTTATAATGTAACTTTGGCGTTTTGGGTTCACTTAATTGTTCTTTATAACTTTCCACTAATTTCACGGCGTGGTTGAGGTCGTCTAAGTCTAGATGCTCTAGTTTCATAGGTTTCTTAATTATTTCTTTGTCTTCTTGTTGTATTTTGAACTGTAGTTCCGGTTGGTTTGCAAGTTTCTTTGTTGCTATGGGATCTTGATAAACTCTGATTACTTCATCTTTCAATTTCACATAACAATCTTCTTTGAGGGTAATTAGTTTGCTTCCGATTAATGCTTGGTTATTTTCATCTTGGTTGCAGTGGATGGTTGCTATTACTTCTGTTGGGAAGATTGCTATCCATTTGTTATCTGTAACTTTTTGAATTTTCATATTAGTTATTTGCACTTGTTTGGTTTCACAGTTTTCGTAGTGATTTGAGAATTTTAATAGTTGTACTTCACAAGGGCTGTCTTCTTGAATGGTTGTTGTCGTCATCGATTGACATATATATTGGTTTGGTGTTACTTCAGTACATTTTTCGTTTGTATAACCATATCTCAGTTCATTTAGGGATAGGAATTTGGTTTTGGGTATGATTACTTGGTATGTGCTAGTAACCTTTGTTGGAAAAGTAAATAAATGATAATAATGATAATTGTTACTTTCTACTATTAAAAATATTATTTCGTTTTTCTTAATGTTGCTAAAATTTGTTACATTAAAGTAAGGTTGGATATTATTTGAGTAAATATTGTAATTTTGTATACTGCCTAGTTTATTGGTAGTATACCAGGGTTGCTTTTTATATGTTATACTATTGGGTTGTCCGTTCTACCTGGGTGGAGGTTGACGGTAAGGGTGATGACTGTCCATCTGAAATTACAGGGTGTCTTAGGTTTTTTAAATGAATGTACTTTGTTATTTTACCGTTGTCTACTACTGCTATATTTTTATCTGATATTTTCTTAATTTTGAATGGTCCTAAATTTCTGGGTGCTGTTTTATGTCGCTTGCTTTGAAAGTTTTTCTCATACACGGTTTGTCCTATTGAAAATTTATTTGAGTCGGTATTTTTGTTTCGGTTTGTGGTGATACGTTCTTTATCGTTCTCTAGTTTATCTTTTACTTTGTCATAAGTTATTTTTAGTTTTTGTTTGTGATCTTTCGCATATTGTTGATATACTTCTTTATTGTAGTGTATGTCATAGGGATTTCGTGAATCTGAATGTCCTAATGTTAATTCTAAGGGTGTAAAATTTGTTGATGAGTGAATTGTGTTATTATAGGCGATTAGTGCGTATGACATTAAATTGGTTATATGTTCCTTTTTATAATTTATTCTTAATAATCTAATTTGTTCTAACAGGGTTAAATGTAGTCGTTCAATTAGTCCGTTTGATTCAGGGTGGTTTTCCGTTATGAAATGAATTTTTATTTTGTGGAGTTCTAAAGTGTTTTGTATTGTCTCATTTTTAAATTCGCTACCATTGTCTAAAGTGATTGATTCGGGTGTTCCGTAAAATGTGAAATATTGTAAAAATCCTTGGGTCACGTCAATGCTATTTTTGGATGTGATTGGTATGGCTTGGCCTATTTTTGTGAATGCGTCTATAATTGTTAGATAGTTTTGCGCTTCTACTACTAGAGTATCGGCATGTAGTTTTTGAAATGGTTTGTCGGGTGTTTTGGTTAACATTAAGGGTATCTTTGGGGGGTTTCCTATCGTATTTCGCTTTGTCACATAATTCGCATTGGTTAATGAAATCTGTGGTCAAGTCCTTCATGTCTTTAAAATAATAACGTCTTACAAGTTGCTTTATAGTTTCGTTAATTCCACGATGGTTGGTTTTTCCTTCGTGTTGATTTCTAATTACATCGTTTATTTCGTCAGGGTCGTCTAGTGTTATTAATTTTCTAGTACATCTGATGAGTTCAGGTCCAGAGTTATTAAATAGTTTAATGTATAATTCTGAAAATCTTTGGTATAAATGTTCGGTATTGAAATAAAAATAAAATCGTTTTTCTCGGGGGTGTATTCTTTTAGAATTTTAATTATTTGTTCCTCGTTGTCGTCTTTAGTTATTTGAATGTGGTATATTTTTTTATTGTCTACTTTTGTATATTTTACTGGATTGGGGTTATCTAAAACTTCGGTTATTATAAACTGGTTGGGTTTCATATCGATTGCTTCGTTTAAAATTTTAATCGCGTTTTTTGGTTCTTCGTTTTGTGTCGAATGTATAGTGTCGATCTCGTCTGGATCTTCCCTTATTTCTGTATCGTCTACGTTTCCTATAATGGATTCCGTTTCTAATGCATTGAGTTGGATTCGGCTTAAAGCGTCTGCGTTGTTGTTATAAATTCCCTTTTTATATATAATTTCGTAATCATACCCTCGAGTCTGATTCTCCATCTTTGTAATTTTGAATTTGGTTCTTTCAGTTTGCATAACCATACTAGTGGTCTATGGTCGGTATATATGTAAAATTTTCTTCCGTATAGGTCAGGTCTAAAATATTTTGTTGCCCAAATTATGGCTAATAACTCTTTTTCTATAGTGCTATATTTTTGTTCGGTTTCATTCAGGGTTCTGGATGCGTAGCTGATAGGTTTATCGCTACCTACTTTTCCTTGGTTCAATACTGCGCCTAATGCTACATTCGATGCGTCTGTCGTCAGTATAAATGGTTTTGTAAAGTCTGGGTATTCTAATACAGGGTGATTTGTTAATATGTTTTTAATTTTGTCTACAGCTTTAATAAATTCTGGGGTATGTTCAATTTTGTTTCCCCTTTTTAAACAATTTGTCAGGGGTTTGGTTATCTGAGCGTAACCTTTAATGAATTTGCGGTAGTAACCACTAAGTCCTAGAAATCCTTTAATTTCTTTGTTTGTTTTTGGTAATGGGTAATTTAGAACTGTATTTGTCTTGTCTGAATTTGGCATTACTCCTTGGGGTGTTATTACATGTCCTAAAAATGATACTTGTTTTTGTAAAAATTCACTTTTGTCTAATTGTACTTTAAAATGTGCTTGTCTAAGTCTTTCGAATACTTCTTTCAATTTTTCTATGTGTTCTACCAGTGATGTGGAATAAACTATGATGTCGTCAAGGTATACAAGGCATTTCTCATTGTGTATTCCTCGTAGTATATTGTCCATGACTCTCTGGAAAGTAGCGGGTGCGTTCTTTAGTCCAAATGGCATTCGTTTGTATTCGTAATGTCCTCTAGGTGTGCTGAAGGCTGTTTTTGATATGTCTTTTCTTCCATCTCTACCTGATGGTATCCTGATGCTAGGTCTAATGTTGTAAAATATTGGCATTTGCCTAATTTGTCTAAAATTTCGGTAATATTTGGTAGTGGATATTTGTCATCTACCGTTTTTCATTTAACTTTCTATAATCTATTACCATTCTGTACTTTCTCTTTCCGGTTGCGTCTAATTTCTTGGGTACTATTAACACGGGGCTGCTCCATGGTGAATTGGAGTGCTGGATTATGTCTTGGTCTAATAAATCTGCTACTTGTCTGTCAGCTTCTTCTTGGCTTGCATGAGGTAGTCTGTATGCTTTTGTAAAAATTGGTTTATTGTCTGTTAACTCGATATTATGTTTTACTGTGTTGGTGAATGTCAATGGTATTCCTTCACAATGGAATATGTCTCGGTATTCAAAACATAAGTTTTTAATTGCTCTTTCTTCATCTCGATTGATATCGGTATTGAAGCGGATGTTAGTTAAATTTTCTCTTAACATTTCGTCATGTTCCATTGGGTTGTATTCGTTTTCTAAATTTTCGTCTATTTCCATTTCGTTAAAATTTAGTTCTTCTACGTTAATTGGGTCTGTCAATGATAATTCTACAGGATAGTCGTTTGAATTTAATATTGTTGTGGTTGCAAAGTTATCTTTTATTTGTACTAAGGCAGTTGGGGTTTCTACTCCTTGTTGAAATGTCATATGATTTATTATTCCTAAATTTTTGTTAGATTTTACTGGGATTTTTATTTTTCTTTCCGTTCGGGGTTCTATAGTGTATTTTTGTTCAACTTGTGTGTTTTGAAATTTAATTGGGATTTTTCCGTATTTTGTCCTTAATAAGCGATTTTTAATGTCAATGTTGGCTCCTAATTTTCTTAGAAGGACCATTCCGATTAATCCGTCATATTTGTCGTTAAATTCGAATACACAAAATTTATGTTTCATTTTAACATTAAATGTTCTCGGTAAGGGTATATTTGCTACGAATTGGTGTAGTGTTGTTTGATAAGCTGTTTTAATTTTAAATGGTTCTCTTTCTACATAATCTAAATAATGTTTTTGTACGGTTCTGGGGCTAATTAATGTTTTAGAGGATCCGGTGTCGATTAATAGTTTGAATTTGGCGTGGGGTATTTCTATGTATGGTAATACTAAGTGATTTATGTTATTTAAGTTTATTAAGTTTGGTTGTCTATGAACGGGTCCATTTGAAAATTTGAGTTCGAGTTTTCTTCATCATACTCCTCGTAAGTTTCGTACTGTTTGTCACGTTCGTAAGTTTCTGCATGGTTTGTTTCATTGTTCGTAGGTGTCTCAATGTCATTATTCTGGTCAGTGTCAAATTTTTCTATTTCTTGATGAAATAATTCTTCCGATGTAAAATTACGTTTCTGATGAGGGTTTGGTCGGATATGTGTTATTTTTGTGTTTTGTCTGGTGTTACCAGATGAGGTATCCATTGGTGTTGGTTTGTAATAATTGTTAGGGTTGTTATGAGTATTAGTCATTGGTGTATTTCTATTAGGGTTTGCATTGAATGCTGGTCTTTGTTGGTTTAGGTTTTGATTGAATCTCGGTTGGAATGCGGGTTTCGTAAAAGTTGGGTTGAATGTTGGTCTTGAAAAATGTTTATATTGATTATTAAAATTGGTATTGTTAAAACTTGGGTTATTACTTCGCGGTTGATTTGTTTGTGGGTTAAAGGGTGTGAATTTTTGTTGAGGGATTGTTTGTCTTGTAGCTTGTATAGTTTTTGTTGGTGAATAACTTTTATTCGCGTTGGGGTTGTATAGTCTGTTGCGGTAATACATTACATTTTCTTCTTCTATTACTAGGCTCATAGCTTCTTCTAGATTTTGGGGTCGTTGGAATCTGATTTTATCCGATAGTCGTTCTGGTAAAGCGTTTATATATGTGTCTAGTGCCATTTCGTCGTACATTTTGTTTTAAATGTCTAACGTTTTGATCGGGTTTTCGATTTTTAATTTTGTTAAAATTAAACTTCTCACGTCTTGGCATTTCATTCCGAATTGGTAGGGGGATTGATTGTGTTCCATTCTAAGGTTTATTAGGTCTCGTACCAGGCATTTTATATTACGTTGGTCTCCGAAATATGCAATTAGTAGCTGTTTAAACTGGTTCCATTCCGATAAGTCGTCCCTACTGGCGATTAAGGTTAGTGCCCTTCCGGCTAGTTTACTTATTACTAAGCGTATAAGCAATGAATTTCTTGCGTCATCTCCGGGTTTGTAAAAGGTTTTTAGGAACATTTCACATGCTCCAATGAAATTCGAGAGATGGGCCTGCGTGCCATCAAACGTCGGAATTGTCTCTAAATAGAGACGTAAGTCTGTGTTACTCATGTTGGTTAATGGTTGTTTTCGATTTTTTGGAAATTTCAAAAAAAATTTTTTTTTTTTTTTGAATTAAGCTTTATTTCGCTATTTGTAATGTTACTTTTGCTTCGGATTTATTAATTTTCCGTTTGGGTTGTAAAATTTCAAATTTTGTAGAAATTGGGGTTGGTTCTGTTATTTGTATCGTTTATTATGCTTTGGATGTATTAGTTTTTCTTTTGGATGATATAATTTCGAATTTTGTAAAAATTGGGGATGATTTTCCTTCTTATGACGTTATTTTTGTTTTGGTTTTTTAAATTTTCCTTTTTAGATTGGATAACTTAGAGTTTTGTAAAAATTGATGTTGATTTAGCTATTTGAAACGTTAACTTTGGTTTTGGTGTGTTAATTTTTCAATTAGATTAGGTAAATAAAATTTTGGTAAAGGTTGAGGTTTATTTTGTTATTTTTCGGCGTTATTTTTGATTTGAATTTGTTAATTTTCAGTTTGGATTGGGTGGATAAAAATTTGGTAAAAATTTGAGATTAATTTCGTACTTGTAGTATTGGATTTATTAATTTTAAGATTATATTGCGTCGAGTTATTTTTAAAATCGTAGTCGTTCTTTGTTTATATTTAATTACACAGTGCAGTGATGTTCTTGTGAGATTTATTTCAATAATGTTGAATTTATTTACCGTAGTCTTGGATTAATTGTTTTTATGCAGCTTTTAGTTCGTCTTGAGTTCCTGTTTCTTAAGGAATCTTAAATGGATGGATTTATTCTCGTTTAGCGTTGTTTTAGTTCAATTCTGTTATCTCGTGATTAATACTCTTCCGTGGGTTTTACTGAGCTGCGTAGTTATGACCTGAGGTTACTTACTTTTGTGCTTTACTGTTGAAATTGAATACTAAAGGATGTAATCTTCGTACGTTGAGTTAATTGCACTTACAGGTGTTAATAGAAATTATAGGAATTACTTTCCGTACTTTGTATAAAGTGTTACGTCTATTTATTTTTAGATCTCTTGGTATTATAATGCTTGTTGGTAATTGAATCTCTCCGTAATGTACGTTTTCAGTGTTTTAATTATGAGCTTCTTATGATGACCGTTTTACTGCACTTTATTTATAGAGTGTTGTGGTGTAATTTTCATGCGCTTCTATAATTCCGTGATAGATTAATACTTATGATGCAAATTGCTTTAGTACTGAAAGTTCCTGAAAGCTATTTCTTTAGTACTGTGCAAGGATTCTGAAAACGATTTTCTCTGAGTTTTAATTGTATAATAAGGAATGCTTTCTTCGCGTACTTATCTTAGGTGGTTTTAAGTTACCGTATTTTTAGTTAATGCAGAATGTTCTTGTGATTTATTCAGTATTATAGAGGTCAATGGTTTAGTTAATCGTTCTGTACAGTTTGTTCGAATTAGCTTTAGCTTTGAAATTAAATTGCGTTCTGTGTTTCTAGTTTGCCGGTTTACAAACGTGCGTTGAATCGCGGTAATTATTTGGTGTTAGTGAATGTGCGCCCGTTTATTTTTGGATTATTTTTGAGTTTGTTCTATGTATTATGGTAAGGATCTCTTTTTACTAATTCTCATTTACTTTTTAAGAAAATCTCTTTGTAAATAATCAATTCTTATTTGCTTTTTAAAGAAAAATATCTCTTTAACATTCAAGTTTCATAAGTTAATACTTTCTCGTTTTGAAAATAATTCACTTTGAACTATTTTCAAATATATTCATAATATAAAATACATAAAACAATGATCAATAAAATAATACTAGCATATATCAATTATAATTTGGTTAAAAAAAAATTTTTATGGAAATGAACTTACATTAGTTTCATCTGTTTCTTTGGTGGGTTCGATCGATTCTGTATCTTGTCCACCTTGGTTTGTTTTGTTGGCCTTAGACGATTCTTGTTCCTTGTCCAACTTGGTTTGTTGCTGGATTTAGACGATTTATGTTCTTCCTCCAACTTGGTTTGGGTTCTGCCAAAATTTCGAATTAAAATTCTTGGTCACCAATCTTCCGATTTTTGGATTTTCAGTGCCCTTTTGACATCCGTTACGACTGCGCCAGTTAAAGTTCGGGCCTTTGGAGCTGGTTTTTTAAAAACACTTTGAAACTTTAACACATTTTTATTAGTTAAAATTTGGATAACTTGTACATAATACTAAAATTATTTATTGTACAGGTGAGTAGCTCAAACAACGAAGTATGGAGTTTGGAGACTGACTGCCGGGCATTAAGCTCCCGGGCCCTTTATAATAACCTGCCCCTCACACGGCTGTGAGAACTTGCAGATCTCATGTCTGCGTTTCTCCTTAATTGTACACTTTAATACAATGTAACAACTTAATTCTAAGTAATTGCGGTCTGTTGACCGCCTGTGACCTGCCACCTGCAGTATCACTGCCCTCACGGATGCAAAGTTGCATGTCCGTTTACATGAACTGTCGATAACCTCTCTGGGTTATCCTTGTGTTACAATGTTGCATTGAACTTATACTTTTACTTAATAATTTCTAATAATTCCTATTAGATTCAATATATCAATATATATATGTAATTGGGGGATACATAACTCGCGTCGCATATTAATACATGCCATATTTTCGTTTTCACTGTTGTAGCGGGCAAAGAAGTGAAAGTATTTTTTGTGTTTTCGTTTATATTTTAAAACAGTTTTTATGAATACTTCTGAGACTCATCTAAAATATTATTCCTTTATATAGTTTTAACTTTGCAATATTATATATTATATAATTGTGTTAGAATATGCGGATTGAGGTAATTTAGCTACTGCCGTATTTGCATTTTTTGAAAACTAGCAAAACAATGTTTTTAAATCTGGTAGTACGCTGGTGGTAAGTTTCAGTGTTTGTGCAGGGTTATCTCCTTTTAAATACCACTACCAGTAATCATCGAAATACCATAGAATGCAAAGCATATTATTCGACGACCACAGATATTGGAAACAGCTTTTTTTATGCGTTTATAAGACCAAGGAACTTTTATGTTATCACGTGAAACAGGACAATTTAGTATCCTCTCATTTTAGCTCCTGAGACAATTATAAAGATATTTACAAGAATAGTATCTAGTGGTTACACGTAGACTCTTTTATAGATTGTTAAAGGAGTTTAATGAGTCCAATCAATAAGTAATCTAAAATCATATTAATATACTAAAAATTGAGCTTTACCTTAAATAAAAATGAATAAAAACCCTTAACCACAAAAAATATTTAAAATACTAGATACGTATTTCGACTACTATGTGGTGATCATCAGTAGGAATTTGCAATTAAAGAATAATTAGCTGTTGTCCGGAACACTTCAGAGGATATTCTCCTCACCACTTAGGCTGAAGTAAACCTTCCCCAAATACAATTTACTATAATGTTGCTTTAAGCACAATCGATGATATTCTCCTCACCCGCAGGCTAGTGTTCTCCATAACAAACAAATTAATTGTGACGCTATAACTAAAATCTACCTAATTTATACTAATTATAAATCTCCTGAAACGGAACCAAATTAATCTTGCTTTTTTATTGGTTGTTGACCAATAAGGAAAGCAAGGCAAATGGCTCTATGGGCCCTTCATCAGTGTTTAAGATGGGACCTTTATGGTTAACAATCTTAATTGATCATAGGCATTTAAGAAGGAAAACGTTCCGCTTTTAACCATTTTCTAGTTTAACGGGGTCGCAGGTTTCAAAAATATGTTTGGCGACCTGAGACCTTTCGTATTTACTATATTTGAAGTGAGAAATGAGCTTTTTAAATTTTGTTGTTATATTCCTCTTGGTCTGGCCAATATATTTTAACACCCTGGCCCTGAACAACTAATTTCGTAAATCCCTGACTTTTGCAATTTTTGCACCTTGTCTTTTGGATTACCTAGCAAATCTTTAATTTTATTAGTATTACTGAAGGCAATTTTGAAATTAATCTGTTTGAATATTTTATCAAGACCCTTTGTGGTTTTGTGAAACGTGAGTTTAACATATTTAACATTATCGTTAGAGGTGATCTATTGTAAATTCGTTGATTTACGATTGTTAATTCTGTTTTTACACTTTCTAAAAATATTATCTATAATATCAGAAAAGAAACCATTGTAATTCGCTATTTGTTAAATAACAGCAAATTCCTTATTAAATCTGTTTTTATTTAAAGGGAAATTCAATAATCTATTAATTAAAAAGTTAAATGAAGCCAACTTATGTTGTATGCTATGCTTGGAGGAAGACAAAATAAAGCGATTTACATTGGTTTCTCTTCTATAAATGTCAAATTGTAATTTATTTCCATTTCTAATTACTTATGTATCAAAAAATGGTAATTATCCATTATTCTCTAGTTCATACGTAAATTTTATGCTTTGAAATTTTGAATTTAATTCTTTAAGAAAATTATCAATATTTGATTTAGAAGTATCAAAAAATGCAAAAATATCATCCACATACCTCAACCATATTCTTGGGAAGTTTTTGGAGTTTTCATTTAACTCGGTCTCAAAGCGAGACATTAATAAATTTGCTATAAAAGGCGATAGGCTATTTCCCATCACAGTGCCTTCATGTTGTTCGTACAACTTGTTGTTGAATTGAAAACAGTTCTGGGACATGCAATGCAAAACAAGCTTGCTATAGTCCTCAACGTTATCATCATTAATATCACTATCTATAAGAACATCCTTTAAATATGCCAAAGTACGTGGTATTGGAACACTAGGGAATAATGAATTGACATCAAATGAAATTAAGGTTTTGGTTTTTCTAATGTGATATTTTTACTTTATTAAAAAATTGTAAAGAGTTTTGTACAGACAAACTGTTAAACTATAAATTCTTAAATTTATTTGACAGCCATCGTGATAAACAGTAAGTCGGTGAGTTGATATCTGAAACTATTGGTCTTATCGATTTATTATTTTTGTGAATTTTTGGTAACCAGTAAAGTTTTAGCATTTTAGGATTGGAAATTGTCAATTTTAATTTTAGTGTGGGCGAAATTAGGTTTGGACATTCTTTCAAAACTTATTCTGTTGCTTTAATAATGATATTTAAAGGAACCTAATTTTTACGTTTTTTGGCTATTGGTCTGTAAGGACCCTCAGACAGCAAAGTTTCTACTCTATCAACATAGTCTAGTTTATCCAGAATAACCAACCTATTCCCCTTGTCAGCCTTTAAATAATAACAATCCTTTTGTCTTAAATCTTTAATAATCAAATAACCTTTCCTTGTTTGTTGTGAGCCATTCCTTGCATAAGTGCGTAAGTTGTCCGAAAGTTGAATTTTGCATGCATATCTAATAAAGTTTTTTGAATTGTCATCAAATTTTGAAATGGATTTTTCAATGACAACAATAATATCTTCCAAAGTAGTTTTCAAATGATTTACTCTAAATTTTAGGCCTTGATCAAGGAAAGTCAACTCTTCATTATTAAAGATTTTTGACGATTCGTTAACAACTATTGAATCTAATGGAGGTGAAATAATTTCCAGTTTTTTAGGGGGGACATTGGCATTGTGTTTCTTTAAAAGAATCTTCAACTTAGTGTTTTGACTATTAATTTTGTCTAACAATTTATGATTGTTGACTTCAAAAACAAATCTCTGGAAATTACTCCATTCCTGAAAACCGGACTCAGACAAATTGCACGTTACACAGAGAAAAAAAAGCTTAATTCAACAAAAATTTATTTGGTCCAAATAAATTACAGTGTCACATAGCCATAAGGAAATATTATTTACCACACAAATAAATATTTTTGTTAAAGGTATACATAAATTTATTTAAAACAAAGAAATAAGGATTCACTCAACAAAATATATTGTTCGTTAAACATCCTGTAATTTTATTACAACACACTCAATTCTTTCCATTTAACTTTTTGCACAATTCATTCTAACATAGCCGTTACTTTGAATTTTTCTGGTTCAACCAAATATTTTGTTAGGTAGAAATTTTGCTTTGTTAAAAGGAAAAACACATTTTATTGATTTGATTATGTTGTTTCTTATTTCAACATACTTGTTTATTCTAGCCAATTTAGGTATTTGTAAAATAACCAAACATTTTTTTTAATTGAAGTATTTGCATACTTCATTTTAAGATAGCACCTAAATACAAATAATACGCTTATTTTAGTTAATAAAAAAATCCTTTGTTGAGTTGACATTTGGTCTTGTCAAATGAAACAGCCAGTTTTTAAGAGCTCCTTTAGGGAAGATATACCAGCTTCCTCCAACAAATTATCAAATTCAGTTTCCATCTAAAACAATTGTATTAACTGACCAAAAAATTTTGTCTAATTATAGTAACTGTAAATTTCATACTTACCTTGAAACGGAAATATTAATGTAGACGCATCAACTATTATACCTGTTCAACTATATAATAATATCTACTGTAAATATAATAATATAATTAAACTTTGTAGTATGCAGTATGAAGAATAATTTATTTGCCTTCTACACGCTGAAGATCGAAGGGCGACATTTACGTGATTAATGGCGGTCGGGCGGTTGTTTACTATAACGGCAAACAAATAGTACATGTTATATGTACGCGTGCGCAAAGGACATCTATTTGACGAACAAAACGGTTTTGTTGTTCCACGCTTCCAAAATTTCAAATCAAAGCAAACATGAATTGCTATAAATAAATGTATTTTACGTTCAAAGAATAATTATTTTGATTCAAAAAAATGAAATTTGGAAAAAATGTGTGGGCTTTACAGCTTTTTAGAAATCGAATATGTGTTTTTACAAAACTAATTCTAAGAGCTAAGCTCCGATACCTATTAAGTTCCGAAGAGCGGGAAGTCATGGTTAATAATCTATAGGAACACCAAATATTGTAAATACGAAAGCTCTCATGTCGCCAAACATATTTTTAAAACCAGCCACTACGTTAAACTAGAAAATGTTAAATTGTCAAAAGCGGTAATAACGTTTTCCTTCTTAAATGCCTATGAGTCAATTAAAATTGTTAAACATAAAGCACCCCTCTTAAACACTGATAAAGGGCCCATAAAGCCATCTGTCTTGCTTTCCCTATTGGTCAACAACCAATGAGAAAGCAAGATTAATTTGGTTCTTCTTCGGCAGATTTAGAATTACTATAAATTAAGTAGATTATAGTTATAACGTCACAATTCACTTGTTTGTTGTGGAGAACACCAATCTGCGGCTGAGGAGAATATCCTCGATAGTGTTTAAAGCAACATTATAGTAAATTGTATGTTGGGAAGGTTCATTTCAGCCTAAGTGCTGAGGAGAATATCCTCTGAAGTTTTCCGGAACAACAGCTAATTATTATTTAATTGCAAATTTCTACTGATAATGACCAGCACATAGTGGTCGACATACGTATCTAGTATTTTAAATATTATTTGTGGTAAAGAGTTTTTATTCATTTTTATTCAAATCGTTCCACAGTGTTCCTATAGATTATTTTTTATCTTAAATGGTTAGCTCGATGCTTTTCGCAATTTTTATAATGCTTTTTAGGATTTTGAAATAGTAATTGCTTTAGACACTTTATTTGTATTTAAAAAGTAGTGAAACACAGTTTTTAAATCCGGCATTCATTATGCGAAATAATCAAGTCTCCTTGTTGTAGGTTTACATACAGAAATGGTGATAACAGATTAACTTTACTACCGTTGGGAGATTTTCATTAAATTCTTTAACTCCATTGCAGCTTTGCAGTGCAATTACATTGTACAGTAGCTCTCTAATTCAGTAGATATATATGCACGTACTGAGGAATTCATTTATGTATCTTGTTAGCGGTAGTATATACATATACGAATGTTTAGCTTCTTGCACAGTTATTATTAAATGAACCAACAACTAGCATTAATAGTACAATTGCTAACATTTCTTAGAGGTATGCAAAATCAAGGAGTGTTTCAAACTATTCGTAATTGCAAATGAGATAATAAAATCGTATGCAATGCAAGATTGAGTTTTGAAGAAACACGTCCCTTAAACCTAAACCAAAGCACAGATACTTATTTGTCTTGAGAACGTCTTCCAAAATGTAATTTGTCCTTTGATACCATATTGAATACATTTTACAAAATTGTAAGCAAATTAAAAAAACTTGCAACTTAGTATATCAAGCTAACACTACTTAGATGTTAATTTTTTGCTGCTCCGATATTTTGCTTTAGATCGGTCTTGCTCCTAAGCACGCAGTCTAGAAATAGAAAGACAGGTCTTGAAAGTACAGGTAAATTTGAGAGTATTTCCGTTACGTTCAGAACCTCAATGCACGGAAGAGCAACAGAATGTTACAAAAAGAAATCATTATTGATTCCAAATCACGCACAAATACTGATGCAATGTTCGTTGGTCTTCTTTTTTTTTAGATGTTATGTAGACCTAGAGAGTACAAGCAGATGCTAAAATTCTGTACTCAGACTCTCTGAAGGTATACTATAGGTGGTAAAATTTTTCGTTCTAAAAATAGAATCTTCAGGAGACTTCCGATCTAGTCTTAACTCTAACTTCGTGCGATTTATAATGAGACACAGGGGTGGGTGAGTGAACAGAATTCAAGCGCCACAGCAATTTCGTGGTAGTTGTGCAAGCTTGCCCGTAAGAAAAAATGTAGATATCTTAACGCTCAAAAGTTCACTTTTAATAACTCGTACCTTTCTATCTGCTAAACCTAATTTGAAGCTATATGTATTCCTTGTTGATAATTCCTTATAAATTTTAAATATTATTCAATAAAACAACTTAATGGATGGTAATTTTTTATATAATCGTTCCTTGGAAATATATTAAGTCTACTCCCTTGGGCCTTTCTATATGAGTACCAGCGCTTGTGAATTTCATAAAATAAAATACCTTGAATGTAAAACTTAATTATATTCATCTTTATCAAGGAAAAATTATTACAATTATAAAAAGTATATTTACAAGTACGTAGTTTTACGATTTTAAAACAAGAGTTCTCGTAATTTTTAAAAGTTTCTAGAAAATCGATTAAAAATATGATTATTACAATTTTGTATAATAAAACCGAATTCAGGCCTGTGAATAGTTTACATGATCTTAGTGTCACATAACTTAAGTGAAAGCTTGACTTATTTATATTACTTTCTTTCAAGCATGTGCATTAGCTAATTAAAGTTCTAGATTTATTTAAACTTTAGATTTTTGTAAATATCGTTTATGGCTTGATTACTATACATATTATGAACTTCTATTCAATAAATAAGAATAATGAACTTCTATTTGTTTTTATATGCGAACGGAAAACACATCGTGCTTGCATGACGTAATTCACAGAACACAACTGAAAGACTTACCGATGGTATAAGTTTTTCTATGACTTACTCATCCTCATAGCTACAAAGGATACAAGTTTTCTTCGTAATTAAAATAAGGGTCTCCTAAAAGATGCAATGTCTAGGTGATGTGATGCGTATGTTTTAGCACGTGCTGTGGATCAAGTTGAATTTCACAATCTAGGTTCCATGAGCTCCGAAACTGCTTTCTTCTTTAACAATGAATCCAACATATTATTGTGGTTTTCCTTATAAGTTCCTGATTTCCATTAGTTCATTGTTCCTAGAGATGGACTCGGGCCCGACGCAGAAAAGTGACCGGCCCGGCCCGAAGTCCGGCTCGAAATAAAAACTGACGGCCCGGCCCGAAATTTCGGGTCGGCCCGACTTTAATTCAGTGAATGAGAAGATATTTTTTTCAGTTGTGTTTAACAAATAGCTATCACTCTTTTGTTTGATTTAAGAGTATAATGATTTTGAGTTACAATCAATACTTGTGGAACATACCGTAGTATATCGATTGATTTTTGATTCTCTGAAAAATCCTAGAAATATGTAGCAAAAGTACAAAATGTTTAGCAATTTTCAATGTTTATGAAATTGTTACAGACGGATTTTTATAGCCTCTTTTTACTTTGAGAAACTGAAACTTTTGGAATTGAACTTTGATCTATAATTTGACTGTTTTTGTTCTAATTTCTTTAAATTTTTATTTGACCGACTGACAATCGTGCCAAAGTTCAAGATTTAACACTTTTGGTAAATTACTGAACGCTAGAAATTAAATAAATTGTTTATAGGTCATAGTATAAACGGTATCAAACTTCATCGGTTAATATCTCAAGCGATTGAAAATTGGTACCTAATGTTATTAGAACTTAAGGAACTTGAAAGTCAAATAATATACCGAATGTTAGCTTAAAAAAGTTGGATTTTCAAGTTGTGGTATGTAGAGGATACCTTATTCTTTAGAAATACATATTATCTGATGGAATAGAAGTAAAATGAAGTAATTGTTTAAGGTTGAAGATTTTTTTAAAAAATGATTACCAAAATTTTATTTACTTTTTCCTTTTTTTATGGCATGAGTTCGATAATAGCATTATTATACATTTTCCCGCAAACGTAACATGGACACTAACTATGCTTGTTTAATAATAATAAGTTGATTTTTTTTTCAATATGTATCTTGCTATTCAAACTAAACATTTTATTTTTGTTCTTAATGTCCAGGATAAATTATAATATAATTTTATTATTTCTACACATTAATGAAATCATTTACAAATGACACATAACTATAATTCATCCAAATTACATAACTTGCAATTATGTCCTGCGTGATTAATCACCATGAAGTGCGCGTACTTTATGCGTGTTTAGTTTTGTCCAGTTTTTACGACTTAGATGACTCGGTCTATGTTGAAATAAGTCAAACAAACGCAACTAACAAATATCTCCAGTTAGTCTAATGTGAGCTCTCGAGTATTGCCGGGTACCGATTCCTTTCCAATCAGTTTGTGATTTAATTTTTTGTGTTGTGCTGTTTAAATGATCTGTGTTAAGTGTTTGTGAGTGTATTACAGTGAAATTTTCAATAAAAATACCACGTAGTTGCATTAACCACCCAGACTGTTTCTGCTATATTTGTGGTGAAGTAACACTAAGTCTCAGAAGAGAAATATAACTCCATTGATAAAAAAATCGTATGAATTATATTTTGGATGTAAATTGGATGATCAGGATAAGTTCTGAGCTCCTCATAGTTGTTGTAATTCGTGTGTAGGGTTGTTAACTGGTTGGTTGAATGGATCCCGTCACATGACATTTGCAGTTCCGATGGTTTGGAGAAAACCTAAGGATCACTCCACAGACTGTTATTTTTGTTTAACGAAAATATCCGGGATAACAGCTAAAACTAGACACGCTGTTAAATATCCTAATATTCCCTCTGCTTTAAGAGCAGTGCCTCACAGTCCACAGCTTCCAATTCCGGTAGCACCAAAAACATGGGAATAAGACGACGATGTTGTTGAAGGTTGTACAGAGATTTATCGGATGATGAAGAAAGGAGGAACCCAGACTTTTTAGAAAATACAAATACTGAACCGCACTTAATAAATCAGTCTGAACTAAATGATCTCTCTCGTGATGTACATTTATCTAAGAATCGAGCTGAAATACTAGCATCACGACTGGAAAAATGTAATCTTTTACAACGTAACACAAAAATAAGTGGTTTCCGTGAGAGGCAGTGTGACTTCGAATGTTTTTTCTCACAGTGTGCGGACTTAGTTTACTGCAATGATGTAGAATCTTTACTAGAAGCCTTTGGACATACCAACAATCCTGATGAATGGCTTCTTTTTTATAGACTCTTCAAAACGTAGTTTGAAAGCGGTTCTTCTTCATGTTGGGAATAAATACCCGTAGATCCCTTTGGTTCATGCAGCTAATATGAAAGTATAAAACTTGTGTTGGATATGATTCAGTACGAGAAACATTCATGGAATATTTGTGGAGATCTTAAAGTTATAGCAGTTACTTGGTTTACAACTTGGTTATACAAAATTTTGTTGCTTTTTGTGCGAGTGGAACAGCAGAGATAGAAAGAATCATTATATTAAGAAACAGTGGCCAAAAAGAGAAACATTGACTGTTGGAGAGAAGAACGTTGTGAGTTCAGCACTAGTGAAACCTGAAAAAGTTTACCTTCCCCCCCTACACATTAAGTTAGGTCTTATGAAAATGTTTGTTAAAGCAATGGATTGGGAGGGAAGTGGATTTCAGTTCGTAAAAAAGAAGTTCCACAATTTAAGTGATGCGAAAATAAAAGGTGTATTTGTTGGTCCGGATATAAGAAAACTAATGAATAATATTGAATTCGAAGGCAGTTTGAATGAATGTGAATTTGCTGCTTGGAAATCTTTTAAAATAGTTGTTAATAACTTCCTTGGAAATTACAAGACAGATAACTACAAAGAACTGATAACCGAGCTTCTGGAAAACTATAAAACACTTGGCTGTAACATGTCACTAAAGATCAATTTCTTAGATTCGCATCTGGACTTTTTTCCAAACAATCTTGGAGCTGTGAGTGACGAACATGGTAAACGCTTTCATCAGGAAATATTCACCATGGAAACACGTTACCAATAAAAGTGGAGCCCCAAAATGCTAGCTGACTTTTGCTGCAATCTTAAGACCGATATACCTGCAGCAGAGTACGCCAGAAAATCCAAGCGAAGCAGATTTTAGGAATGTACCAATATTACATGTGTGTATAATAAAGGTTTTCTTTAAATTAAAATTACAAAAAAACTATGCCCGATAGAAAACCCCCACTAACATATTTGAAATCAGCGCCAAAAATACTGTAAGCTTCAGCTGTTACAGTTCTTGTTACAAAAAAACTAGAATTTTGTTGTCCAGTGTTATTAATGGGTTCATGAAGACACTACGTAAAAATATTATTAAGAACGTTTACTTACTCAATGTGAGATAAAAGTTAAAGAACAGTGGAGTATCTACTCATGCGTTTTTCGGCCCGAAAAATTCGGGCCGGCCCGAATCGTTTGGCCCGGCCCGAAAAAAGATAGGCCCGGCCCGAATAAAATAGTCAACGACCCGGCCCGGATTCGAGCCTGAAATCCGGCCGGGCCCGGGCCGGGCCGACCCGAAAGCCCGAGCCCGAGTCCATCCCTAATTGTTCCATTTTAGTACGATTTTTTACTATTAAGCTGTTCTTGAATAGTCTTCATAACTATTATTATATAGCGCTAAAGATTTCAAAATTATTATCGCAGAAGTCTAATAATCTACTTGTTATTGATTGATTCTTCTAATAAGGTTTTTAGACACCTACCGCCGCCCTCGCCAAAAATGGCGATGCGCAAGTCGGCCTTCTCTCTAACAAGGAAAAGCATCTTGCTAGTAAGACCGGGGTTGGCCAACTGGACAAAGGCGTTGCACGTACTCCTTAGATTACTCTGCGCCTGCGCGTCCTTTGAGCCAAAGATCTTTTGTGTTACTTTCTACTAATTCTTCTTGCGAGTTTGAGCTAAAGATTTTTGTGGATTACTTTCGAACTGATTCGTTCCTTGGAAATTTAAACTACTATTTACAAAAAGTCATATGTAGGTATATTTCATTTACTTTATTGTAGATTGTTTAGCTAATGGACTTACTGTATTTATTTACGTTACGTAAATAAATACGTTTCACTACTACAAGCATAATTTAATTAACCTACTTTTTAATATCAAACTTGACATACCGATAAAAAAAAGGAGAATCTTGCAGAACAGCAAAATGAGAAAAATGAGGTACTACTACGATATTAGTGAGTAAAAGCTGTGAGTTTCGATAAATTATCGGTTGCTAATTTTGTTGCGCACGGCAGTTTTAAGCATTTCTATCAAAATTTGACAGCAATATTCCCTTTTCTTTGAGCGGTTTTTTTTTTGGAAAAAATTCTTTATAACAATTTCTTGAACATTTTCTACGCATCCTTAAAAAAATTTAACGTATAATGGTATTAAATGGTTTCATTTCAACGATGCTCGTTTTTGGCTAAAGTTTGTATGACAAGCTAATTTAAGAGACCGCATCATAGGATGCTCCATATCCTTAAACGTGTTGAGCCCTTATCAAACGTCTAAGAACTTTCATTTGATATAGGATAGCTGTTTTTCACTCGCGTATTGTATCTCTGCTGTAGACAAGTTCCCTAAAGTATTTAGAGTTTTTTATTGTTAATGTACTGCGGCATTTATAGCGGCTATCGGAGACACTTTGGAACATGATAGCTGCTTTTTCCAACTATTCCACTCCTAATCTGCAGAGGTTTTTATTACTAAAATCGTTAACATTGCAACAACCTTAAATTATTTAGGGTATGCTTATCTTGGATTTTGACTAACTAGTTTAGAAGATAATATGTCAGGTCACATGTAATTTCTCTTTTAACTGACTATAATAAAAGATAAGGCGATGTATTAGAAAAACACAATTAGAGCCGTTTATCAACCGTGTTTAATTACAAATAATAAAGAAATAGTAAACAGTAGTAATGGACGTGGATGACTGATCTATAAACATTGCTAGGTCGCAGAATCAATCGCTAGTATAACGAGGGTCTTCTATAAATTCAACACGCCAAGAATTTCTTAGGTCTTATAACTTGTAATTTGAACAATGTGAGTTGTAAAAGTATGCACGTATTGGCGAAATTATAATCGATATATAAAGGGAAAAGAACACATATACACTTTTAAATAGATTTTTCTCTAGAAATTCCAAACAAGATGTAGTTCTAAATAATGATATCTAAAAACAGCGAAACAGACTATGCAATATCCACAGCAACTGGGTTAGTAGAAACGACCACAGTCTCAAAGGATCTTTTTAACAAGATGTTACGGATGTTTGAAGCGTTAAATTATTAAATTTGAAATTACCCAAACGGGTTGGGAGTCCCGTAACAAAATAATGATGCACCGGCTAACTAGAGTGAAAATAGAACAGAAAAATTCAGAAAATGAAACAATTTATCAGGTGCAATTTTAAGTTACCTAACCAATAATACTTACCATGGAAAGCCTTTAGTCGGTCAAGTTTATGAGAACCAGCTCATCTAATCTACTTTATTGAGAATCATATTAAGACGGCGAGCGACCGGTAGGGATTTTTGTTCCATTATCCTCTTGATGAAATGGAATCTATTTTATACTAATATCATCTCATCATTCCTGCGAAGAGGTATGCATATAACAATTTTATATTTACACATATTAATATTAAAGTCAGTGATCTAAGGATGTTGCTGTAAACAAATACATACAAAAAAATAATGGTACAATTCTATTATAAGTTCATTCTTTATAAATCATATCCGTTATAACTAAACATCACCATGGGTTGCAATTAATCTTGCAATGTCTGGATCTTATAGCTCTAAGTTTTTAACACGAAGTCGTATTACAATAATTTATAAAACAATTGCCATTCCTAAAGGGCACCTAAAACAATCTTTAATTCTAAAAGAGTATGACTAATACTTACGATTTGAAGTGACCAAAAAAAGTATCTGGAGCAAAGAGTAAATTAGCTGGTCATAGGGTACTTATTTCCAAATTGTCTTTTCTGAGAACCCTGTAACAATCTTTCTTTGTGTGTAACAAAATTTCTTTACCGTATAACAAAATCGTATTAAAGCAGGTAGAAAGAATGAAACAATTTGCTAAAAATTATTTATTTGTAAACCGATATAAGTTTTAGAATTCTTAGTAAATCTTTGGCTCCATATGAAAACCATCAAACGATCTGTTATTTCCTAGTTTAATTAAACTGCAATGCTAAACTCCATATTCTGTATCAATAATAATATGGAAAATAATTCAGGTGTTTTGAATTCTTGCCTAGAACGTTTTAAACAGTATTCTAATCATTGAAGGTCCGTGTAATTAGCTTATTGTTTATATATAACTCAAGGTTTTCCATTTATTTCAAAACACGTCGAGCAGGGGTCGCCAAGCATTTGTTCTATTTAGCATAAAATTTCGAGAGATTAAAATTCCCCACTTTGAATTGTCCTCATAAGTTATTTTCCTAATTCTCTCACTTCCACGTTAGTCTTCGATCCAAGTGATATGGGAGTCCTTGGTGGTGAGAATTAGTGGTGAAAGGTCAAGTGCCACTGATACTGTTTTAAGTCATCCTAATTAGATACAGGTGACCTATGCTTATAGAGCGCATACGTAAAACACATTATCGTAATACGCAAAATATCGGAGCAAGAAACGGATTTTTCATTATGACGTCTACAGAAATATTTATACAAAAAAAACCTATTCAACTAATGACTATATTTTATTGAACTATTTTATAATAAGAATAAATATGTCAATGATATACGTAAAAATTCTTACCAATAGTACTCCATGCAAAAATGACACGAAAAAATTAAGGATTCTCAATTCTGCATGCTCCTATAAATTTTTATATTGTTATTTAAAAGCAGATGATTTAAAAAGCAGTTTTAGATAGTGCATTTGAAAACCCCCTTTCTTTAGACGTATTTTTTATATTTGATTCTGTTGCATGATATATTTTTTTTTGGAAAATTCGCACTAAACGGGATGCGCTAAGTGGGGGACGGGAGTTACAATCAATTATTTTACATTAATGCACAAATATCGTTACATTCATATTCAAATAGTGGCTAATCTCAGTTTTATGTTATAATCGTTTCTGCAAATCTAAATATATTTAAATATCTGCTTTGTTCTTATAAAATTGTATCTCTTCACATGTTGATTACTAAACAGGTGGAATGGGAGGTAGAAAATGGACTACAAAATGGACTACGAAACAGAATTTCAAGGAATTCTATTTTATATATTTTTAATTGCCTTGATCTAATAAATAACAAACTGCATATAGAAATTGTTCAACATAAATTAATCTAACACAGTAAAAATTTCCTGGGTAGATAAGCATACATAGATATTTTAAGTAGACTGTTACTTAATGGAGAAGTTCAAAGAATATAGTACGTCTTGATATTATAGATTAATTATATTATTTTGTTTACAAGGAGTTCTATCAAATCATAATAGTATTTTTTATAAGAAATACTAAAAGCTGGACAGAACATAAAATATCACAGGTGGGTAATATAAAATCTAATTTGTTTGAAAACGGTATGAAAATAAAAAATTTAGTTGATCAACATTCTATAAAAATAAGAGATCACATACCTGGAAAATTAAAAATTTCCCTTAAGGAATATGACAAATATTTTTTATAATAGGTAGAGGTCTGACGTTTGATAGAAAATCTGATCAAACTTATCAGTTTCAAAACCTCGAACTAATAAAATATCTGGCTAATTGCGATATTCAAAGCTGCTTAAAAAACGTTCCATCATATCACAAAATGAAAGCGAACATTAAGTTACAAATATAACATATTACCACTTAAAAATGTGCAATGGTTTGATCGTCTGGGTCAAAATATTAAATAACTAACTTAAAATAACAGGTAAATTAATGTAACAAGGCGGCAGATGGTTTATACTTGCCCAGAACATCACATTCGAAGGGAATGTTGCTTCACACGAAGCAGTGATCGGCAGTTAAAAGGGGTGCACTTAAAGACACTATAAAATATAAAAACGTACGTTATAGAATGTTAATTTTAATAAATCGACCATGTTCTCATTTGTATTCAGAACAATCTAGAATGATTGAATTAATTATATAAAGACGCGCACCTTAAGGAAAGGACTAATGATTTGAAGTCTGAGTTTTAATCCAAGTACAGTTTAAGTTGTAAATGATGATTAGGAAATGAATTAGATTGACTGCTAACATAAATACATTTAAGTGATATAAGTAGACCATTTTCATGGATTCTGGGACCACATTTCCACCAGCATCCACATTTCCACACACATCTGGACCAAAAAGTTTTCTTCGACTAACCATTTTTCATCTTTCGAGATAAATATATCTTAAATTTTTCATCTTTCGAGATAAATGAGCATCCACATTTCCACACACGAGATAAACCTATTTTTAAGATTTTTTACCGCTAACATTCTGGAGCAAATAGTTTTCTTCGACTAACCATTTTTCATCTTTCGAGATAAACCTATCTTGTTTGGTATCAATTAACAATAGAATTTTCTCAACTACCCGAATTTCTAAGAATTTTTTAGATTGCGCCATCCCTAAGGGAGCTACCCCAATTTTAAGATTTCTTACCTGTAGCGACTTTTGAGCGTTCTTATAAAATTTTTTTTATACATGCGATACATCTTGTTAGCTTAAAATTTTGCATAGAATCCGAATCTGCAAACAGATTTAAAATCGGAGCACCCCCTGCAAAGTTGTACTTTAAGCTCTCAAACCTATTTAAAATTTTTACTCGTATATATTTAACTCCATTTTTAAAACCTTTTTCGCTACCCAAGGTATATGCTTTAACCAATACAAAGAAATTAAGAACACAAAATTTTAATAATTTATTTATCCAATTTACAGTCTAATAAACTAATTACAATTTTTACAAAGTATAACATTATTTCCTGTGTGTAGTCGAAAGTTTAACCTGTAACAAAAAATAGAAATTAATGTGTTGTTTAAAATAGACCTGTAACAAAAAGAGATTAATGTAAAAAGAGGAGACGTGTTTTCGGTCAATAAGACATATTGTCGTTAACAATATGTCTTACCGTCCAGCGACACCACGTGGAGGTAAACACATGCCGCCGGGAACGAAGGAAATTTTAAGGATGGGGGTGGAAGGTATGTCTTATAACTAACTTACATACTACTATACACAATAAAATATATACAAATATAAATAACTATCTTATATCTTTATGCCCCCATGCATATGTTGACGTGCTTCCGGGGATGACATATCTTTTGTCATCCTCGCCTGATAGACTAATTTTATTAATCAACTGAGTGTACAGTTGGTGTTTCTTACTACGAATGCATACCATCGTATGCAAGAGAGCACCAGAATTATTATGTACAATGTCCTTAAAACTATCTACACTTAGCCCCGCCACCACACTACGGCTAACACCCTTAATTTTTTTAACAGTGTCTTTCTCACTTACTATGCAATACGATTTGGCCCTGGTGCCGACGAACTCCAAGACCAAATCGCCACAAAACTCGTCCTTAAACTTACCCAACACCTTTTTGTTCACAAGTGGTATATTGTATTTATTGTTTGGAGGGTAATCACTTGTATCAAAATGTATTATGTTTGCGCTAATGTCACTGTACAAGTCTGGCGTCTCAACACTATAAACCAAAGAGTCTGTATCAGTATAAAGCAGGGACAATCTGGGGCCATACAGAGGAACCATGGTACTGTAGTGAAAGTCATACATAAGAGTTTTTGACAAATCTAAAATTGACAATCCTGCATAGATTGGTTTGTTGTAAGTGGCTTTTACACGATTCATCTGTATGATCACCAGATCTTCCCCCAACACGGTACAACTGTTAAAGTTAGGTTTAGCTATTAGTCCACTCGCGCACAACTTTTTCCCGTCGTGTTCCCATCGCGTGACTATTTTGACATCGACCCTTTTGTCCACGTTCTCCATTGTTTTACCAAAAACCGCATTGTTCATAAGTTTGAAAAATCTTTTCAAACGCGTTAGCGGCAGAGGTACGGAGATTCGTGTTGAGATCAATGTAGGGTTTTAACCACGTCGACTGATCAAACTCCAACACGCGATGCACAACAGTTAATTGCAGACCGTTACGCAGAGCCTGCTGCAAGTTGCGGTAGTGAACAATGTATTTTGTTTTGTTCAGAAGGGTGGCGAGTAACTTAGGCGTCTTCGAAAACGGCGTTGGAGGTACCATCGATTCAGGGCAGAAAGGCAAGTCATTGTGGTCGTTGTGAAGATGTTCTGGATACTGTATATCAACTTCCAAAATATACCCTTTTTCGTGCGTGCTTGGTATATTTAATATTTCATGTTTTATACGATGTACCTGCTCCGTGTTTAACCATCTAAACCCGCTAATGGGTAAATGTTGGGACATGGCCCATCCGTATAAATTGTTAGCATCCAGATACGTTAAGTACTTGCATGACTCGTCAGGGTTGTAGTCTTCCATATACTTATTGTTGGCTTTAGCATACCGACCACTGCACTGGGTTAACCCACCACGTATCCCTTTCTTGATAAAATGTTGCATGCTGACATCGGTCAACAACTCGAGCTTCACCCCAGTGCGCTTCAACATGGCATCCCAACTCAAACTAGGAGCAGTCACGTACTGGCATGGGTCTAGATCATAGGTTTTTGTGCAGACGTCTCTGAAGTTCTCGAAAATGTCTGCTAGTAACAAAACGTCTGTTTTCAAATAAAGGTCGCTGTAATCCCCAAGCGTTCGGATTTTGAATGTTCTCCATACATTCTGTGCGTGTTCATAATCTGAATACGACACCGCTGTGGCGGTTAGACCGTTGTTGAAAGCATTTTGTGGTGGTGGAGCCTTCTCTTCCAATACGGTAATATCTTTCACGTAGTCGTACGGGAACACACCCATCCGATGTAATAGAGCAAACTCTTCGGCATTGGGGAAACAGCTCTTTAGTTCAACAAACTGTTCAGCATTCAAGTTGGAGGCTAGTTTATTTAAGCTAGATGCCATGAAGCGTAAGGAGTCTACAAATCTCAGCGTAATAAAAGATTCATCAGTTTCATCGTCGTTTTCCTTAGACAATCTAACGTTTTTTGTAAACGATATGAACCTCTCCTTATTATTCGGGATGACAGTAACCCTCTCTTTATCATACCCCAACTCTTTCACAATGAAATGTGAATCATAACCGCTTAGGTTATGAAACACCACCGGGCTGAAATGAGGTACTCTGTAATTAATGTTGCACGCGCTATGTGCTGCAAAGCGAAATTCCCCCGTAAGATGGCAGTGATCCCTCACTCGATCATCTTCCAATGGTTTTTTGCAGATGCCACACTCCTCAACCATATGAAACAACAACTCATCTAGGGGTTCCATTGGAAGCATGGGGGTGTTTGTTTTTAAAATTTTTCCCAATCGTTGGGCTTCCTCTTTCATCTTTTCCATAAAAACTTTTGCGGCTTCAGGTCCTCTGTACAGCTCAAATTTGTTAAACGAGTCATCATATGAACATTTGATATAGTATGCAAAACTGAAGGGTTCGTGGTGTTGTGTGCTGTTGGTGAAGGAAGAGGTGGGATCCGGAACTGCAGAGCTAATAGGCTTCAACACACTTTCGAAGTCAGCATAAATCACGAACGGTACCCGCATTTGTTTGTGGATGTTGGTGAACTCGAGGATGTTGTTGAAGTGGTTCGGCATGGTTGTTACCACATGGTTGCAGTCGTTTGTTGAGTGTTGGTGTAATTTGTCTTCGGATGGAAAAAACACCAAGCATCCATCGCAAATCCATTTGCGGGTGCGCTCACGAGAGATCTGCTTACCCACTAGCTTCCCCAAATCTTTGATCCAACAGTAGTGGGACTTGCATCCATCCTGAATGTACAGCAGGTTCACATGCCGAACCCTTTTATTAGCGGTGAAATGTAGCGGTCCAACGATGGACTTGCCTTCTACCCCAAAGACGTTGATGCTGATGTCGTTCTGCTCCTCAAACCTGGGAATGTCCTTTATGGGCATCGGGAACAGTACTCCTGTTACGTTGAGTACCGTCGAGTAATGCGGGCAGCTACTGACCCTTTCAGGATGAATATGTCCTGGATTCAGCGCCGCCATCAAACTCCACGCAAAACATGCGTCGTCTTGGTTTCGCACGTTAACGACGGCATGCTTCTCCTGAATCCATTTGGGAAGCTCGATATAAGATGAACCCCGCATTGGTTGGTACTTGTTAACATTTACCTCCAAGTACAACACCTGTTTCAGAGTCCAACCTAAAATTTAAAAAATTAGAAAAAATTAATAATTGTAGAAACTAACCAGAATCACGCTCTTGGAACTCGTCCGACTTAGCCGACATCCTCTCCACAAAGGTGTTGTAGACCGCTCCCAGGTCACTGGAGGAGGTGACCACAACATTTCGGGTGTTGAAAGATTTAACATCTTCAACACCCTCTGCCGCAGCCATCTTGGTGTAACCACCAAATACCTCCAAGTTCACCTTGAGGGAGGTGTGTATAGCCAGCTGTTCCCCGACTAAGGCTATGAACCTCTCCTTCTGCTCGCATAGAAAATCCAATAGACCTAAAAATACAAACTAAGCAAACACAAAATACTTATAAAAAATACATACTTGTAGAGTCGATATTATTGATGCGGAATGTTGCAATTCGACTTTTGAATGCCGTGCTCACTACTTCCACACCCCCATCCAGGACGCGACTAGTATTAGTCTTGTGAGTGTTAGATCGCTGGTGGGCTGCCAAGTTAGCAACATCAACATCACACTCCACGCATCTCCGCGACTTCTTGGGGGCAGGTCCCTCAACCGTCGGTGCAGCCGGTCGTTTGATTCCGGAGGGCCCGGCAACTGGTACCATTACACCATGCTTGGTATCCTTGTGCCGTTTTAGGCTATCCTTCCGCGAGAAGGATGCCGGACACACTTCGCAGGTGAACAAGCCAGTCTTTTGATCTGGCATCGATCCATGTTGTTGGAGCTGGTGGCGTTTTAAACTATCGCCCCTCGAGAAGACAGCCTCGCAGACGTTGCAGACAAAGGAAGCCATTTCTCTATAAAGAAATTAAAACTGGTCAAAGACTTTTAACCGTTGTAACTAGTCAAAGACTAAACAGAAACTGAATTTATATTGCCTCGTACCATGCTTTTATACACATAATAATTAAGATCGTATAATAATTAGCTAGTTTACTTTTAAATTAGGTGAAACCCAGCGTCGTTTAACCTTGAGTAACATTCCAAACTAGTCTAATCACACCAGTAAAACCTAATATTCTTAACTAACCTTGAATCGGATTACAAACTAGTTCATGCCTGTCTGTAAAATACTGCAAATGATAATGAGAAGCATGCGCAACAACAACCCTGAAACATTTAAAAAGACGAGCCGCATAGGACCCCTCTCAGTCATCTCGGTGAAATCAGTACAAAGCAATGGAGTCTGTAGATGTTAATAATGCACAAGTTTCGTATACCGAAAATCTGATTAATAAGTTTACGTATAGTTTAAGTGAATTGGGTGAACACCCTCATAATGTGGAAATTGGGTTTGTTATAAACCAGACAATAAAACCCATATTACGATTGGTGTGTAGCAAGAAATATTGTAGCAGTCATGTTCTGGAATTGACATACGAAAATTGGTTGGCATTTACAAATTTTCAAGTGGAATTTCAAATCAACGTATTTTCTCGTGACGTGCTAAACATTCGATTAAATGGTGCACCGAAATGGAAGATCTACACATACAACTAGGAGCTCCGTTCTTTATAACTCTGTCACCAGTGTCTGGAACAACTGAGGACGAAACTTTCCAGTTAAAAATAGTAATGGGTAATAGTTCGATAGTTATAAATGAATTGGAGTGCCGTAAACTATTCCATATGCGAGAGCTGTTGGAGTATCAATTTAAGCAATTGGAAAGTCGCAACTTCCCAGCATTATACAGCGAATTAGTAGGGTTTGTTGCTAATTCTATTTTAAATGATGGAGATTGGTTTAATACCCTGACTGAAGGGGAGAAACGAATTAAAATCTTGGTTGAAGGCGAAGTTCGAATTGGTAATATTTTATTCTACAACGAATTGAATCAGAACGCACTAAATGCTTTGGAGCTGGTTATACGTTTTCCGGATATATTTGTGCAAGACGTGATACGTACAAGAACATTAGTGGAAATGTTTAGACGTTTAAATTTGTCGGAATCTGAAGATTCTGGTTATGGCGATAACTAGAAAAAGTATTTTATAAAAGACAGCCCAAGAGACGTGGATGTAAATGTATTGTTATTGTAAATATATTGTAAATTTTTTTTTTGAAAAAGTATAAATAGACTCGTTGTTGTTTATTTATTTAGTATAGTTTGAGATTTTTTTTTGAGTAAACACATGATTATCTGTTCTGGAGAGGGTTTAATCAACAGCGCTATAAACAGGTTACCGTTTGAGTTGCATATTCCAGGTTATCAGTACTGCGGTCCTGGTACAAAGTTGGATGAGCGCTTAGCAAGAGGTGATCCTGGAATAAACGAATTAGATAAATTGTGTAAAGACCACGACATCGCATACTCCAAGTACCCCGACGATCTTCCAGCCAGACACCGAGCAGATAAAATTTTAGAAGAAGAAGCCTGGGGGAGAGTTAAGTCTAAACACGCAAAGTTTGGGGAAAAAGCCGCAGCTTGGTTTGTGACAAACGCTATGAAAGCGAAGAGAAAAATGGGTATGGGCTTAAAGAAGAAAATAAGTTTCAAAGGCGGATTTTTGAAGAAAATACGATCCGCAATAGACCGAGTTGGTTCCGACAACTTGAAAAAGCTGTTAGATGTTGGTATTCTAATTGGTAAAAAAATCATAAAAGGAGCCGGTGGGAAAAGCAAAATTAAAGTCCCACGTATTATACCCGTTCCCCAGAAAGGAGGTTTTCTGCCATTGATTCCGATATTCGCGGGACTAAGTGCCCTAGGGGCACTAACAGGTGGTGCAGCGGGGATAGCTAAAGCAGTAAATGATGTCAAGACAGCTAACGAACAGTTTAAGGAGAGCGAACGACACAACAGATCCATGGAAGCTATTACCGTTGGGAAAAAAGGAAATGGAATGTTTTTAAAACCATACAAAAAAGGCACAGCATTATTCTTGAAACCATACCAACAGGGGCGAGGCATTTGTAAAAAAGTATCAAAAAACTAAGCAAGTTACCTCGAAGAGCTCTCACCGATGTAGATATAAGGAAACACGCATCTAACATTCCTCATTTTCGCAACGTCTTTTCTAGAGATCAGTTACAGAAGATTAGACCGCATGTCAACGAATCGGTGTGATTAATTTGGATACCACCAAAGGATCAGGTACACATTGGGTGGGGTACCGAAAACGCGGAAATAGCGTGTATTACTACGATTCGTTTGGAGACTTGAGACCACCGGAAGAAGTAAAGAGATATTTTCGAGGTTGTAGAATTTACTACAACAGTGCACCGGAGCAGACTTACAACACATACAATTGTGGACATTTAGTGTTAAAGTTTCTTAGTGACAATGGCTAAAACAGTGAGCGTGTTCGGGTATGGTAATGTCATATCGACAGGATCCATTTACCCACCAATTAAATTGAAACAGGACGGTGAATATGCTTTGGGTCTAGTGGGACTGTACACTTGTAACACTGTGCAAAACATACACCCGGGAAACAACATCTTATACTTTAACGATCCAGAGCATCGCAGAATAACCATTGAACCTGGATCATACGAATTAGAAGAAATAAATGCATATATACAGGACGTCTTCAAAAAATGGTTCAGTCAGAAGCCGGACATCAACGAGAACATTGAAAAATATTTTAAACTGAGTGCCAACAATAATACATTAAAGTGTTCTATACGAAGCAGTATACCGATTGATTTTGGGGCAAACCGTAAAAACAATATTGGAAGCATCTTGGGGTTTACCAACCGCAAATTGGCTGCAGATACCGTACATATTGCTAATCAGCAAGTGAACATAATATCGGTCTCAAACATTTTTGTGGAAACCAATATCACCAGCGGATCGTTCAGAAACAATTTTCTTACCAACAGCATATTTGAATTCAGTCTATCTGTACCACCCGGGTATAATCTGGAAAAGGAACCTAACCACGTCATATATTATCCGCTGAGCGTGACAGAAATTGATAATATTACAATCAGACTAGTCGATCATTTGGGTGAATTGGTAAACTTTTCACCGGTAACATACACCTGTGTAAGACTGGAAATAAAAAGTAGTTGAAAATGCCTATCGATTTTGTATATAAAGCACGCTACAACACCCCCAGACGATTAGAAGTGAATACGACGTCAAAGCGTCAAGTTGTCGAGAGACTTACAACAGAAGAAATACGTTTCTTAAAATCTTTGGGGTTAGAAGTTATAAATGATGGGAGGCAGAAGTAAACGCAGCTTAGATCTCCACGGTGATGAAAACGTTAAACTTGGAAGGCTTAAATATGAGGACGTGCCCAAATTGGATGTGTTTGGAGGTTATAAATTAGACGAAACCATAATAAAGGAAGATTATTATACATATCTTCCCTTTACATTGAATGCAGAAAACAACGATTGAATTTCAATTGAAATCCAGAGCAGTGATAACATCACATACCCCCATGAAAGTTTTATATTTATAAGGGGCACCTATAAGCCTACGGAAACATTAAGGGAAGCGTCAACAACTGGAGACCCGATTAGAGAAGCAGAACCAGACCCTAAAGCTTACGAATTTACTAGAAATGCACCATATTTTTGTTTGAGGAAATTCAATACAAATTGAGTAATAATCAAATAATAGATGTCTGTCAAATCCCTGGAATTACAAGAACTATTAAAGGTTTAGTATCCATGGAAGAATCAGAAACAAAATCTATTACACATACCGGGTGGAAGCCCGATACCATATTCCAAGATGGACGGTTTAGTTGTGCTATACCGCTAAAACCATTTTGGGGTTTTTTGAAGATTACAAGAAAACTATCGTCAACATGCCTCAAGAGCTGATTTTAATCAGATCCAAGTCGGACGTAAATTGCTATAAGTCGATTGGAAATACAGTAACGTTCAAAATACAACGTATTTCATGGGAGGTTCCGCATATAACATTAAGCGACTTTGCCAAGGCGTCGCTGCTTTCGGAAATGCAAAATCAATCATCTATAATGGTTGCATTCAGAAAATGGGAACTACACGAATTACCGTCTCTAACACAATCAAAGTCACAAGTATGGAGAATTAAAGTATCGAACGAAACAGAGAAGGCTCGGTGGATATTACTGGCGCTGCAAAATGGGAAGTACGACAGGAAAGAAGAAAATGCTACAAGCTTTACGAATGCCAACATAACCAATGTCAAAGTGTTTTTAAACTCTCAGATGTTCCCTCAAGGTCGATTAAATTTGGATTTCGAGCAGAATGACTACTTGCCAGCGTACCTGTCTTATGCATCTTTATGGAAAAATACTACCCGAACAAATCGTCAAATAAATGTTTAATGGACTACAACAGGTTTAAAGAATCACCCGTCTTTGTAATCGACTGTCGTCATCAATTTGAAAGCATCAAGGATGCGACGGTTGATGTAAGAATGGAATTAGAAGCTTCAAGAAATTTTGAACCGTCGATGAAGGCTTATGCTTTAATTATACATGACTCTATGTTTGAATATAATCCGTTTACGGAAATTGTTAATAGATTTATTCACAATTAAATATTTTGTATATATTTTTAATAAAATTGTATAAAATCTATGTTGTTTTAATATTAATAAGATTTTTTTGGTGGTCCAAGACAGTTTCTCACGTACTCCAGTGTACACCTAAGCACACCTGTGCCCATGCGCACCCCTGCGCGTGCACACCCCTGCCCATGCGCACCCCTGCGCGTGCACACCTGTGCCCATGCGCACCCCTGCGCGTGCACACCCCTGCCCATGCTGGTATATAAGGGAATATTATTTTCAATTTGAATCAGTTTAAACTTATATTTGAAAGATGTACACCAAGGAATCTTTAGAGACAGCAGTTAGTGAAATACAAAAGGGTATAAGTGTTAACTCTGCAAGTAGGTTATATGGTATACCCAGAAGAACGTTAAGCAGGCATTTAGATCTCCGTAAACCTCAAAAGAAGAATGGTGCTCCTAGGTCGGAAAATGTGAGAGACACGGGTGATGCTATACAGGAAGTTAAAATACCTATACAGAATTATGATAACTTTGCTAGTGCTAATGCAAAAGAGGATGGTAAACATGGTTCATTGTTCCCGTCTAACATACGAGCTATCTTCGCGGGACCATCGAGTTGTGGGAAGACTAACGCTTTAATATCTCTGATCCTGCACGAGAACGGCCTTAGATTCCAAAATGTGTATGTATTTTCGAGAAGTTTATATCAACCAAAATACGAATTGTTAAGAAACGTTTTTACACCATTAAAAGAAGAAATTGGGTACCATGAGTTTGAAAATTACGATGATTTGATCGAACCCGGAGATACCAAAGAAGATTCAATTATGGTTTTCGATGATATACCTGTAAACGAGCAAAGTAAAATCACTCAATTTTTCTCGTTCGGCCGACATAAAGCAATAGATTCGTTCTATCTATGTCAAACTTACGCTAGTGCCTTAAAACATAGACTCAGAGATAACGCTAATGTAATCGCATTATGGAAACAGGATGAAACCAATCTCAGACATATCTTTTTGGATCATATAAGTGGTGACATGACATATCCGAAATTTAAAGAAATGTGCTTACAGTGTTGGGGTGACTCAAAACATAATTTTATAACTGTTGTGAAAGATTTTGATTTGGATAATGGTCGATATAGGAAGAATTTCGACGAGTATATAAATATTTGACATTATTCAAAAAAAAGTTAGTTCTCATCCAAAGTTTCATGATGACAGACGTTAACAATTTTATTGCGAATAAACGCAGTCTTCATCTTATGCAGGATGCTGTACGAAAAAGTTTGTAGCGTACAAAAGGAGACGCTACATCTCAGCAAAATTCAAAGAGGTGCACAAACAATTGATTGATCCCTTGCAAATAACCGCTTCCCAGTTGCAATCGATCACCGAAAAATTCCCACACCTACAACAAAGGTTAAAGTCGAAGACATGGACGTACCTATAAAAAAATTAAACAACTCGTTCCAGAAGAACCGTTCCATCTTTTCTATGCGGATGTGTTAGCTAGAGACGAAGACGAAAATATTGACAAATCAATTTATGGAGTAAAGTATAATGCGGAAACCGATACATGGAGTTTGTGGAAAAGTGTATTGGTAATTAACCCGAAACTAGCGATATAACATTAAACAATGTGATATATCCAGGTACGAAGGGTTTATACAACCTGCTGGTTTACAAAGACATCAGCCCCGAAGATGGCGATTTCAATTTGCATGAAGATTTGCCGAATTACTTGGAAATGATCAAATCTGCATCGATTTTGAGAAGAAAGTTTAACCCATTTGCGGTGCACGATTTAAGCGGATTTCCAACAAATAACAAAAAGTTTAACAAATATGTGCAAAAATATCTCACCGAATTTCGGAGGAATCCCGAAAGAAAACAGCCAAAGAGAAGAAAACAGTCTAAGGGATCGGGTTTAGGCTTTTCTAATCGGTTTTACAAAAGTTTAAATTCAAAGCCGGTGCAATATGTCTACTGGAATAATGTACATGAACTTGTGGATCGGCTGAGATTGTTGAACGCATCCAACCGAGCTGGAAATACAAGCGAGGAAAACATTAACGAGATGGTGTCCATAATAGAAGAGTTGAGAGAAGAAGGTATAATACAGTGAGCTCAGTAAATAATTACACAGTTTTAAAATGCCTATCGACCGCTTCGGACGTTCAGAGCGTAAAGATGCTGATATTCGGCGAGGTCCTCCAGGTCGAGGATTTGTGCTAACGTTGGATGGTGATGGGTACGATATGCAGCAAAGAAGGTTAGTGAATTCATCAGACCCGAAAGAAGATAGTGATTGTGTTAATCAGAGAAGCACTATAGTATTTAAGTCTGGAGAAGAAACAATTAGTTTTCGTAAAAGAAGGCTAGTGGATGTAATGGATCCTAAAGACGATAGTGATTGTGTTAATAAGAAATCTGTAATCAAGCTCGTGAATCAAGCCTTTTCATACTGTCTAAAAGTTCTGATGATATACAGCGTAAAGATAAAGCCTTCAATGCAAGAAACCAGCGTATTGCAATGCTTGCTCAACCAGTTGAGCCATCTGATGCAGTTAATAAACAATATGTAAATGAAAAATTGGATAAGCTTGTATCTGACTTTAAAACGTTTATACAGTTTTTATTAATTTGACTGCAACTTCCGAGACAAATGAGAAGGAGCTCGGTCTTGCAATAGCATCGATTTACGAGGCGTCACCAGCAGCTATAAAAAACAAATACTACAAACCAAAGCTTCAGTTTATGTCAAAGGTGCAATTGGATAAAGATAACCCTATTAGTTTAGCAACAGTGTTAAGCAAAAATGAGTAAAGAAATCATCGTTAAGGAATTATTTAAACCTGCAAGAAAAAATTTTCAGCGTCGTCATACAAATCTGAAACATGTGAAACGTGATCTTATCCAATCGGACTTGTGCGAAATGCAGCCTTACTCGCGTGTGAACAATGGGTACAGATATATTATAATAGCAGTGGACTGTTTCACAAAATATGCTTTAGCTGAACCTTTAAAAATAAAACTGGATCAGAAGTTACAAATGCTATGAAAAAATATTGGACAAAATGCTGCAAGGAGAAAATAACTTAAAATCAATCTACAAACGGATTTTGGGAAAGAGTACTACAACCGCTGGTTTAAAAATCTTATGCAAAAATATAAGATAAACCATTACTCCACGTATTCCGCAATCAAAGCTAGCATGGTCGAGCGGTTGATTAGAACAATCAAAACAAATTGTACAGAAGATTTTACTTGCAAGGCAGTCATAAATGGGTGAATATTTTACCTAAGGTTATGGAAGAATACAATAATACACCACATCGGGCTATTAACATGACACCTATGGAGGCAGAAGAACATCCGGAAAGAATAAAACTTTACACAGCTAACAGCGTTTCTAAAAGTTACAAGAAGTTGTATAAGGTTGGAGACATTGTGCGTATCTCAAAATATAAAGCAGTATTCGATCGAGGATTTCACCCAAACTGGAGTACAGAACTATTCAAAATTGTTAAAGTACAACAAACGAGACCGACAACCTATCTGCTACAAGATTTGGAAAGTCGGCCAATTCTAGGTGCTTTTTACGGCGATGAAATTCAGCTCACAGCAGCACCCGACACGTACTTAGTGGAAAAAGTTTTACGGAAACGGAAGCACGGGCGCGAATTATTAGTGTCGTGGTTGGGGGATGGTAAAAGTTGGATTAAGAAAACAGACTTGCTTTAGTATCATCCAGATAATTACCTGGATGAAAAAAATCATAAAAGGAGGGAGTAAAGTCCCTTAACTGAATATATGGGAGAGATTTGCTTAGAACCCCATTCCCATCTGTGATTTGAAGCAGGAAGCATGTGTTTCATAATCGATTTACAAGGATATCAATACAAAACAAGTGATTTCTATTGCAAAGAGATTGCCATTTTGGATGTAGCGAATAATGTAATATGGCATGAGATACTGGACATGGCTGTGGAGTATAACACCCTAAGCGATGATTTCAAAAAGCAAGTTCGGTGGTTAAAGCAAAGAATCCATGGGCTTAGCTGGGATGGACAGTCCACAAGTGGATATACAAATGTAGGCGATTTGCTGAAAGAAGTCATACCACCCAATGCTACTATCTATGTTAAAGGCGAACAGAAAAGACAGTTACTGTCAAAATATTTATCAAACAACATTTTAAACATGGAAAGTGTTTTCTCACTTCCAAGGCTCAAAGAATTAAGAAGATTCGGTAATAGGTACAATCACTGTTTAAACCATTGTTTGAATAATTTAAGCTGTTCTAAAGAAAACGTATTGCTATTGAGGTCTTTTGTTAATGTATTAAATTTTAATAAAATATTTTGTCAGAATTGTTTTTATTCTAGCAAAAGCATACCTTTAAAATTTGGAAAAGTATATCTGTAAAACAGCGCATTACTTTGGAAAAATTAATGTTTTAAAATACAAATAAGAACCAATAACAGAATACATAATAATTGGTGTTTGCAAATAAATTCAGTTCTACTTTAATAAAAAAATGTAAACTTACCTTAAATTTTCCTTCAAAACTTTCCACAAAATAACTACGCGAAACGACGGTTTAAAATTTCGATGTACTTTAACACAAAAGCGTGCGAAACTAATAGAATTTTTTCTAATGACACCGCGTTATATACGTTTTGAAAGCGTTAATTATACTACTAAATGAGGTTTGTATTTTCTGTAAATACGCACTTTTCAGCGCCTCGTGGTATTGGTAATCTACAAACAATTATATCTCGATTTGAAATGTACGTCATTGAAACATATTCTCAACATAATTAATAGAAAGTCCAAGAAAAGAAAATTATATACAGCATTCAAATGTTCGTTAAGAATCTAAAAATATTTGTTGGATTACGAGTTACAAATGAATTAATACTACGTTGGAAGTTTCCGGAATTTGCGTTATAATGCTTCTACCGCGCCACGTAAGGTAATTTAGGTAATTGATGTAGAATATCAATATGTAATAAGACCCATTTACTTTCAGTACTTAATCTGGTTTATTACATTTTTGTTAATTCTGAAGTTTAGGTAGTTAATGATGTCATACACAAAATTTCTAATTAACATGGCTGGTATCTAGCGAAAGTTGTAGAATCATTAGCATGATATAAAACACCGTTTTACCTTTATAAGAATGTAGCAGGAGTCATTCGCTTTCACTATTATAATTGCATTAACAAGGTATTACAAATTTAAAGCAAGATTTGGTGATAGATGCGAGCACTGTAGAAAGTACCTTGTGTTATTATTAATCTACAAGTAATTATGCGGGGTTTCTAATGTACGTCATTGAAACATATTTCTTGTATTCTCAAATATACAGTTAATAATATAATTAATAGAAAGAAATTATATACGGCTTTCACTGGTATTTCGCATGATTGTAAAGACAGTAGTTTTGAAGCGATATGGTGTTTTCTAGAATATTTGCTGGATTACGTGTTACGTACTTGGTAAAATTTTAAACCTGAAAATTGATAGCTGTTTTTAAAATTTTAAAAGTCATGGTTTTAAATATTAAACAATGGCTAGTCGAATAAAACTATTTGTTAGTTTTGCTTATAAAGCAAAGAGCGAAATTTAAAGGTTTGAGAGCTTAAAGTATAATTTTGCAGGGCGTTGTCCGATTTCAAATCTGTTTGCAGATTCGAATTCTGCATAAAATTCTAAGCTAACAAGATGTATTGCATGTATAAAAAATTTATAAGAACGCGGATTCTGCATAAAATTCTAGACTAACAAGATGTATCGCAAGACTAAAAAATTTATAAGAACGCTCAAAAGTCGCTACAGGTAAGAAATCTTAAAATTGGGGTAGCTCCCTTAGGGATGGCGCAATCTAAAAAATTCTTAGAAATTCGGGTAGTTGAGAAAATTCTATTGTTAATTGATACCAAACAAGATAGGTTTATCTCGAAAGATGAAAAATGGTTAGTCGAAGAAAACTATTTGCTCCAGAATGTTAGCGGTAAAAAAATCTTAAAAATAGGTTTATCTCGTGTGTGGAAATGTGGATGCTCATTTATCTCGAAAGATGAAAAATTTAAGATATATTTATCTCGAAAGATGGAAAATGGTTAGTCGAAGAAAACTTTTTGGTCCAGATGTGTGTGGAAATGTGGATGCTGGTGGAAATGTGGTCCCAGAATCCCTGAAAATGGTCTACTGATATAAATTTAGCAAGCAGTTTATCGTGTCCTATGGTGGCTATATTTTTGCATAATTTAATTACTACTAAGATTTCATATTAGTGTGTAAGGTAGTACACAAAAGCTTTTGATGCCATAGTTTTATTTTTATAAAGCAAAAAGTTAAAAAGGTTACTTGTTGTTCACGAGTAAATCAGTGGTGACTGTATTAAAGTATGTATTTAGAGCCTCTATCACTATTTCATCCTTTACATTTGTTAATTTAATATCTTTGATAAGACTGTTGTATACCTGTGAATTGATTGACTACTCACTAGGTCTCCTTTTAAATATTTCAAAACTGTGAGATGCCGTCTACTACTGTTTTGAGTATTATCTTATAGTGCCCACAATAGGTTTTTAAAAAAGTTGAATAATAAAAGTATTTCTATACCATATGCAAGGTTTTTTTGGTTTTTCACTCAGTTCTCGATTTCTTGCGGTAATCAGTCTTTTTTTAATTCTTGGTTAAGGTGAATATTCGAAGATTTTGATAATCTTGTCTGTTAGGGATAGAAATTTGCAGTTTAGCTTGATAGTGGTGGGTTAGGTGATGTTAATCTCTAAACAATGGGCCTTAAAAAGATTACCCTTGTCAGTGGTATATTGGCGAGGTAGGGGTTTTGCAAGATATCTTGTAGAGTGGCGGTCTGAAGTTCTTTTTATCTCGAGACGCCCAACTACGGAATACTCAGAAGAAGTTCTTTTTTTAATAAAATTGAGATAAGCATCTTAATAACAAAAATGGTAAAATTAAACTAAAATTCAAAAGGATTCTTGGCGCAAAGGCGTCTGGTGTAAGATTTCTATCACAGTTTATTAAAATTCTATCGATGTAGTTTGTCTAAATGAAAATTAGCTATAGTAAATTGATTCAGTTATGCTACAAAAGAAGAACTGCAAAAAGAAATAAATTGTGACAAAAAAATCGAGCAACTAATTATAAAAAGATTGCATAGTAACTAGAAATAACAAAATATCAAGTACCGAATTCTATAAAATTATAGCTATATTTACAAATAAAAGAAAAATGTATGTATTATGATGTCAAAGAAATAAATATGACTGAATAATTAAGAACATTATCTTTATGCATCATCTTTTCTTTGGCTGTGTGGCAGTCCCGTCTTCAATATCTTCCACAGGCTCCGAAAAATTCTAACCTGCTATATATGCTTCTGCTACGGTTTTAGAAGAGGCCAACAATAACTAGCTCTATCAAACCACGTCTCGCACAATAAAATTGAAAATATGAAAATTTAAGACTTACCAAATTTTAGAAACTTAAGGAAAATATAGTGGCCTTCTTAGACTAAATTTTTAGAAGTTAATGCATTATCATATGCAAAACATAATGATCTGCTGGTAAAACCATATAATAAAAATATTAGCCAACAAACATTCAAAAATATTAAATGATTTTGCATCCTTCCACCTGTTTGGGGAAAAATTAATCAAGGAATTGGTAGGCTGAAAGAATTAGGTGAAGAATTAAAGAGTGAAGCGAAAGCGATGGGCGAAAGGTTATAGAAGCTAAAAGAGTCAAATAACAGGGTCAGTAAAAGCTGGTGAATAAGTTAAATAAAAAATTGTAAGGTTAAGGGAAAGGGTTAACTGGAAGGTTTAAGAGCTTAAATGGGATAGATGCCCAAATATCTAATGGACACCCGGCAGGTAACAAGTTCCGAAAAATGTTATATTGATCGTCTGCGGTATCACTAAAAGTAAAATTTAGTGAAAATGGTTTTTTTTGGCGTCTTGAAACTTCCTATTGTAAATACTTCAAGAGATCAATGAAAATATTTGCACTATTATCGTTAGTCATGTAACAATAATTCCACGTTTAGCTGTTGTAGGTTGATATGTATAATTAATGTTTCTAACTTTTTAAAGGAGTCATGCTAGCAATAGTAATAAATAAAAATTACTCTTTTACAATAACTAAGGACTATGCAAGTTAAAAATTGTAAGAACTCAATTTGCTTGATAACTTGCTTAAAGTTTATTATCTTTGATAGCTTGCTTGAAAGTTTCTTTATATATGAACATCTACGGTGTGTGTCGCGTGGTTCGATAGAAGTTTGGTTTGATCCTTTCGGGTATTGAGAACGATTATATAAAGCACCTCCTATAATACACTGAAGTGAATTCGGAAATAGTTCAATCTTGCTATTCCAGATTCCACTACATTATAAGAAGTAAACCATCTATTCACGGTAAGACGCAGCGTTATGCGCCCCTATAACGTAACTGAACTAGCAGTTTACTTTAGCTTTTTTACCAGAAACATTAATGCGTACACTACTGAAGTAGCGAAAGACAACATCTTGTTACGTTTTTCAACTTTATCGATAAGCAATAAACCATTCAAACTTTTTTCATTTTGCCGCCGTACAAGTACCAATTTGTGCCACAGTAACAGGTCAATTTTGTAAGAAAGAATATGAGCCGCCCTGAATCAGATTTTCACTTCACTAAGTGTTATTCCCTCTAGAATAAACAAACGTATCATAAAACTTTTAAGGCTTTAGTAGTGGGAGAATGCTACTACATTCTTGGAAAGTAGCTCTATAGTGAACCATAAATCATTTACTGAGTGCTGTGTCTATGGAAAATTAAAAATAAGTTTTCTAAGAATTTTCTTTTGTAGCGTCAGTAATATGGAAACGTATTTTCGGGAATGTTTGAAAACGCTATTTGTAAGCGCGTTTTATGTGGATTTAATCGAAAATCTGTAACGCTCTTCCGTTATTTAATCATACGTTTGTCAATAGTAAGCACTTACCAATTTCAGCTAGTTCAAGAGCTTTAGTAAGAATATCTATAAAATTTTATAGAAGATGGGATAATTTACAGTTTATAAAGGGACTATTTCAATATAAGGTTAAGTCAGGACAAGTAAATAAACCTAAAAGCACCTAGTACATATATATTAAACAGCAGGAACGATAAGCGTTTTCATTAGTAGTATTCAATAAAAAAGAAGTATTGATGATATTCAACTGACTCTACTAAAGCACTAAGTGCGTGAGATCTGAGAAGAGAATTTTAAAAGAGGATGGGAGATTAAGAGGACTAAATTCGAACAGACAAGAACAGAGAGGTATTCAGACAACTACAAAATTATGAGTCATTAACAATGGACATGTACGAAGATCGTTGGCCCTTCGACGAGAAAAAAAGAAAATGTTTGAATGAAAGTGAACGTATAGTTGGTGATAAGAAAGCGGTGAGGCGCTCGCTCGGTCTGAAGATATTGAACTGACCCTACTAAAGTACAACATGAATAAGGTCTGAGAACAGAATTTTAAAAAGGGTAGGAGATTAAAACGATTAAGTTCGAACAAAACTAGAACAAAAAGGTACCTTATCAGACAAGTACAAAGTTATGAGTCAACATCAATGGAAATGCGCGAAGGTCGTTGGCCCTTCGACGAGGAAACAAAACAAAATGGTGTTTGAATGAAAGTGAACGTATAGTTGGTGATAAGAAAACGGCAAAGCCCTCACTCGATCTGATGATATTGAACTGACCCTACTAAAGTACTAGATGCATAAGGTCTGAAAACAGAATTTTAATAAAGAGTGGGAGATTAAAATGACAAAGTTCAAACGAAACTAGAACAGAAAGGTAATTGGACAATTACAAAATTATGAATCAATAACAACGAAAATGTACGAAGAACGTTGGTCCTTCGACGAAGAAAAAACAAAATGATGTTTAAGTAAAAGTGAACGTACCGTTGGCTATAAAGTAATGGGCTCTCTGGCGGATATCGAATTATTTTGAGCGTTGCTGGATACGTAGAGGTCAGAAGGATTAAACACGTGAATCGTGGATTTATATTCGTGTCGGTCGAGGTGACCAACCAGGAAATGGTGATAAATCGATTTCATTTGTCAACAAAATTTAAAATTTTGGAGTGACCTATCGACCCAGGGGAGTACACGCCAAGCATATCATTGGCGTACCTGGACATTCTGCATTAGTAGTTGTAAGCATCAATTGGAACATTAGAGCAGTGAGTACTTTATGAATTTTCTGTTTGTTTATGATGCATAATTATGTGCTTGTGGCTTTCAAATAAAACTGGCTTGATCTATTTAGTGGGAAATTAATATTCAGTTACATAAGTATTCTGTTGGACCATAAAATAACGACGGAAATAATTTTGTTCAAATTTAAGTGAAACATTATTAACGAAGGAAGTTTGAATATTTTAAAAGAGTATGAAATATACACACGCAGAATTAGGTGTGGAATTTGTGTTAGTTAAAGGGTATAGACTCGATATTTTAAATGGATAATGAAATGGCTACGTGAACAATTAGAATTGTTCTGGTTGTGTTTCCATATTTTTCTTAGAACATTTCCAAATAAATGAAAACTAAAATATCATATAAATCACCATTATTATTAGGTCTTCAGTCCTGGAGCTGGTTAAACGCGTGCCCTCATTGTTTCCTATTCTGAGCTAACCTGCACAATTCCCTGAAACTTTCACAGTCTACATCTTTCACTATCTGCGTGCAATAGTCTAATATAGGTCTACCTCTACCTCTTTTTTCCTATTTCTGCTTGTAATATCTCACGCACCATTCCCCATAAATGCCTTAGAATGTATCCTGCCCTTCAATTTCTCATATTGTTTTTTGTTTTCCACAGATATTTTGATTCCCCAACTTTTTCTATTCTTTGTTATTAACTTTGTTTGTCTATGCTATTATCCTCATACATCAAAAGCAGAACATTGCAAAAGGTTTCTACTTTTTTTCTGTCTACTTCTCTTACTACCCCTATTTCAAAGACGTACTGTGCTGTGCTTCACACATATGCCTTCAAAAAGTTTCTTCTTGTTTCTGTCTTTGTTGTCTTTGATCATAGCCGCTGATTTTCTTATTAAATGTAGTTCGGTTCCCCTAATATTGTTTACAAAGATATATCCTATTTCTCCCATATTCAGTAGTATGTGAAGGGAGTTAAGCAGACTGCGGCTACCAACACTCCCCAACACTTGAACATTTGCCGAATTAATAGTGTCCAATAAATCCTTTCGCACAATCAACATTATTTGAAAATGTTTCAAAATCAACACCTGAAGCTGTTTACAATAATCATCAGATTTAAGTGCAATTATTTTTTCATCATTAGGTTTTCCGTTTTGAAACTGGTTGGACGCGTACCATCACTTATTTCACGTTCTACAGCTTACCTTCTTGCTTCACACTTCTGACATTCTACGCCCCGACTGGCAAAATGTTCCATGCTCTTCCTTTAAACTTTCCGATCACATCCTCCGAAGTAATCCCCTCCCGGAGATCTGAATGGGGTACTATTATAACTCCGGAATCTTTTACTCGCAGAGGATGCCATCATGTTACATACAATTTAAGTACGCTGTGTACTTGGGAGGTAATGTGGTGGTTACCCGTTACCTTCCACATCGCAATAGTGTATCTTAGAATGCCATACCTCCCCCTATGGTCTCTGCCCCTCTAAGTACCGAAAGAGCTGCTGTCCTCTTTCGTAGCCTTTCTTTGTCTGGTACCTCACTAAAGACTCTATTACTTTGGTTGAACCTGTAGCGTGGCTCTTTAGATCACTGTAACGCGGAAGACATCCCACCCGTTTCAGTAATCTAGAACTTCTTCAAGGTGCAGGCAGGTCCATTCGGAACGGCATATAGATCAATCGGGGAAAAATTAGTAAAATGAAATAGTAGTATTGCTTTGAACTAAATGTTTTTTTCTGAGTTCTGGTGGTCAGAAGATGTAGCAGGTTTGTTGTTTTGGGGTAAATTTACGTGTACTGATATGTTTTGTAAACCTACTATTAATAGAGCCTAGATTTAGATAGACCTTTATTTTCAGTTAGTTATAATATAGATCAAGGTGGGCATTGTTAAAGAATATTCAGCTACTCCGATAAAGAAATCGGATTTTGGGAGAAGTCGTGATTTTGAAAAATTGTTCTAGTGTGACAAAACGTTAAAGGAGTGCCTCTAAGGTGTGATTACGGAAGGTAAAAAATTGTGATTACGAAAGGTCAAAGATGAGAGGACGAGGTTGGAACCTCGTGAGCAACAAAGGCTATCCAAAATAACTTCCATTGGAGTTGCAAATATATCAACCAAATTGCTAGGATATGACCGTTTGGCGCTTTCAATCTTGGACAGCTAGGCAAAGCCTTCAAGGCACGAGATATTTTCAAATTAGTTTTATATTTCGGGCACTTTCAGATTTTAATATTTTTTATCATTTTATCATAGGAATTAACTCACGCACTACTATAAGTTAGCCGATGTACCCTTGAAACTGTTATGGGGTTCCCGCCCCCTCTGAGCAATTCAAAATTACTAACGTAACGCCATTTTTTACCCGTAACAAATAATATTAATATTCACTAGGATATGCTTTATCTCAAAGGTTTAGTATAAGGTTGGGTCGTCTGAAATTTTAACCCTTTTAATGAAACATTGAAATATAATGGGCAGAAGCACCTTCTGTGACTAATACTATATTCCTTGCTCTAACCAAACTGGTTTCTCTCGTACATAAAGAAGAATTAAGTAACTTATAACTCCTGCATTCATTACAAGAACTAAGAAAGAGGTTTTCATGCCGGCTGTATATGAAAACGATTGTAGTTGGATGAGAATCAGATTAACTTTACTACTGTTGAGAGATTTTCATTATAGCCCTTAACTTCATTACAGCTTTGCAGTGCAAATACGTGGTACAGTAGCTCTCCAATTCAGTAGACACATTTACATGTGCAGAGGAATTCGTTTATATCTTGCTAGCTACGGCATATGTATGTACGGTTATTAGCTTGTTGCACCGTTGTTATTAAATTAACCAAATACCAACAACAATAGGATACATTTCTTAAAAGATTGTGAAGCAGTTACGATGAATGTTTCAAACTGAGATCGTAACTCTAATGTTTTTAGAATAAATTATATTTAATGTAAGATTGTATTTTGTAGAAACCACATAAACCTTTTATAGCTGCAGGTTAAAGTACAGAGTACAGTTTGTAGCAGGTCTATCTAGCCATAATCATACTGTAGAGGCAAGCCCGGATTTCCTACTAGGTCCTATGGGCACGCGCCTATGGCGGCAGCTCACGGAAAGCGGCAGCGGCGCCACAATAATTGGTTTTTATTTAAGAATAATTTACCAAGTAGATTATACAGAAAACAACAACAAAACGAAAACGGCGCAGTGTGTCGTACATGTACTTGTTACTAAAGGTGCAGGGCGTATAGTCAAAACCAGTTAAGCTGACCGATGACTCATCTTGTTAAAGCATATGCATCAATGCAATCAGAACGTATTTCTAACATTCTGGATTAGTTCAGTTGTTTATACAAAATGGCGCATGGAGTTTATATAGTGACAAATACTAGCTGAGAATGTATGTCCCAGGGCTTTTATAAATAATCTTTTAATTTCTACGAATTATAAGAAATGTTTGTTGTATATGCAGTTGACAATGGCGTTAACATAAGTATCAAATACATTTTTTTAATAAAAATTAAACCACAAAATTTAAGGTAAATTAGAAGTTTGGAAGGGAAATAGACCATTTTATTTATATGAATTGTGTTTAAATGAAGATATTAAAAATATGTAATATGGAAATGGACAAGTTATTTTCAGGAATGTAGATAAAATCTTAGTTTAGAAATGTACTACAGATACTGGATATTTAGCACGGTGTCGCAGATATTGTTGACTTTTGAAAACAAAGTGAATTTTCAAGATATTATACTGTTATTAAGTATAAAAACGCGTGTATTCTAATTGATTCGATAATATCTGAAGACTAATGATTAATGTTGGAATTGAGACTGTTATTCGCACGATTATCAGAGAAATTGTAATTTCGAGATTTTATATTATTCCTGTTTTAAATTGTTAAGAAGCATGGTTGTACATATGAAAGTGTATTTGTAATAATTTAATTTTTATTTAATCAAATTTAGTATTAAACAAACAAAACGGTATTGTATTATTTTATTGTAATATTGCTCTACTACATTAAGAAAGTATAAATCTAGGGCACCACTTCATTTTATATTAATCAATTATTCTGAAATTGAATCATCTTCATAAGAGTCATTGCTGCTTGAATCCTCTAAGTCGATAATAAGAGGCGGTACCACATCAAAGTTTTTTTCAATTTGCCACCATTCCATCATACATTTTTCTGAATGGTGAATGTATTTTTGCCAATATTTGTCAACTATCCTTCCAAGTGCTTCATGCCATATTAATTGTACGTGTTCATCATTAAATTGTTCATTAAATCTTCCAATATTTTTGTCGTAATAGCCTTTGCAATTACCCCAAATTAATTCAATCGGATTAAATTGGCAATGGTATGGAGGGAACCATAATACTTTATGGCCACTTTGTGCTGCAAGTTCATCAAGTATGTATATTTTTGGTTGAACATTTTTCTTTACTAATGCAAGTGATTCTCTTTTTAACATTGAAGTGTCTGCAAATTGTTATGTCGAAGTAAATAATTAATCAATTCCTCTTTATTTGAAGAAGTGTTAGGAACCTTTGCGACTAATTGCGAATGATATGAAGCATTATCTAGCACGATTAAACTTGGACCGCCTAAATTTGGTAATAAATTTCCTTGGAACCATTTTGTGAACATTTCTGTGTTCATATCACCATGATAATCTGCATATTGTGATTTTGTAGAAAACAAAAGAGATGCATCATGTATAAAACCATTTTTATTTCCAGCATGTATCACAATAAATCTAAAACAACATTTGATAAGCATACAAAACACAGTGACAGCAACAAATTAACAACTAACCGTTTTCCTGTTCCAAATGGCTTCTTCTTGATGCTTTTGTGAGAATTATCATGCCAATTCTTTTTGGCAGATCCCCTACTAAAAATCAAAGTCTCGTCAAGAAAAACAGTTTCATATACTTGCGTTTCCTTATTGGAATGGTAGTCTCTTAAGAATTTTATTCGTGCAGCAGCTATATGTTGTTTCTTGAACAATCCTCGCCTTCTATCATCTACTTTATAAAAAAAATCCTATGGTAGGTAAAAGTCTTCTTAAGCTAGTTAATTTGAAATTATATATGCCAGCAGTAACAAGCTCTTTTTGGAGTGTTTGTGCAGTTACATGAAGTCCTAAAAATATAAAAATTAGTTACTAATTACAATTAATTTTCATATTACTTTTCGAGTGCATCTCATAAATTGTACGTTTAACTGCATCTTTTACGAAATCTTCAACATCGCAAGATGTGCTTTTTGTTCGGTTACGTTTCCTGCACGTCAAATGAATTGGAAATTCTTCTTAATCCTAGTAAAAGTACTAAGGCTAACACCACATGCTTCAGAGGTTCGCTGAATAAATAATTAATTGATTTGGAGGATTAAATGTATTAATTTTTGTACCTGCATAACACTTCCAAACGAAACTAAAACACCTCCATTATCACGCTCTCTTTCAAAATAATCCATGACGTTCAAAGTCACCTGGTGTGTTTGGGGCTTGAGATGTTTGTTTCGAAGCATTTTGAACAATTAAAAAGCAAAGAGGTGATAGTATATAGTGTTGTTATAGGATGGCTGTATTTACCTTTTATAATGTGTAAGAAATCCTTTTAGTTTTGAAAAAAACTTTTATATTTGCGATTTGAGCTAAATGTAAAAACGTAAATACAACAAAAAGCAAGAACTACGTGAAAAGATAACAAAAAGTGACAGGAAACTAAATTATTTGTAGGTTATAATAATACATAAATATTAGTTATAATAAACATACGTTTTGATGCTGCCATATCAATCCTTAAAAGACGTATCATTTTTCTATCCATCCTGTTTTAGGGCAGAATAGTTACCTATACTGACAAAAACAATGCAGTTTTCATTATCATTTCTAATAATGTCCCGCGGTGAGTCATAGGTCAGCTTAAATGGTTTTGACTATAGCTTTAGTCACCGTGATTAAAGTTGTGTACTACACAATTTCAAATTAATTCAGTGCCCATGGTTTGACCTAATCTTGTAATTATTCACGAATGCTTTGCTTTGATGCTTGCTTCGGTATCAAAGAATTTTATATGGTTATTTTTATTCCGCATCGCATTTCGTATATTTATGTTTAAGTTGCGATACTGTACTTTGTTTTATTTTTATATTTATCATAAAATTGTAGTTGTGAAGGCTTAACAAATTTGGAAACCACCGAAAATTATTAAGAGAAGGACATTTTAGCAAAACAAGGAAAGCTAAGTGTTCTATTCCATAGGCACGCCAAAAGGTTATATTGAGATAATTGACCCCCTCTGTTGGTCAACACCAACACCGCCGGCCGCCCGGCGCCCGTCCGTCGCACCGCTTCATTATGACACTTACTCTTCAGACACCCAGTACTCAGATTGTCGTTCGCCGCGTCAGTTTGTATTCAGTTCTTCTTATTCTTAAGGTGTTAAAGTTCGCATATTGTATTTAATTCTCGTTTGCTTAAAACAACTATTGAGTGTTGTGTAATTTTGTACATTAAACAGTAAATACAATGTTACGTTACAGCAGTAGTCTACCAAAATTGTTTTGTTTAACTGTCTTAATTTTATTCTTACTAAAACATGAGTGACATGAGAAGAAAGCTTAGTGGATCGTCGTATCGTAAACTTGAAGGAGAAAAGCGTGAAAAAAGACAAACCTCTTAAAAACCATTCAAAAGGTGGACAGCTTTTTCAAACCTATCGAAAAGACAAATGATAGCGGAAGTGGAAGTGGAAATCAAATGATAGCGGGTTGTTCGAATCAAGAGAATTCACAATGTTGAAAACTATGAACAATTAGTAAGTGAGTTTGAAGCGGAGAATACTTTTGGTAATGTCGCTTTTAAATTAATTATTGAAGATGAACGAACTAATATTACTAATAAAAGTTCAGATTTGGTAAACACAACAACCTTGTTAACGATAAAATATCTGATGATCCATTTGAGTGTAAAATCAACGAAACAACAATTGACACACTTTTATGTAGGGATATCAATCAAAACAAAGACTGTGACTTCAAAAATTCTAGAAGAGTTGTAGGAGATAAAACAAAATCTTTAAAATAAGCATCTCTAACAGAAAACTGAGAACGGTGAATTGACATCAAGGGACTATCTAGTGTATTCAAAAAGTACAGGGTCTGCATTTTGTGCTTCGGGCAGGTTATTTGGGGAACCAAAAGCAGCTTCTAAATTAGCAACTAAAGGTGTATCAGATTGGAAAAATATTCGAACGATTTTATCGGCCCATGAAAATTCTCAACATCACATGAACCCTGAACTAGCTATTTTGACCCGGAAAAAAAGACCAGGAACTCTAGAAACCCACTATGAATCTTATGTTGACACTGAAAAAAAATACTGGAGGAGCGTTCTGAAAAGAGTATTTGCAGTTGTCAGAAAATTGGCAAACCGTGAACGTTCCTTCCGCAGAGATGATGAAGTATTTGGGTCCATGCACAAAGGAGATTATATGATGTCCTTAGAATTAGTATATGAATTCGACCCATTTCCCGCGGAACACATTCAAAGATTTGGTAACCCTGGTTCGGGAAAAACTTTTTATCGTTCTTCAGTTATATGCGACGAAGTGGTCAAATTGCTAGCTTATAAGGTAAAGGATATTATAATTATTAAAGTGAAACGAGCTAAGTACTACTCCATAATAGTGGATTCTTTGCCCGATGTCAGTCACATACATCAGTTATCATTTGTCTTGAGATATGTTCAAGAAAGTGACGATCCCATTGAACGTCTTTTTTGATTTTTGCCTAATCCCGGACATAAATCAGAGAATTTAGTCAATGCTGTTATAGATGATTTGAATTTAAACTCTATTAATTTAGCTGACTGTAGAGGGCAGTCGTATGTTAATGCGAGCAACATGCCAAGTGTGTATAGCGGCTTGCAAGCTCGGATTAAGGTTGAAAATTCAAAAGCACTTTTTGTTTCTTGTTCGGCACACTCTCTTAATCTAGTAGGTACATGCGCTGCAAGTTGCTGTCCGAAAGCATGTACATTCTTTAATTTAATTCAAAATGTGTATAACTTTTTTATTGCATCTACTAAGAGATGAGAAAATCTCTTGAGTTTCAGTCAACAGAGTCAACTTAAAGGAAAAACTGTCAAGAGTTTGAGTGATACGGGATGCAGCGCTCGAGAAAAGGCTTGTAAAAACTTGCGTGAAAATTTAGAAAGTGCAAGATTGGCTCTGACTTATTATGAAGATGATACTAGCGAAAAGCTTCTAGTAAGATGTGAAGCTTCAGGGTTGTTGAAGTCTTTAAATAGACTCGAAACAATATTTATGATAGAACTTTGCGGTGACATATTGGACAGGTTAGAGAAAGTAAGCCAAACGCTCCAAAAAGTAGATACTTCACTTGAAAGAGAAGTACGATTGTATGAATCGCTAATCACATCCATCATTCGTTTCGGAGATTGTTTTTGGTACACAAAGAACGAGCTAAAAAAGGTTGTAATGTTGACTATGAGTGTGCTGTAACAAACGTCAAAGAAACATAAATCGCCAGGCTAATGAAAACAGAGATTCTGAAGTTATTTTCCAAGGGAGAGATAAGTTTAAGGTAGAAACCTTCCATGTAGTCCTCGGTCGATTAAAATCAGAATTACTGAGGAAGAAGAACGCCTATATCTCTATAGTAGACAAGTTTTTAGTTTTTGACGAATTGTTGACTACGGCACTACAAACTGTCATTGAACGTGCTAAGAAACTTCAATCATTATATGAAAATGATATAGAAAAATCGTTTGAATAGAAAAATCAGGAAAACTGAATTCACTCTTAATTCTACATATCGAAGCAGAACTTTTAAATAGCGAGAAAATGAACTTGGTAAACCTAATTGAAGAATTGTTATTAATGAAAGCAAGACGAAAACCAATGTGAATGTATTATTATTAATCAACTTAATTCAACTGTATACTAAAAACTAATAGTAGTAGTAGCTATGCAATCGTAGTTGATCATTTTTTATTAGTCTTTTCTTAGTTATCTCATTACGATTAATACATTATGCATTTAAGATTTTTTATTATAATATTACGTTACAAAAATAGTGACTATTACATTAACCAACTAAAAACTGTTCCTTTTATTTAAATAAGTAATAATTAGCCTGTCAATGTTTGTCTTTGTTTATTCCTTCAATATTGTCCTACCTCAAAAGTCAATATCATAAAATAATACACATATGTATGTATATACAAGCAAGGTAATATTAAACCGTCATGTATTTTTTCGCGACCTTAGCACTGCCACTTGTAAATTTGTTAAGACCAAAATATTTTAAGCAATATTTATTTCAGGAGGAATAAAATGTATTCAAAGGATTAAAGAGGATGGAGGGGCGGATCTAAGAATAGTGCCTAGGGGCGGCCGACACCCTAAATCCGGGCCTGTGTAGGGATTTTTACTATGAAGGTATAGAACAATATATATTTTGTACTTTGATACAAAATTTCATATGCATCGCAAATTGAGGAATTCAAGAAAAGCCGGCAACTTAAATGCAAATTAGACCAAAATACTGTTAACCAGATGCCAATATTACACTACCCTAGACGGTTTACCTTAAATTAGTCTAACTACTAACAGATCTAAAAATAAGTGAAGTGCCTTTAATACTACAGACAGATTTGACACTGTTGCCGAAACGATGGTTATTTTATTTCAAAGCATTTTCTCTTTGGTACTGATATCTTAAAAACTACTTATACCATAAATCAATTTTTCTGCAGTGTAAATTCAAAATCAAAACATAATTACTTTACGGTACCGTTTAGGAAAGATAAACACCGTAAAATTATAAAAAAAATGAGGTATTACAAGGAAATTAATAACAACAATTTTAGTTTTTAGTCTGATTTATAGGTTGCTTATTTGACAAAGTGCAACGACTGCGTGTATGGTCCTTTGCACCACACTTCGGGGATCGAGTTCACTGAATTTCTTTTTACAAAGGACCCGTTTAAACGTGCTTCTAACCTCTTAACAGCTTTCTTCAAGAAATTAATGCGAATGTTACCCGAAGTAAAATACTTTTTCAGGTTAGGTCGGTGCCGAAGACGCCAATATATTTTAGTTTATGCAATATCGTAGCTAACTTAACCTAACCAGGAGAGGCGCCTACCTAACCTACAAATTTTGATTCTCCTACTGTACAGAAAAACTAGAGTTTGTGACAGAGCTTCTCTAATTGTGTATGAAATTTATTTAACTTTTAAATTAGAATTTTTTTTTACGAAAGGTAATAATTTAAAGAATAAATTGAAATAGATTTTAAGTCGATCTTTGAAAGGATTTTTACAGCTCCAATTTGTCTATATTGTCGTTTAATAAAGTTATATCTAAATTGTATTGTAACGGGCTACTACTGCCTCGTTTCTTTAATTTAAAACAAGTAATAATAATGGTCTTTATTACTCACTGTTCACAAGTCTAATTAACAGTATATGCCTTGTTTATAGATGTTTTCAGTCCACTTAACAATGAAGCACTATTACACTAATGAATTTACAAGCACTAATATCTTCTTAAACTAACTTCTTTACCATAGGTTCATTAACAACACTAACACAACTATTTGTTTATACACTTCTATTTATTTATGTATACTACAAGCTGCATGTACATTAGACACAGCATATCACATTTATGTATACTTCTAAAAGCTCAAAACTACTATTACTTTACAACGTTATAATTTATATACGACATTCTAGTATAGACTGACTCTTGCATTCATTAGCGGTCTTATATATACTCTGGATTAAAAGGATGACTCATGCTCCAGTAATTTCTAGAAGAATTCTGGAATCCTTGAGAATACGCTGTGCCCCGAGCGTTTGTATGTTTGACGGGTTGCCTAATAGTGGATCGCAACAGTATATTGTTCTATAAATACGTAGGAAATTTCCTTTGCGTCAACGCTTGATTTAATAAGGGGTACAAAGAGATAGGTTAAGAAATGCAGTAACAAAGCAAATTGATCCTATAATCTTCGGGTACCATCGGCAATTTACCACTGTCAGACATATTTCGCTTGTGTTATATATCAAATGCCTAACTTGCCTTTATTGCATAACATTGTATTAGTCTACAAATGTGTATTTTCAACATTTTTAGCATATTCTCATCATGTGGTCAATTTTTTTCCAGCGGATTTGCAATATGAATTCCTAACATACCCCTTAACTGAACCACATTGTTCTTATTAAATAAAATGGTATTTGTTTACCTGAACATTCAGATTGAGTAGGTAACTCTTTTGGATTGAGCCAATATAAGGTTTTTATTTCCAATCTACAACGTGTATACAGGATGGTTTACCACTTTATAGAAATATTTTAATTGATACTTGAAAAGTGGACGTAGATTGATACGCATAAAAAATTATTTCTTAAAAAATAATTACTTGAAATTTAAACAGATCTTTTTTAAAAAATACCTGTACGAATACGTGTAAAGCAAAAAGGCAACATACTACAAAAACCTTTCGTAGGGAACAGACATTGTTTTCTTCAATCAATAGGTCATTTTATCTGATGAAGTTATGAATCGCCTACTTTAACTGATGTTTAAAAAGTAATGTTTTTGCAGAAAACACAATTTCTTTAAAATTAAAAACTTTAAACAAATGTTTATGCAATGTGTTACTTACGCACTTTAATTAAAGTAGCTGCTAAACAATTTTGCTTACAAAATTTGTTCAAAATACCCTCCACTTTGTCGAATACACAAACGTACACTTCTGCGCAAGATTTCTAGAATACCATTACGTTGATGTAACTAACCTGCATTACCTATGTTCGCGTTAAGATCATACACTTTACCTTTTACGGCACCTTACAAAGCAAACAAACGAAATGCTCACGCTATTAATACGACTAACTTTAAATAACACAAACGAATATCATACATAGCATTTCGTAGAAAAGCAATTTTAAATAAGGAAGTAAAATAATCCCACCCTGCACTTATGTATGGTTCGTTGGGTTAAACATAGCACTACTAATAGTTGCGGTTACGCGTAGTAAAACTAGACTAATGGCATGCTTTAATAAATTGAAATTGAGCTGTTTGAATGCATTTCTTTGTATAAACATACATCGAAAATTTTTAATTTTTAAGAAACCATATTCTAACTTTTCTGCTCTTTTTGAACATAAGTAAAGTAATTCTAACCACAAAGTTAAGAACTCTATGCATAATTCACTTCTTTTGAGTACAGTAACCGTTGCTTAAAAAAATTAAGGCGGTTTCTTATTAATGGTTTTCTGTAGTATGCCGCTTCTTTGCTTTACAGGTATTCGTACAGATATTTTTAAAAACATCAATTTAATTTTTAAGTCGTTCTTTTCTAAAAAAAAATTTTTATGTGTAAATATCAATCTCCTAACCATCAGTTAAAATATTTCTATGAAGTTATGAATCACCTTTTATTAAACATTCTGCTTCTGTATTGATTCTCTAACTTTTGTGATAACAAGTCTCGTTTCAATATTATTAATGTGTTCATTAAAAAATAGCATGACGCCATATAAAGACATTAATTTTATCTCTTGAGCTAAATATATTTCCAACAAGCTATAATAAACAATACTTACTATAATAGTAGGGTGCTATGTTAGTTCTGACACAAATTTATGAATTTTTATATGTAAATGTTCATAAAAAAATCTAAAATTCATTTTGAAAATTTTTGTATCTTTCAATGTCATTTATTTCAAGACCACTAGACGCTATCATGGAGTACATTGCTTTCAATTTTATATCAAATTTGCTTTGCTTCCGCCCTATTCGCGTTTCGACTAATGGGAGATGTCCATCGTCGAATATCACAAACACCATGTAAGAATAAATCAATAAATAAATAAAAATTTATTAAATAGTATATACATAGTATTAATCAATAATTTTCCCATATCTTCATTTACAATAATAGGATTAATTTAGACATTTATTTTACAAGTACGCCATATATTTGAAGGTAGCTAAACATTTAAACTATATTTACATATCTGTAGCAACTGAAACAGTATTGTATTAGAATAACAATAGATATCTGATTGATGACCAAGATATTAAAAACTTTATATACATAACATACAATAACTATACGTACAACTTACGTCCTTTAAATAAATAATATACAGAGTGTTACAACAGTAACGAAAGAGATCGATAATAATGAGTGACAAAACTTTAGGTTGTCCTTCTTTACAGATTTATTGTCAACAAAGTGTGATACGAATTTTGAAGTTGGCTGGCCTCACGTTGTGACGCCAGTGTAACTATTTTTGCTAAGCCTTACGTTGGATGGGTGCCACTGAAACGACTTCTGTTTTACAAAAGACTGGAACGTCTTTTTCTTCTATATTAAGGCGCTAGAGAATTAAGTCTTCCGACAAAGCTAGGGGTCTATTCCTGGGTAGAGCAATGAGAAGTGGGGGGGTAAGTCGAATTCTGTTTTCAAACCAAAGTTAAGCTAAATCAAATAGGCGCCACCATGTCCTGAGATAATGACGATAATTGCAAAGCACAGTTCTAAAGGCGGACGTAGAAACCCAAAGAACAAATGATCGCCTTCGTTAACAAAAACCTGTCTTAACAAAATAAGACGCAGCTCCTGTAAGAAATTGCAATGGTTAAATAAATAAAAAAGTAGAACACCACTTGTGTCCTATTAACATATATAAAGGAATAATAAAATAGTATTTCCAATATAATATTGGCATCAAATTATTACTCAGAAAAATTTTGGCTTTATGTAATTAGATTTGATCGCACTTGACCAAAATAATAGTCTTAGATTTTGAACTAAATGTTTACTAAAAAAACTTTTTTAAAATATCGGAACTTGTAACAAAAAAATGGTCATAATCAACTACATCAAAATTAAAGTTTTAACTTTCCTTTTTTTCTTTCTTTAATCAACCGACTTTGCTTTAAACAAGAACTTGTTATACAAATTAAAGTGATAATGATTGGTAAGCATAACACAGTGAATTAAATTCTAACCTGCGCAGATCTTTTCAGGTAGATAACAAATTACTAGAACCTAACATAATAAGAATTTGAACTTTCAAATTTACGTCTAATAATCTATGTATAGATAAAGCTGATCACAAAAATAGGCATGTTTGTTTAAATTGCATTACAGCTGCTCAAAGCATTTGCTTTCAAGACAACATCTGTCAACTGTACAAAATAGAAAAATATGACGTCGGAAACACATGTTGAACTTATCGATGGTTCATATGGAACAAAGCATGTTATTTTAGAAAGCTAATTCAACAAAGTTTCGTTTTACAGCTTGTAAAACCAGCTCAACAATTAATTGAAGTTTACACAATTTACGTGTACTAAACATAAAAGCAAGTTAACGTGTTCTAAACTTTGAAACACATGCAAAAAAAGATCTTATAGCTAATTACAAACCAGAAACTGCATTAGCCGATTCACAACAAACTGAAACGGGATTTCCGTTCTTCAAGCAAAGTTAACAGCGTTTTTAATTTGAAACGAGTCCATCCAAATTAACTTCTATAATTCCTTACCAGACAAATTTCTTATTAGGCAAAGTTTAAATCGACTGTTCCTAAATAACGGTAATTCTTTGGATCCTAGATGACGAATTATATTCGTTCCATTCTTAATTGTCGAATTATATTTTGTTGCATTATATTTTGTCGTTGTCGTGTTCTAAAGGTCGCGCTAAATAAATTACCTCAAATTACATTGGTTTAGTATAATATATACTTTACCAACCGTTATTAGAAGATATCTCCACAATTAATAATTGATACGAAGGTTGCGGGCCTCTAGCCAAAAATACATCTTAGCAAAGCTGTTGCCCGTGGCCGATTGTTCATCGAAACCAGAGCCGAGCGGTCGCGCCGTTAGAGGGGGGAACACGAAACAATCAAATAGATATTTACTTGGAAATAGCTTTATGCGACACAGATATATTAATATAATTAGATCCCTAAGGAACAATACACGCTTAGCGTGCTTAGTGTGTAATTCAATGCAATTAAATTACGACTGGAAAAATAAAATGTTACAAGTGTATGTTTTTACAAAATCAAGTTTTATAATAATAAACACATTAAACGTTACCTCAGATGTTTAAATAAGCCACATTTCACCTCAATTCAAAATGTACAATTTACAAAATCAAGTGTGCCTTAAAGAAACAACCTCTTTTCTTTCATTTATTTACATTCTAATAATAATACTTAGTTAATTACAATAAAAATAGTAATTGTGAGTTGTGTTTCTTTGCCACAATGGAAAGATTTTATTCAAATCCTGAGTATGTAGAAATGTTAAAAATGTCGGTTGCTTGCAATGACAATGCTACTGCAGCGGCTACTGCATAGTAGTAAAGTTTCCATTACGGCGACATCCCGATGCAAAAGGAATAAGATCGAGTCATAAAAGTGCAGTATATCCGCAAAGGTTGGAGCGGCTTGAAAAATTCCAAGAAATTTAAGTTCATACGAAAACTGCGGATTAAATGTGTCTGTTAGGTCTCAACCAACCTTCCGGGAACTGAAACTGAAAATAACAATCAAAATTTCACAAGGTTTCTCTATCTATTTCTACTCTGGACTGTGTATTTAAGAGTAAGACTAATTCGAATAAATGTATTCAAAGTACATATCAAAATACTGACATCTAAGCAGCAGTAGCTTTTGTATAACACGCTCTTTAGTCTCAAATTTTCCTAGTTTGCCTTAATCGTATGAATCGTATTCAAGTTTGTATTAGAGGCTATACGATATTTCAATTGAGTCTGGCTCAAACTACATAAACATTTGTAGTACGAGCCAGACTCAAGGGATTGTAACAACAAACGGTAATCTAAACCTCCACTTTGAAGTCATAGTAAATTAGAGGTTTCTACAAATCGCAATCTTGCATTACATACAAACTTATTATTAGGTATTTAAAATTACGGTCTCAGTTTAGAACTTTTGCTTTTATTCCACAACAATGATTTAAGAGAGTATTTGTGCTATTAATGCTACTTGTTGGTTTATTTAATACGAGTGCAATAAGCAAAACAACGGTATACTGATAATAAGAATAAAGTACCGTAGATTGAGTAATATATAGATCTTGACGAGTTATCAAGAAAAGTTAGATAACAGTTTCCTGTAAACTCACCTATTATACCCACTATACAGGGTGATTAACTGGTATTGAAAAATACATGTTTTTTAGAATATTTTCATTTAGGGTAGAGACTTTAACTTGAAAATAGGTACACGTTAGTTGTTTACTAATACGAATTATTACACTTCATTTCGACAAATTAGGATAACCGATTGGCGTAGAATAAGGAGGGTTATTAATCAAATTTTGACCTATACTCTTTGCACACTCTGTATTTCATAAGAATTAAGACTCATAATTATTCCTCATACAATTTGCCACAAAAAAGGTGCTCTTGGTTAATCTCTGTAGAGCTTTCTATTTTCAAGATGTTTTATATTAATATATACTCAACTCATGCAAGAAAACAACGTATTATTAATTCTTTCAAAAATGCAAAGGTTTATTTTATGAATTCGAAACTGGTATCTGATTTAAATCAAATACATTTATAAAAATAAAACGCATTTACTTGTCAGTGAAGAATATTTGACTCTACAGGCTAAAATTTACTTACTGAGCCGCTACAAACTACAAAATAGAAATTAGCTCATATCACACATTACTTAAGTAAATGTTCAGAGTGACGTCAGTAGGGTAGATACCTATGTTCTAGCCCAAAACCACCCACTTTCCCATGTTAAATCCCATAAGGAGGCTCAAGGTCCGTTCTGGTCATTTTTGTACCAAGCATTGAAATCCCCATAAGGCGGTGGAGGCTATACAAGGAGTGTCAATTCAGGTCGTCTTTCAGCCCAACACCTAATTTTGTTATAAAGATTATGGAGGTATGGAGATATGGTGGTGATTTTAGTTGAACAATTTTGTGAAAAAATACAGCCGCGTGCAAGAAACGTCGTTTGTCCATACTAAGCCAGTTAGTTTCCTTGAGTTTGTACGTTATGCGGTCTCGCCGTCGGATACCGTGCACCAATCTCAGACAAGAGTTTTGCACCAATTGGATCTTCCTAGCCGTTGCCACATCAATGCACGGTCCATAAAGAACATCGCAATAGTTGAAATGCGAAAGCACTAATGATTCGCATAGCATTTTCTTGATATCCTTGTTCAGAAATCGTCTATTATCATAAATTAATTTTAAACCGCAATACGATTTGCGTAGGCTAAGATTTATGTGTTCTCTAAACCTAAAATCTATATCCAAAACAACACCTAAATTTTTGTACGAATCCCTAATAGGAATTGCCATATTTTTAACTTTAATGCTTATTTTTTGTATAGCTGGAGTTCTATTAATATCGGAACCAAAGACTAAAACCGCCGACTTTAAGGGATTGATACTAAGTGAATGTAGTTCAGCCAACTCTGTTAACCGATTTAGATCTTCGTTGATAACATCACATGCAGTTTGAAGTAAAGACGGATTGAACGACAGATAAATTTGTGTATCATCCGCATATTGATGAAAAGAGCAGTGTTTAAGCGCAACATTGCATACATTTATTGAATACAGTGTAAACAATAATGGCCCTAGTACGGAACCTTACAGGACACCACGTCGGACGGAGCATAATCGTGAACGATTGCCGTCTAATACAACACATTGAAATCTATCAGTAAGGTAACTTTTAATTAAGCTTATAGCACTATTTTCAAACCCGTAATGATTCAATATAGCATAAAGTAATTTATGATCAATTGTATCAAAAGCTTTTGAAAAATCAATTAAAACTAGTACTGTAAGTTTACCGTCGTCCGTGGCTCTCAGTATGTCATCAGAAATATTAAGTAAAGCCGAAGTACAGCTAAAATTACGTCGAAAACCTGATTGATAGTCACCTAGAAGAGAATTTCTATCCAGATATTGTCGTATTTTGGATTCCATAACTTTTTCCAAAATTTTTGAAACATCTGGCAAAATGCTGAACGGCCTTAAATCTTGCAAGCTTTTTGGATTTTTATTTTTTGCGATAGGTATAATGTTTGCAATTTTCCACGCCTGCGGAAAAATGCCCTATATTTAGGTTATCGTTACCGGTTGCTTTAGTTTTGATTGAGTTAATAATTTTACCTACCTCTTCCTCAGAAACAAGCGTAAATGAAAATGTCATACTTAAATTAGATTTTTTATAGCTATACATTTTTAGTGTACTGTTTGTATTTTCCACAACTCCATTTATTGAACTAAAATATGCGTTAATATCATCCACATTTTTTAAGTGACTGGGAAAATCACAATTCTTCAGCTTGGAATATATTCCACAGCGTTGTAAATCTTTCCATAACGTTTTTGGATTACTCTTATTTAATGCATTGATGAGATAAGCTTTTTTTCATTTCTAATCGAAAGTGCGGTTAGGTTGCGAAGTGATTTATAGTATGCCATTGTTCTAGTTTGCGGTATTTTTTAAAACGTTTGTAGGCTGCATCCCTTAGATTCATCAATAACCTCACAACATCGGTTATCCATGGAGATTTTTGTTTCCTAAATACAGACGTTTTAAGAGGAGCATATATGTCAAAAAGAGTAATTAGGTTTTTATTAAAGTATGTTATTTTTTCATCTACGTTATTTAGGGAATAAATGAATGGCCAGTCAATATTTTGCAAGGAGTTATCAAAATTTACAAAGTCAAATTGACGAAAATCTCTAAAGGTGTGTACTTTAGGCAATTGCTTATATGTACTGACTAAGAAATTGCAGAAGACAAGTTCATGATCTGAAAATCCACTCATATGTTTAGTGCCTGATTCACCAATAGTGTCAGTATCAGTTACTATTATGTGGTCTATTAGTGTATGACTATTGGATGTTATTCGTGTTGGATCTTTAATTACGTAGATTAAAACAGTTAACTCGTACGGTCTCATGTTTCATAAATTCCGAAAGTCTTGATTCGACAGGCTCATTCTATATCAGAGAACCCTAATGTACGAAATCAACTATTTGGCCAAATAAGCAGTAATACCCAAGATCAGAAAGAAATGATATGCATACAGAAATAATATGATTGAGAGAATTCAAATACACCTATATTATGTAATGGATAATAACACTGGGAATGAAATTAAAGGAACATACACCATAGCCAAATGTATATATGCTTTAAGCTATTTTAACTGTTTTAAATAGTTAAATATAATAGAAATAAATTATGGGAACTTAAATTTCTTAATATTTAACCAAATTCAGAAGTGTGGTGTAGATAAACTTAGGTAAGAGAGAAATAAGTAAAGTAAATATTGTTGCCTCAACCTCGGTAATGAGTGTATTTAGTTGATCTAAATTTAGTAAAGAACGTCCTATCGTAGCTCTAAGGGCGTCTTTTACACCTTTTACAAGTCGCTCGTAAAATCCTCCGTGCCAAGCCGTTCGCTCTACTATAAACTTCCACTTAATTTGGTGACTGATTATAAACTCGATCAATTCTGTACTCGCCATCACTTCGTTTAAGGTCAATATTTCACGTGATATTTTTTTAAATGTTTTAGCGTTATCTGAGTAAATGACCTTAGGAATCCCTCTACCGGCAGAGAACCGTTTACATGCACTGATTGTAGACGCAACATCCATTTTCAAAACAATCTCTAGATGAAGTGCTCTTATAACAGCGTAGGTAAATAAAAGCACATAACATGGTTTTGAGTGATAACTATCTTTAAAATACAACGGTCCGGCAAAGTCTAAATCTGTCACTTCAAAGGGCTTTGTTTGCTGTATTCGATCTCTAGGTAACGGCGCGAAGAAATGCGACCCTGATTTTCCACGAAGTCGTTTACAGATAACACATCTTGCTAAAACGGACTTTATTAATTGTCGTCTTCGTACAATCCAAAATCGTTTACGTAATTCATAAAGTGTTGCATTAACACTACTATGATGAAGAGTTTTATGAAACTTCATTATTAGCAGTTTACTTAAATGTGCATTTTTAGATAGAATAACGGGATGCTTGAGGACGAAATCTCCTCTTAAATTATGAAGACGCCAACCCAAACGCAGCAATTCATGTTTATCCAAGAAAGGACTTAAAGTTGCAATATTCGATTTCCGTTCAATGCCCTCACCTTTTTGTAAACTGTTAATCACCGAATAATGAACTTCTTTCAAATTCGTTTACGGTTAAGCTCTTCATTTCTTTATTATTTCTGGTTTTTAAATTTTTTATAAATCGTAAAACATACGCCGTTATCCGCACTAAACAATCAAAATCACTGTATCTAGAGGAATCTATAAATTGATTGCTACCTTTTATAGTGTTGTTAATTAATAAAGGCATTTTCGATACTATCGTTGACGTAGCTGTCTCTATTGTATTATCTGGCCACGTTTGCTCACTTTCTAGCAACCACCTAGGACCGTGTAACCAAGTTTCGGAATTTATTAAAGTACTTGAACTTATTCCGCGGGTTAATAAGTCCGCAGGGTTCTCGCGACCCGGACAATGTCTCCATGTTATATCTTTCGATAAGGTCTGAATTTCTTTAACACGGTTAGGCACATATGGTTTCCACTTTGACGCATCACTTTTAATCCAATGCAACGCGATCAGAGAATCTGTCTAACACACTACCTTATCGATTTTAATTCTATCGTTCTGATTGCACCAGTTAATTCCTACCATCTTTTGAATTTGTGCATTTTGTGATTCAACCTTGCTGTTTACTTCGAGATCGTTAATCGTCCATTTGCGTAAATTCATGGAGGCTCCTTAAAAAAGCTTACTTGAAAAGTCTTTTAAATGTTCTGCAACATTTCGATTGTTTACACTAACCACTAGATCGTCTACATAAAATCCCCTTTCTAAGATTTCAATAAATTCAGGGTTTTGTTTTCGATTATCGATTAAATGTGTTCGTATCCCGGAATTTAAAAGAAACGGGCTACATGTAACTCCGAGTGTTACTCTATTCATACGGTACGTTTCGAGTTTATTATCGTTATTGTACCATAAGAATCGATGTGCGTCTTTATCGTCGGAATGTAAATAAACTTGTAAAAATGCTTTCTCAATGTCAGCCGTAATTCCGATCTCGCCTACACGAAAATTAAGCAAATTCTTAATTAAGTCTGGACTTAAATTAGGCCCCTTTTTTAATAAGTCATTCAATGATTTTTGTCCCAGGGCATGTGAAGAGGCATCGAAAACCACTCGTAAACGCGTTGTTTGTTTATCTTCTCTAAAAGCCGGCCTGTGCGGCATGTAGTAAACACGATCGCCATTTGTTTTTTCAGCATCACCGCGGGAAATTAACTCGGCATAATTATTATCCAACATTCCTTTGATAGCAGTGTTACATTTACATATTTTGTTAATATTGGTCAATTTAAACTTTAGCCTCTGAGCACGAACTCGCGCACTAATTAAATTATCATCTGCAATCACTGCATCCTCATTCTTCCACGGTAACGCTACTAAATATCGATCATCGAATTTATGAACGTTATTTTTCTAAAAATTATCGAAAAATCCCTTATCATCGTCTGCTTCTTTGGTTATACCTATTGTTTCCAAATCCCACATACTTTCGATCTCGGCTTCTGTCTATATAACTGTCGCATGTAACACTGTCCGCAGATTTACTCCTATTGTTGTAGCATCAACTGGTATGGGACCATGCAAACCATAACCAAGTTTCGTGTCCACTGCTACTAAACTTTCGTTAAGACGAATATTTTTTCCTGTCACTACTGCCCAGTAATAGTCCGCCCTTATAAGTATATTAATTCCATCAACAATTAACGCTCGATCTAAATTAAACGGGATATTGTCAGCAAGCTGCAAGTTTTGATACTCTACCACGCTTTCTTTAGGTATATGTAAATTATCCATGCAAATTTCTGGAACTTCCACAGCCTCAATCGTTAAAATTTCATCTGTATATTATCCCTTCAAAGTAATTAAAGCGCGGTTGTAAAGTTTAGACGGTATTGATGAACTATTTCCAAACGCGGCAATTCGAACCCTATGTTGTCCAACAACAGGTAAATTTAATACCCTTGATAGATTCTCCTTAGTAAATGAAAGTTGACTACCCCTGTCCATACTAATCTAATTAACTTCTTTGAATTCTCTCCAAAGACATAAAAACAAGCCGTTTGCAATAGCACATTTTTGTTTATGTTTGTCATCAAACTGGACACCGACGGCGCCGAAGTGTTCATTGAACCCTCGCCTTTCGTTAATTTCACTGTAATACCTGTCGTCTCAGCGTTGTGTCTATCTTTACTTGGTTTAAAGTTAGGGTCGCACATTTTTGTTGCGTGCCTACCTCTACATTCCTTACATCTTAAGAATCTATTTTTACAATATTTAGCACTATAGTTATTTCTCGTACAACGGTAACAATTTCCTGCTGCCTTTAGAATTTCTCTCTTCCTTGCCAAAGGTACATCTGCATCACACATTTCGGTTTTATGGTCTTTCTTGCAGAAAGCACAGCAATCAAGACGTTTGTTCGGTGTGACTAATAAACTAGACGCAGGTCCTTTGTAATGCGTTCTCTTTTCTGTTGGGAACATCTTTTCTTTACAATCTGCATCCGGTTTTAAAGCTTGTTCTAACGACTCAAGTTTGTTTTAAAGAAACTGCAATAAATCCTTTACCTGGCGATCTGCATCTTCCTCTGACCTTGATGATGAACTTTCTAAATTATTCGTAATAATTTCTAGATGATTGGATGATTTTATTTTCATTTGTCGATAAAATCCTAAACGCAATTCCGTTGGCAACGACTTCATGAGAGTCGACTTTACGATTATGTTATACTGAGAAAAAGATACTTCTAAGATTTCAAGAGCACGCATAGCTGAAGTGATTAGATTGTAATTCTTCCTTAAAGTGCGTACGTCATTTCTGGATTTTACAGGTTTGATTTTCATAATGCTATCAATATATTGTTCAATTAGCCGTTCCCCATTTCCAAATTGATCTTTTAATATATTCAAAGCTTCTTTATAGAATGCTCCAGATGGAGAAAATCCCTCAATTGCTTTAGCGGCTCTTCCCATGACATACATTCGCAGGTAGTTGAATCGATCTCCGTTCGTTAATTGTTGATTGTCGTGGATCATACTTCTAAATTGTTCCCAGAAAGGAAGCCAGCCCTTTGCAGTACTATCATACTTTGCTAACTGTACACGTTGAAGCTTCACTGACGTAAAGGACGGCCTACTTGCTTCGTTACTTACTGGTACCGTATTCGTTAAATTCGAGTCAACCTCTATCTGCGATTTTTCTGGGCATTTTAATCTAAATTCCAACTTAGACATCGTAGTTACAGCAACCTCTTCATATTCATACCTTTTCATTAACTTGTCCTCTTGATTTTCTTTAAGCAGAGGTTCAATTGGTTTATCAATTTCTTTTAGATTGTCACTTGCAAGCTTTAACTTTGACATAGCTGTATAAATGTCTTCGACACTGAAACTATTTTCTGGCATAGAATTTATATTATTAACTGTTTTAATTAAGTGCGTTCTACAGATTGTCCGTTTTACTTGTTCCATCACGAAGCCTCGATAGTATAGCCGTCTGTTAAATATTCGCGTTCACGTTCCGTTATTCCGAATATTTACGTTAAAGCTCGTTTATATTTATCACCAGATCTTCCCGTGTTTCGGCACCAAAGTTGTTGTAATGCAATAAACAACATCAAGTTTAAAGAAAGGTTTATTTAAATATAAATCAAGCTAAGCGACTACACATCATGAGAGCTTCTTACGCTTTTCTGTATCTCTGAACAACAAGTTACAGTAACCCCTTACTTACTCCCTCTACTACCCTTAGGTCTATCGACGCACGCAGAAGGCCTGAAATATTTTACACACTTATGTCTATAATTGAATTTTCAAGGCTATCAAAGAAGTGTTTGTAATAAGTTAAATGTGGGTTAGACATAGTGCCAAAAGCAATTGCCTGTTGGTTTAGTTTAAATTTAATCCAGAGCTGCTCAATATCTGCACTTGAAGACCATATTACATAATTGATATAAGATTTCACATAAATTGCTAAACCACCTCCCCGTTTAACTGTCCCTTCTCATAAGTGAGTAGCCATCAATTGATATTGTATCTGATGCTATACAGTCGTTCAATCAAGTTTGTGATACACCTACTATATCATAATTATTAAATAATACACAATCTCTCTAAACTCATTAAATTGTAGTAACAGTGATCTAATATTAAGGTGCGCTGTGCTAAAATTTTGCATCTGTAACTGTGTAATTAAGTTAGATATTTTTGAAATGTATATTTTAAACAAGAACGAGAAGACAAGAGAAAGGATAAGTAGTTTGTCATAACACCTGCTCCTAATTTATTATATATTATTTGATCTAATATTGGGGATAGAAAATAAAAACTTAAATAAACAAGTTTAGATTGGCAAATTCACTATGAGTTAGTTACTAACCATCATACCTATTTACAAGATATAATTCAAATTGTATTAGGTTTCACAGATTTAACATAATAACTTTGAAAATTAAATCAAACATACATATTTGAGAAGCCATTAACCGCACAATCTTCAATAGATTACGACAATAACATTATAAATCCAGATGGGCTGCAATACAGTATCTCTTGTTTTCTTTGAATGTATATATTCTACCATCATAAGTCCAAACTTTATTCCTACTTAGTTTTTTTTCTGGGCTTCCTTAAACAACATATACCTGGGTTTGAATAGATCTTCAGTGATGGAAATTTCAGTACCTTTTAGCAGTTCTTTATTATTAAAAAACCGTTTGTTTACTTTTGTAGCTTAAAAATTTAATTATTATGCTACGTTTTTTTCAGGTTCTATCCTTCCTAAACGATGACATCGCACAATCCCCGCCGCCGACATCTGCAAAACCATTTTATCATTAAACAGCTGCAACACCACATTTTCCACAACTTCATCTTTTTTCTCCGTAATTCCAAAGATCCTAACACAACTTCTACGGCTATAACTTTCCAGGTCGTCAACTTTTTCTTTTACCGCAATGTTTTCTTGTTGTAGTACAGTAATCCCGACACGGTCCGCTTGAAAAATGTTAGGCGAGCATTTTTCACAAAAATACACCCTCGTTCGGATGAGAGGTAAAATGGAGGTCCCGTGTGTGAGTGTTGTCACGCACGTTAAAGATCCCTACCTTGCTTTAAACAGCAAGGGTTCGGCAAAATTCCAAATTTTCCAGGTAAAAAAAACTCGCTTCCTGGCCAATGTAGTACCTTCGGGTGGAGCATTGGAAAATCAAATGTAATGTAGTACAGTAATAAGTTTTTCATGTTCCTGAAACTTCCCGTCAATCGATTCAGAAATTTTCGTTGTGACCTTATCAGTCATTTAAACGAGAAATTTTTCATCATCTCTTAAATCACTAATGGATTGTTTAATTATTGCAACAATATCATTTACCTGTTCTCGTGTGAACGGCATCTTGCAAGTAGTAATTCATACGATAACCAAAATTAAATTAACAGTTGTTGTTTAATAAATTAATATAACTTATTCACAATACGAGCATTGCTAGATAACTTTACTTACTTATCTGGAGGATGGCAATTTACCCTAGGTAAAATGGGATGTCAAAATTTGAATATTAATACAATTTTAGATTGTTTGATAAAGCCAATAAACATTTTTAACAGACTGGTGGGTATAGTCTATGATAACCACATCAATGCTGAAAATTACATTATCAAGAGATATCTGCTTGTGTTATACGAGCCATTTTACTTCTAGAACGTGTGCTTTGGAGGAAGCTCGATTTAAAGGAAAATATTCAGAGCAACTGAATATTGACACATAAGTAAGAGTGGCTTTTCTATAATATGCGCTTGTATTTTTCTTAATTTTCTAATTTGTCTTTAACCAACTCGGTATTAAAAGGCAAACCATATTTTAGATGACGTTTTCAAGCAAACAAACATCTGTAGTGTGGTGTAGGCTCAAGGGATTTTAGCCACAAACTGTAATCTAAACCTAACTTACAGGCGTAATTAACTTGCAGGTTTCTACAAAACGCAATCTAGCACTGCACATAATTTTATTATAAGATAGTTGAAATTACGAACTTAATTTGGAACATTTGCTGTTATTATATAGCAATAATATAAGAGACGTGAAGGTATGTGCTATTAATGCTACTTGCTGGTTCACTTAATAATAACAATGTAACAAGCTAAACAACCGTACATAGACTTTCGTTAACAAGATCTAGATACGAATTCTACAGCACGTGCATAAATATCTACTGATTTAGAAAGCTACTATACAATGTAATTACACTGCAAAGCTGCAATGGAGTTAAAAGATTTAATGAAAATCTCCCTACAGCAGTTAAGTTAATCTGTTATTACCATTTCTGTATGTAAACCTACGTCACAAAGGTTTGATTATTTTCCATAATGAATGTCGTCGTCATTAACTGCGTTTTATGTTTTTTAAATATAAATTAAAGTGTAATGTGTCTAAAGCGATCACAGGGTATAGGTTAACTCATACTGTTTTAAAATTTATCTAACAGCGTACCGCATTGACATCATATAAATTGCTGAAGAAATTAAACTTATCTTTCAACGTGAAGCCCACTTAATTTGAATATTAATATGATTTTGATTACTTATTGATTAAATTCATTTAACTTTTTCAACACGCTCAATTGGGATCGCATGCATGAAACCAAAGTAACGCTAAGAATTATTTCTGTAAATAGAGTAGAGTGGGGCAAAAGTTCGCTGCGGGTAAAAGTAGGCACTGGCATTATTTCCCGAACGCTTCCAATGTAGATTGACACCTGACCGACTCTCGCTAGTCTTCTGTTATACGATAAAGTGTAAACAACGCGGTGCTTAGTGTTTTTAAAAGAACCGGGAAAATGAGGTAAGTTTTGTTATGATACTCATTAATATTGTTTTTAAGCAGCTTGAACTTGTGTGCTAGTGCTATGAGCCTTCACTTTCGATTATTCGAAAAACAATTTTTATAACCTGAATATGTATCCCTAACCTTCAAATTGTCACGGACAGCCTGGAGCTACATTAACTGCTTTGAGGATACGATGTGGCGTGTATTTTTAAACGTATGTTGGGGTATAGGTACGCACATTCGAACGGGACAAAAGTACGCTGCGACGTATGTCCCATTGGGATACTATTTAATCTTTGTGCTGTGTTCTGTGTATCTAAGTTCTATTTTATGTTACAGAAATTATAAACGGAAAACCGAACGGACTGCGATTACACCTGAGATATTTGAAAAAACCAAACAAATGCTTCAAAGTGGCTTATCCCAACGTCGAGTTGCTAGCGAACTAGGATTTATGGAAGGTGCGATGAGAAAACGGTTGAAGTTGGATTGTGGTGTTAGCCAGTTGGGTCGATTAAAACCAGTGTTTTCTGGAGATCAAGATCGTGAATTAGCTGTGCATGCAAGAAACTTGGAAAAGTTGTTTTATGGCTTAACACTGAAGAGTTTAAGAAAATTAGGTTTTCAAAATGCTGAATTAAATAACATTGCAAATCCTTTCTCAAAAGGAAAACAGATGGCCGGGAAAGATTGGGCATACTTTTTAAACAGGCACAAACTATCGTTACGGACACCTTCCAAAACTAGTGTAGCCAGAGCTATGAGTTTTAATAAGATACAGGTGGATTTGTACTTCTCCAATCTCAAGACACTTATCGCAAAGTACCAGTTTCCAACTACACGCACATTTAATATGGACGAAAGTGGTCTCTCGACAGTTCCAAATAAAACACCCAAGGTAGTGTATATTAAAGGTCAAAAACTAGTAGGGAAGATTGCTTTAGCTGAAAGAGGTCAAACTATTACTATATCTTGTTGCATAGCTGCTGCTGAATGGTATGTGCCTCTTGCGGTTATATTTCTGACGAAGCGAAGGAAGACCGAACTGATCGAGAGAGCATCTCCAGGATCAATACTTTTTACGTCAGATTCCGGATATATCAACACAGATTTATTCCTAGAATGGGTGACTTATTTTCAAACACAGGGTAAATCTTCCGAAAAAGATCCAGCTTTACTAATTTTAGATAACCACTTATCGCATACATCTTTACCAGCAATACTTTTTGCTCGGGAGCATTAGTAGATTAGCTAGGTTACTTCTAAAACAAAATCACCCATTTTCCTATGTAATTTCTTATGGAAAAATCTAAGGTCCATTCTGGTCATTTTTGTACCATACGTTGAATTCCCCATAACAGTCTTAAAAATCCTCGTCGCGGGTGCGCACAAGTAGGGGGCGCACGCGCAAGGATGCGCACGCGCAAGGATGCGCACTCCTGCCAATGCGCACCTCTGCGCTTTCGCGCCCGCGATGAGGATTTTTAAGACTGTTACGGAAAATTCAATGCATGGTACAAAAATGACCAGAATGGACCTTAGATTTTTCCATAAGAAAATACATGGGTAAAGGTGTGGTTTTGTTTTAGAAGTAACCTAGCTAATCTACTAGCATTATATACATATGCTTTCCTTACCACCGCATAGTAGTCATAAAACGTAACCGTTAGACCGATGTTTTTAAACCACCAAAAGACTTCTGTGCTCAGTCTTGCGAGCATTGGTTATTCTATAATCCTAGAAGGATCATTACCCAGTATCAAGTGGCTTCATTGTCTTTACAAGCTAATCAACGTGCGGCGACATGTGATGGTGTAACATACAATAACATAAAGCGATACTATTTTTGGTCAAGTATGCGAAAGGATGTAGAAACATTTATTAAAAAATGTGACGAATGTCAAAGACAAACATTCAAATATTAGCAAACAGCCGACGATGATATTACAACCACAGCTTCCGAAGCTTTCGAAAAAGTTTTTTTAGACTTAGTTGGACCATTGCAACCAGATGCAAATGGAAACAGGTACATTTTGACACTACAGTGTGATTTAAGTAAATTTGTAGAAGCATATCCATTACCAAATAAAGAGACTGAAAGTGTAACTAAAGCGTTTGTCGAGAATTTTATTTTACGCTACAGCATCCCAGGCGAAATTTTAACGGATAAAGGTTCAGAGTTTATGTCGGAGATTCTTAAGGAAACTTGCAAATTATTAAATATAAAACTGTTAAATTCTACAGCTTATCATCATGAAACTATCGATGCGCTCGAAAACTCACATAAAAATTTAGCAGCATATTTAAGGATCCAATGTCCGCAGTATTCAAATAATTAGAGCAGTTGGATACCTTATTGGTGTTTTGCAAACAATAACTCAGTGCATACGGCAACTAAATATACCCCGCACGAATTAGTGTTTGGGAAAATTAATCAAATACCGTCAAACGCGGTAAACTCAGTAGACCCACTATATAATTTTGATAATTATCCAGCAGAACTTAAGTATAGATTGCAAGTCGCTGGAAGTGAAGCGAGATATAATTTATTACAATCCAAAAGTAAACGAAAGCATAAGTTTGATATCAAAACTAAGCATGTCAATTATAAATTAGGAGATAAGTTGTTGGTTAAGAATACATCTCTTAATAAAAGAGATCCAATATTTGTAGGCCCATATGAAGTAGTTTTAGATAAGAATCCTAATGTTATAGTTAAGATAGATAATAAGTTAGTAGAAATCCATAAGAATAGGTCAAAATTGTATAACGTATTGTAACATACTTGCAAGGAGCAGTATGAGACATGTACTACTAATTTAGAAAAAAATTTTATTTGAAAAACAAAAAAATTTTTAGTGCACCCCGTGGAGGTGTGATGGTGTAATAGCCGAATATCCTAATAATTTATAGTTATTATATTGAATTAAGTTTTATGCCTTTAAAGGGTGAGTGACTTATTATAGGAAGTGCAAAGTGCGGAATTGTACAGTAAGACAATCAATAGGAAGTACATGTGCAACGAGCTCTAGGCTAGGTGTAATTGGAATTATTAAGTAAGCATAATTGCATAATTATCGTTAGCAGTTAAAAACTAATATAGAATAAGGATATTAAAAATCTAACCCTAAGATGTAACGGTTGTACTGCACCTTAAAGTGTTAATTAAATTAAATGTGAAATGGTCTTCGACTTTGTTTCTAATCACCTCTACTAAAGACCCCAAGAGAACACTACAGACGGTTAGTAAAGCTGTGAATAGCTTCAAAGTAACTGGAATTTATCTTATAAATCCCTCGGTCTTTACAGACGAACACTTCTTACTTTCCACTGTATCAGAGTAGCACAAAATGTTTAATAATCACACTAGACTAAATATTAACAAAGAACTTCAACAATTAAAACCTGTTGAGCCGACATACGTGATTGTAACTCACTCGACCGCACCAATAATTTTGGATCCTGAAGCATGTCAAGACATTGCAAGGCCTTCTAAGTCAAAAGAAATCGTTCTGGAGGGTGTCTCGTTTACTGATGCTACACCATCAGCTCTTGCAGGCTGTCATCCACACATATTTCGTCTTTCTAATGTTGCAGCTCCTCAAGGGAATTAACACATCTCTAAGAAAGAGTAAAGGAAAAAATCTGCTATTTTGACCAGTACCCCGATAAAAGATGAATTGGAAGATCAACTTCGGAGAAAAAGGGAAGAAAAGAAAGACCAAGCAAAAAGAAACCTTTTTAAGGTTGATCAAAGTAACAAAAAAGGAAAAGTTCTGTTAATACTATTAAGAGTATGAAAGGCAATATAAAAAAAGTTCAGAAATCGTCATTTGAAAAGAAAATAGTAACTAAACAACTTTTAAAAAAATTAGAAGATGTCTCCTGGCTGCCAAAGACTTTTTAAGAAACCCCAAATGACCACTGGGTGCAATGCAGCTACTGGGAGAAATGGTGGCACGAAGACTGCTCTCCATATGAAGGAAGAGGGGCATTTAAGTGTGACCATTGTTCATAATTTTTATTTGCCTTCAGTTAATATGTTACTAATGTACCTTATATTTGAGGATTTTTTTAAAGTTTCTGTTAATATACCCAATGTACACTTACATTTAATAAACTAATAAACAGAAAAAGCAATTTTTATTTTAAAAAAAGGTAGCCTGGTGTTAGAGTTGGCTTTAATATAACTAAAATTACTGCGAACTTTTACCCCACATAATGCGCACTTTTGTTCCTATAGTGGGGCAACAGTACGATTCTGTTCCTAATGCAGTTTTTCGTTTTTATAGAAGACATCCACACAATTTTGGCAAATCTAAAGATGTTTTTAATACTTTAATCTTCCATCCTATACATACCAGAAGTGTGCTTAAATAATAATAGCACTAATGAATTACGGTAAATAGAATACTAAGTGCGCACTTCGGTCTCATCTTATTCTATGCTTATAGATATCATAAGAATTTGTTTTTACTTCAGCTCTCATAAGTACCTAAAAATAACAAATAATCGATGAATCCTCTACGGTGTATGCTAAGGTATGTCGGTGGACTCCGATAACCACTCACTCTTCATGCCAGGAAAGCTTGATTGAACGCTGGAACTATACACTGGACTGCTTTGTATGTGAATTGTAAATTTTCAGACCGTCATTTTGTAGAATAGATATCGTTTAAATAGAAAATACGGCTTTATTGTAAGACGTTATTTATGGTTTTTAATAAACAGTTACCGTGCAATTAAGACACATGTCTGTGGAAATTGCGTTTAGTAAAATGACAAAATTGTCCTTTTACAATGCATAAATTGATATTTGTACCTGAACAAAATGAGAAAAGTTTGAATGGTTTATTGCTTACCAATAAAGTTGTGGAAAGCAAAAAGGTGTATTTCGCCACTTTAGTAGTATAATATGCTTTAGCTTTCCTTGTGTAAGAAGTGAAGCGAAGTTTGTTGCATCCTTTAAAACCCTATGGCGCTGCATAATCTACTCAGTGCCTTTTGGCGTATGTGATATGCATGGATACTCAGTCCTGATTATGTGATGGAAATACAAATATCTTATAGAAATCATTTTTGAATTCACGTCAATGAATTTTAAATGGTATGGATGAGCTCAGTATTATATAATCACGACTAATATTCCAGAAGACCAACCAAATTTCGAATGAACCACATGGCGTAAGACTTAGTCACTAAAGTTTCACACAATTTTTGGACGAATAGTTGAAGGTCAGAATTAGCAATATAGTCCTCTATGTAATCAAATTCCTACGATCTTCAATCAACATAGTTATATAAGCAATATGCTTGTCTTATTATTTTGATCCAATATCCTGCATATTCTACAGATACATACAATTGTTTCTATATTAATTATTTTACTGGAAGCCAATTTTATAGTTATCTAAGGTTGTATACTGACTGGAAAATAGCAAACTGTGTTCGAAATCTACGTTGGTTCCAGGCATAGAGATAGTAATACGTATCAGTGAGATTATTTTAAATACATTTAAAATTGTTCGAGTACATTTGCCGCATTCATTAGCTATAACCGTTTGACTAGGCCTGAGATATAACACTAAAAGCTATGCAACTTTAAGCGGTTGATTTATGCAAATTGACATCAACACCTTAGTGAATAATAGGCAAGGCATCTTCATTTTGTGGGATATAACGGAGGGATTTTATTCGTGGATTTGAATCGAGTTGATGTACCTATTTTTGTTTACTTATAACTTTGTAAATAAAGTATCTACCCGTAATTAGCTCCAACAGCTTTTGACCTAACGTTATTCAGTTTCAGCCTATAATTAAATGGTGTTTATAATCCTGCTGCACGATAACAGCGTATTACACGTTCTGTAGAGTGTAGTAAAGTATCCCCGTACCTCTATACAGCGCAAAAGGGTGGACAGAGGACACGGCCATATTCACACTTAAATAAAACAATGATTAAATATTAGATTATCGTTGTTTAAAATAAAATCACAGTAGTATAAAATTTTTCTGTAATCTAGCTATATCCTAATTGCAAAATAAGGAAAACAAGTACACTTTCTCTGACAAATGTAAACTTGTGGCAACTTCCGTTCCCAAAACAGAAATCGATTTATAATGTGCTAAGTGTTAGAACTCAATTTGTTATGGTAAAACACCACTACATAACAAAAGGATGCCAGACTATCGCCTGGGCGGCTACATGGCGTAGTTGGTATACGTGTGACTACTACACCCAAGGTCCCGAGTTCGAATCGCGACACGGTCCGCTTAAAAAACAATAGGCGAGTATTTTTCCTAAAAATACGCTCTCGTTCGGATGAGAGGTAAAATGAAGGTCACACACGTTAAAGATGCCTACCTTGCTTGGAGCGGCAAAATTAAAAAAAAATTCAAAATAGGATTTTTAACTATATTATGTTGACACTTACAAGTATAAATCATGAAATATAACAGTTGAGGACAACAAGGGTGTCAGATGAGTTCATAGCCCGCCCCCTCTCTCTCTCTCTATATATATATATATATATATATATATATATATATATATATTACTGTGATTCATAGGTCATAATAGGCATTAGAAAGCTCAAATATATTGTTAGTACAAGGTAAAGAATGTATAAAAGGGTCACGCAAAATTTGAGACATTTTTGAGCAAAATTGGATAACATTTGACCAATTTTCCTTAAATATTAGTGTTAGTTGAATATAGAGATAAAATTTCTCTGTAAATATTAATTAATATTAGTTAGGAAACTTAATTGTGTAGAGCATAATTGCATAAACATATGCGAAACGTAATTTCGATAAGCATATTTAAGATTTGTTTTAAAATAGCGTATAAATTAAGTTAATACGAAAGCTTTCCGGTTTGTAGCATAAAAACCAATAATAGAATAGGATTTAGTATTATAGCATATTCCAAGAGGCAGTTGTTTATTCGAGCTTGTGCACGTGCGTTAAATTCTAGGAAGGGTAACGTTGTAAACAGATAACGGGCATAAAAGTTCGTCAACAAGTATTAAAATTACTGGAAATAGATAGCTGAGGGACAAGCACAGGTTTTTATTGCACGTACGAAAACAGATCGATGTCTAGAGAAAGACTATAGTTTACATGTTGTAGTAAAGAAAGGAGAATAGCAGGTGTTCAGTGAACGTTGACTTTAAAATGCATGCTAGATAAGAAAGTTATAGGCTAACGAGGGGAACAAAGACGCGTTACGTTTTCGCAAGATATCGAGTAGAAAGGGAACAAAAAATCTGGGGAAGTTTTACAAACAGGGTACGACTGTTAGATTAGGTAAACAAAAGTAGGATGGACGATAATATCGATCAGTTAAGTACAACATAGCTTGTGTATAGCGGGGAAACAACATCTTGAGATAACATAGGACGGGAGATTTTGAATACAAGTTGGAGTGAAATAAGAGATATGCGCGTACAGAAAAGACGTATTTAAGAGGCTAAAGTAAAACGACAGTTATCGGATTTTCGTGGAAGACAGCGACGGTTAAAAATTTTTAAATAGGTTTTCAGCGTAAAGCACTTGTTTGTGGGTTAAAAATTCCTCGATTTCTACGACGGGTAACAAATTGTACCAGGAATTGAGCGACTGTTGTGCTGCTTGTGCTGTGTTACCAAGAAAAGTGTTAGCGGGGTATTGAAAATAGATGCAAGGAGGTGGTTTTTGAAGCCTATATAAACCAGAAGGAGGTGGTAAACGCTCTCTTCTCTTCTCTTTTATCATCGATCGCCAAGCTACTTACAACAGTAATTAAGTGTAATTAAGTGAAGTTTAGATTTTAGAAAAATTTAATTAGCACAAGTGGGCGCACAGATATTTTGGCAAGTCTGAAACAAATAAAAATGCAGTAAATTATTGCAATTAAACATCAAGTAAGTACAATTTTAGTACTTGCGATTGGAGGTGGTGTGTGTGTGTACTCTGCGTACCGATCGAGTTGATGGATGGACCAGTAGCAGGTGTCCTGGAGCATGGTAGTGCCGTACATTTGTGTGGAGGAATCTGGTTAGAAGCGGTTTGTTTCGGATGGTGAAAGTCCACCTTGAGGTTGTATTTGAAAGGGCAGTCGAGAAGGACGATACGTAGGAGATGGTGTCCAAGTAGAGAGCTGGTGATGCAAACAAATCCAGGTAACACTTTTATAAAACTTTTGTTGTTTTTGTGTGATTTTGTGGGTGACAATTTGATGATTTTTTGTGTGTATTTATTATAATGTAAGGACATTTTAATTGATGATTTACCTTGAAAAAAAGACTAAATGAAAAATTATTTATGTAGCATCATTTTAATGGTATCACATGAAGGGGTATCTTAGCTTGTTGTAAAAAGTAAAAGGGTTTTGGTATTTTCAGTGCCATAGTCAGCACATATATAAAGGAAGGTTTTACTATGAGCTCGTATTACACCTGGGGTCTAGAGTATAGATTGGAAATAAGCCCAGTTAATCTAGGTTCATGAATGATGTAATAAAATTTCGAAATTATTTTATTTAAAAATGAGATTTATTTTCAAACTTGATAATATTTGCTAGACATTGAAATACATGAGGAGTGTAAACTGAAATTTTAAATAATAATTGGATATGTTAATAAATCGTGATGTACTTTTGGCAGTCAACTTTATTTTGAGTAGGATAGGATTTTCAGAGAACGAATGAGCAGCCGTGGCAAATATTCCTGAGGAAGCCGGAGGTTTTGGGTGGTATGAATTGCAAGTCTAGGTGGTAGGGCTTCAATTTCAGGTAGGTGGAAAATTTTGTAACAACTTCAAAAAGTTTTGTGCCGTTACAAAGGTAGATATACAACTGCTTGACGCCTAAAGTGTGGGGCAAGAATTAGAGAGCCACCAAAGGTAGATACATAGAATTATGGCGACCCGAACGTGATGGGCTCGAAGTCAGGTAGATTTTTTTGTATTATTTGTTTTAGGAAACTGACGATTCTGAGGTAAATAGTTTTGTTATTAATTTTAGTGAGTGTGTGGGAATTATTTAGTGTATGAATAGTGTAGTGTGGACAAATGTTAAGAAAGGAGTAGCACAGAAGTGAAGGCATAGAAATAGGAAGTGACGATAGTGCTCTTTTTGAAAAAACCAGACCAGAGATGGAAGAAGCAGGAGGTAGCAGGGATCAGTCGAAGACAGAGTCGGGGGAACCTGGAAATAAAATGATAATGAGGATGCCTGAAAGGATGAGTGAAACGTTGAGTGGGGTCAGGAAAGAATCAAACAGGAAATTTGAAGAAATGAGAGAAATGGGTGAAGAGTCAAAAAGGAAAGTTAAACAATTAAGCCAGGAATTAGGGTAGTAAATAGACAAATCAACAAAGGAATTTTTGGAATTTAAAAATAGTCTTTCAGTAAAAATGGGGGAAGTGGAAAGTACGGTAGATAGGAATGAGAAAAATATAGCTGGTTTAAGGCAGGAATTTGGGCAATTAAAGTCAGAAGTTAGAATTTTCTGTGAGGAGGAAATTAATATAAAAATGACAGAAGTGACTGATTCGTGTAGGGACAAATTAGGACGTGTAGAGAGAGAGAGGTCAGTGGAATTAAACAAAATATGACGGCTTTAACGAGGGATGGCCCGAGGTTCTTTTCAGGAAATATATTGTTGGAACAACAGATGAAATTTTACGGGGATAATCGGATCAATCCCCAAATATTGATAAATAGTATGAGAAATTTAGTTTTCAATTTATTTGATGAGCAGGGTAAGCTTAACATTGTAAAAGCTTTATTAAAAGACAATGCTGAAGCCTGGTACAATTTAGTATGTCAGGACATAGAATCATATAATGATTTTTAGGAGAAATTTTTGAAGCACTACTGGAATGATCATAAACAGGATCAGGTGCGAGATGACCTTATTACGGGGAATTACAAAGGCGAATTTGCGGAATCAAGGGAACAATATGCGATACGCAAATATAGCGTGGCTAAACAGTTAAGTCCACCTTTAACGGACCGGCAGATAATTAAGTATCTTTCAATACACTTTGAAGTTGAGGTAAGGCAACATGTGGCATTGCAGAACATCGTTGAAGCAGATGCAGTTTTTAGAATACCTTCAAAGGTACGACGACGTTAGTACAGTTAGACCTAGGGAGACCAGGGAAAGAAATGTCAACCTCGTGAGATTTGAAGGAGAATTTCCAGAGACGAGGAACCAATTTCAGTAGGAATTTTAGGAATAATTGGGAACCTAGGGAAGCATCACATAGAAGCAGTAGTGGCACCAGATGGCCAGCACCGAGACCCGGGAAAAACAGCTCATCGGAGATGAGCAGGACCCAAGCGAATACGAGTGTTTGAAACACGGAAAACAGGAATAACACGGAAGTGACGCGCAGAACATATGCTGAGGCAGTCGATGAACAACCAGGACCCAGCAGTGAGAGTAGAAGCAGACAGGAGTTTTAGGTGACGACAAACTACTAGAAATTGAGGTGTGTAAATACGAAAATCCGCATAAATTTTTAAAAATAGGAGAAAAAGTAGAATCAGGAACAGTAGGGAAATTTTGTTTGCCAGTTGTGGAAGTAAAAATTTGTAATCATAATTAAGGAGCATTGCTTGATTCTGGAGCAGAGGCGAGTTTAGTATCGGAGGAATTCGTCAGCGAAATTAGGGATAAAGTTTGTGATAGGATTATGCTAATTAAGACGAGTCATTTGGTAGCTCCAAACAAAAAGAGATTTGCTGTGGTAAACAGCGTTGTGATTTTAAATATAGAAATAGGAACATTAAGCTATGAGCAAGAATTTGTTATAATGCATGGATTGAAGTTCAAGAGTATTTTAGGTGTCGATTGTATGATGAAGTTGGGAGTAGTTATTGATATGGAAAGGAGGATAGTTGGGATTAGGGACATGGTATTGCCCTGGAGAGAATGTTATGATGTCACGGAGGATGATATGGGTCTAAATATAAACATAATGGGGTTAGATGATAAAGAGTTTAGAGGAATCGACACTATAAAATGTCTGGAGGACAGTTGGAAGAGGTTCGGGCTTTATTAAATAAACATTCGGAATTGGTAGGTGTAGAGGGGAGCACAGCGTTAGAGTATAAATTTAATATACTACTGGAACCTTTACAATCGAAGAAACTGAAATTAAAGGAAGAAGCCCAAAATATAAATCAAACTCAGACAACAGTCCACCATCCAACGAAGCCAAAACTGAAAAAAATACTTCACCTCGCTCACACAATAGTCCCAATGAGAATATGCAAACGGGCATATTCAATGGAAGCTTAAAGATGCGCAAAAATAAAGACTGCAAAACAAATGTTATACGAAACAAAACAAAGCATAGATACGAATTTGGAAACTTCTGTGCAATCCCTTTTAAACCATTTCTCGCATGTGAGTTACTTTCTGGAAATAATAAAATAAAATGTGATATGTGCACAAACAGAAATCATGAACCCGGTAAAAGAACTGTTTATACCAATACCACTAAACTACTTTTTATGTGCAATCCACCTGTTATACTGATGTTACACTTAAAGCGATTCAAGGTCTTGGGATCCCAAACAACAAAGTTAAATAACTCTGTTTTTTTCCAATGCTCCTAGACATAACGCCATTTTGCTCAAAACGATGCCCAAACCTCTCATCGTTTATTTTAAGTCAAATTAAAGTTTTATATACATATATAGTGTTGTAGGACATATAGGTTCAATTCATGTTGAACATTATGTCTCATACATAAAAGTAAAAACTTCGTTAGAAAACGATTGTTACCGTTGACAATTTTTACTCAAAAACCAAAAAAAGGTTTTTGCCTTCGCCTAGTAAGGATGCCGAAGCCAACAATGAACACATTTGGGAAAATAGTACTATGTTAGTGATCTCTACGTATCAAAAGTGCCTGAAAAAAGGTCCTCAATGCACAAGCATTTCTATTATTCTACGAACAAATCTTATAATACTAATTGCTTATTGCTACATTATGTAATAATACAAGATATGTTCTATTTATTGTAATATTTGTATTTATTTTTAATATAAATGCTTATTCTGAAAAAAAAATCTACGATATATACAAAAAGAGCAAGGACTATCATAGTACTTGTCATAAAATAGTAACCTGAATACAGTTATACGTATCTATGATCAAGAATTATATACCTAACCCGGTCGTCGTATTTGGTGTTTGCCACACAAAGTAACAAAACTTGTATTAATACCTCGTGGTTACTAAAGAAAATAAGTACCTCCACGGTTTATTGTGATCATAAGTAACAAAGAAAAGAATATCAACAAATTACTCACGTGACTCTCCTATCTTCTAGTAGTACCCATATTGTGGCGGATTTAAAATAAGTATATCCAACTGTCTGATTTCATTATTTAGATCCTGTAATTACAGCCACAACAGCTTTTACCACCAAAACTAACAGCACTCGTAAAAGACACAAGAGAAAGCAGCCACGACAGTCATTAAACTTGTCATATACTACCAGTATCTAGGATTCTCTCATGAACCAAACAAGTGGCAGATTTCTGTAATGGTCAGTGTTTAACATATACCTACCAATACGTGATAGGAGATATGTTAAGGAAGTAATTGCGTATTGCTTGCTTAGAATATTAAAACATGCCAAAAAGTACGCATATCTTTGCATTCCTTTGATGGAACGTTGCATAGACTGGTACCCCTTCAGTGTTAAAAAAAATATCTAAGTACAACCGCAACGTAATATTAATCCTTAAAGACAGGAGCGAAATACCAGCAACCAATAAATATAACAAACTTACAAAAAGGAACTAATAGTAATAATAAAAATATACCATCATAGTCATAAATCAAAACGCACGAAATTTGATACATTCCCCATTAGGTATATGTTTGCATATTTTTAAAGAAATGGGGGTCAGAGATTTTTCGGGATATAGACAAAGACAGAATAGGAAACCAAGAGTAACACAGGGTATTTTGAATTTTATAGAAGAAGCCAAAGAAACAAAACATACAAGACGTAGCTGGAAAACAGAGATACAATGCCATAAAATGCGAAATTATTCGCAAATGCAGGAAAACTGAAGAACAATGAATTAATGAAGAGTGCAAATGGATACAAACTAAGATGGAAATAGGAAAGGCGGACGAAGCATACAAACTAATTAAATAAATTTTGGGGATGTACAACAGTATAGCAAAAATATGAGGGGCGCAGTAGGAAACATTGTACAAAATGTAGAAAAAGTGGTTAGGTGGCGAGAGCATATAGAGAATTTATATGCAGGCCCGGAACTAGAAGCACTAGAACAGAAGTTAGACATTAAAAAAGGTGACTTAAGCTATCCTATATATTTAGAGAAGGGTTTGAGTTGGCATTAAAGGATCAGAAAAATAATAAAGCACCGGCTTTAGATAAGGTGCAAGCAGAAACTCCAAATGCCACTGGACAAGTAGTAGTAGTTTTTTTTATTAATCTTCTTTGAGAATTAAACCACTCATAGTTGTTAAAATGGTCTTTATTTACGTTTCGGTCCATGACCTAGAATCGTTGTCAAAATAATAATTTCAAGTTTGATACTTATGGCATAAATTGAAGATGACTTTGATTTATTAATGTTTGATATATTTGCTTTTACAACATTAGGTGAAAATTTTAAAGTTTAGAAAAATGAGTACTTCAATTTGTGTTGCACCCTTGGAGCGACTTTGAGGTAGCAAATACACTTAACGTGAAATCAGCTGATTAATTTTTATATAGTTAAATTTCATATAAATTCGATAACTTGAGAATTGGAAAACATTTGTTAAGATATTTCTATTTATACGATCGAGGGGATGGTTATTAAAGAAGTGTGTGATTACGTTACCGTAAGGTTTAAGCAGCTGTTTTTTATATGTAAGAGACAGGTAAGATCCCAGAAGATTTCAAACTTAACACCTTTGTCACTGTACCAAAAAAAAAGCTGTGGATAATATGAAAAGTTTCAACAATAAGTTTGACGGCACATCTGTCAAAAACATTAAGTAGGATTGTACAAAGAAGGGTGGAAAAATGGGGTAAGAAAACACTAGAAAAACATCAGTTTGGGTTTAGGCAAAACAGGGGAACAGGGCAGGCCATTTCAGCTGAAAGGGTGATAATAGAGAAAACAATAGAGAAGGAAAAAAGCGTGTATATGGGGTTTGTAGATCTAAAAAAGTATTTGATAATGTAATATGGGAAAAAATGTTTGAAGTACCGAACAAGGTTGGAATGACTTATAGGGATGGGCGGATAATACATAGATTATACAAAGAACAAGCAACTGTAAAAAAAATTAGAGCCTGAACATAGAGAAGTAAATATTAGGAGAGGGTAAAGCAGGAATGTGCCCCTTTTCCATTAATTTTTAACTAGTATATCGAAGAGGCAACGAATACTATCAAATGCAGAAAGACATTTGGAGTTACTGTGCATGTACAAATGATTGATATGTTTAGATGTGCAGATAATATAGCGGTATTAGCATCTATCAAGAAAGAGTTAGAAGCAGCCCTTAATTAAATGGAAACAGAACTAACAGAGAGATACGGTTTGAAAGTTAACCCCCCTTACAAGTGTGGGGGGGGGCGGCTAAACGAGAACAAAAAAAGAGAAGCAGAACTTACAAGAGGTTAAAAATTTTTTCTACTTAGGAGATCAAATAACGCAAATTAGCACAAGGCCGTGTTGCATTTAACAAGAAAGAGCGACTGATAAGTTTGAAAACAATAAGCATAAAAACAAGCAAAAAAGTTGTTAAAAAGATATGTGCAGATCAGAGCACTGTATGACTGTGAAACTTGGAGAGTAGAAGATGCGTACAGGAAAAAAATAGAACCTTTGAAATGTTATACTACAGACGTATGGTAAAGCTATCATGGACAGACAAAGTTAACAACAAAGCTGTTCTAGAAATGGTAAAGAAGGAAAAGCATATGTGGGAAACTATAAAAACTATGAGAGACATGGTAATATGACGCATGTTAAGGCGTGAGGGATAGTGCGAAATATATTAGAAGCAGAGAAAAGAAAAAGGGATATAAGGATAGACCTAAATCAGAATATTGCTTACCGATAGTGAAAGATGCAGGCTGTGTAGATTAGCCCAGAATAGAAATCAATAGAGGTGCGCGTTCAACCATTTCTAATACCGAAAATCTAATGGTGAAAGAAGTAGTTCTATTTAAATCTTATGATTACTGTGAACTAGTACAGGTTTTAGTTTTGTAATATTTTCAACAAATTTTGATTGTGCGAAAGGAGTTATTGGAAAACTATTGAATTGACAAGTGTCTAAGTGGTGGAGATCTTGGCATCCTTCGGATTCCTCAAACACCTATACGTTCCACTGAACATCGGTGAAATAAAGTATATTTTTAAAAATTCAATAGAAAGATAAAAGTGCAAAAGGTATGCAATAAAAAAGATTAGTACTAGCCGTGTTATTTTCAACAAGAAAAGCAGCTGAAATTTTTAAAAATTACTAGCAAAAAAATAAGGAAAAAATTGCTGAAAGCATATGTGTGGAGCACAGCACAGTACGGCGGTGAAATATGGATAGTAGGAGATGTGGACAAGAAAAAAATAGAAGCCTTTGAGATGTGGTGTTCCATACGTATGATAAAGCTATCATGGGCAAACAAAGTGAAGAAAAAGAGGTATTAAAAATTAGCAGGGGGAGAAAAAAGCATGGAGATGACAATAAAGAATAGGAGACATGATGATAAGACACATACTATGGCAGGAGGGAACAGCAGATCGTATGCTAGAAGCAGAGAAAGGAAAAAAGTATATGTAGACCTAGATTAAACTTTAGTGAAAGATGTAGAGAAAAATTTCAGGATGATGTGTAGTTTAGCTCAGAACAGGAGGCAATGGGGGGTACGCGTCCAACCAGTTCTGGGATCGAAGAACTAATGCTGATGATGAAATAATTACCATCTTTTTTATCGGAGTGGAGTTTTAATTGTCGCTTTGGCTATAGTACCAGCTCTAACATAAAGCTTTGATTATGATGTGTTCTAGTTTAAAACTTTGAAAAATGTGATATAAATCACTGTTGATTTAAATTACTCTAGTGTTGACACAGATTATTGTTGCGATATTCTAAATTAGTAGTTAGTGCTTGAATAGTTAGTTGTAGCGCTTTGGTGGTAGTCTAGCTTAAAAAGATTATACCTGTGCTGTTAGCGATTGTTTTGAAAAGTTAATGACTGTGAGACTTTTTAGAGATTTTATTTTATTTTATTATTATTTTATTTAGGAACAGGCAGAACCGATGTAAACGAACCAAGGTTGAGCATAAGGAACCGAAATTAGTAGAGGGGGTCGACAGAACATGATGAAAGTCGACCTGCACAGATTCTGCCATGAACATTGTTATCCGTGTCCCGTTGGTAAAATGTGATCTCATTGATCGAAGTACGGTAGCCAATGACGATTGGAATAGGAGAATGACAAGGACCTCGTGTTGGAGGGCCAGAGTAGAACGTCCGTCCTGGCCGTGCATTAGCCCAATAAGTAGAACCTTGAAGTCGTATTGGCCATAATAGCATTCCTTGAAAATAGAAAATGATATCTTGGGACGATCCTTGTAGAATGGAGATGTATCTGTGTGTACGCTTTAGGTAATGACTTCTAAAAGCCGGATATCGTAGGTTTTGGGACATCTGCATCTGCCTCGTGTTGGAGGGCCAGAGTAGAACGTCCGTCCTGGCCGTGCATTAGCCCAATAAGTAGTACCTTGAAGTCGTATTGGCCACAATAGCATTCCTTGAAAATAGAAAATGATATCTTGGGACGATCCTTGTAGAATGGAGATATTTCTGTGTGTACGCTATACGTAATAACTTCTAAAAACCGGATGTCGTAGGTGTTGGGACATCTGCATAATGGGACCTCAGGAGAACCCTTTGGCGTTAATAAGGCTCTGGAAAAAGACCTAACAAAGCTTAACTAAATAGGCTGGTTAGAACGATGTAAAAAAGTGGTGCCGCAAGTGCCAGCTGTGCGCACCATTGGTAATCCGTAAGGCTACAGAGAGTCGATATAACTTGGGTAGCCCCTTTGAAAAAGTGGCTATCGATATTTCCAGTCCACTCTCTGAGACATGCTCCGAAAATAAGTACATCTTGGTTGCCGTGGGCTGTTTTAAAAAGTGGAGCGAAACGAATGCCATTTCAAACCAAGAAGCTGTAATGGTCGCTGGCGTGTTAGGACGGAACTGCTCTGCCGTTTTGGAGTTTCTATTGGGTTGCAAGCCAATCAGGGTAGAAATTACGAATCAACGTTAATTCAAGAGGTTTACTGGTTGCTGAGGAAACCCGAATAACGCCATTGCACCCGAATTGGGTTGTATGGTAGAATGCATGAAACATACCTGGGAGAAGTACCCTTCCAAGGTGGTCTCCTAACATCAGAGAGACTGGGGCCAATATTAACATATATTTTTATATGCCTATCTGTGTTCGGTTCATGAGAGCACTGGATAGACATCCGCATATGCTTTTCTGGGACGCGAGGTACAATTACCGTGTGAGTTTAGGTGTAAACCCTGAAATAACATCGCGGGCAAATGCTACGTCGAGAAGCTCAGTAGTTAGATGTACGTACGACATCCATGGTGACGTTAGAAAAAATATCCAGATCTCTATCATATTGCGTAGTTGTGGACCTTGATGTGTCCCTAGAACTTGCTCGAGTACTTAAAAAAAATTTGATATCCTGGATCAAGTTTGTTTACAACAACCTGTGGTTGGAATCACCATACGGCTAAGGTACCAAAATCGGGGCATCTACTACTTGATGACTAGGGAATAGTCTCCTGGTAAAATTGTTTACCCAGTTCTGTGAAAGGCGTTAGTGGACCTCAAGGGTGAGATGATCGAATTTGAAGAAAAGGAGTTGGACATACACGGAATTGGTCGTGGACTCGATGGTTTGGGGTAGACAGTGGCACGAAACATGCTAGAGGTACTATTCCATAAAACCAAGGACCAGATTTTGATGTGCGGTTACGATTGGAATTGGTACGGTGCCTGCTATGAAAAATGTTGATTGCTAGTTCTATCAACATGGGAATTGCAGAAATGGGTTTGTCTGTTCTTACCGCCACAGGGATTTCCAACTAGAGGACATGCCCACCGTAATAGGCGACAGATCAGTTTTTATTTGCGCCGACGATAATGCCAAATCAATATTATGGTACAGCAACCATATGGTACTTTTGTTCCTAGGGCCATACTACTCTCCAAACTTACTCGCAAATTAATTCGCACTTAATTCAACATCAACATCGTCCAATATGCTGTAGACTCCTGGTTCCCACTTACACCTCCCACCCCTGGTCTAGATATTTACGAAATCCCATCATTCGTTAATTTTCATTTTATACTTCCGGGACATACCCAACCAACTCCATAATATCTTTAAACATTTTGCTGCAGATTTCACACACAGACATTCCCCTCCAATCTCCAGTGCAGCGCCGCAATCTAAAATTCAAACGTCCCAGAACCTTTCACGACTACCCCACTACAAGCAAATTTCAACGCCATATTTAATCTTGACGTTTGCTCTCCAGTCCCGATCAACAATTCTCTAGTTACAAACTTCCCCCTAAGAGAACTTAACCTGTTCCTAAAAGAAATCCTCGTCATTAAATCATCCATCACCACCAACCTGTTACTCTAACACAGCAGAGTTTGCAATTAAAAGGTATTTAGACTGCAATTGGTACATTGAGAATGTTAATTGCATAACTTCTGGTGTATTTTAGAATAATTTAGAAGTTTTTGAATATGTATATAGCTGCCTACATGGATATTAAAGTGGAGTTTTATTGGCAGCATTGACTGTAATACTTGTTCTTATGTAAAGCGTTGATTACGACATGTACTAGTTTAAAGCTTTGAAAGATGTGATATATGCTGTTGTCGATATAAATTATTGTAGTATTGATATAAATTATTATAATTATAATCTAAGTTAGTAGTTAGTATTTGAATAGATAGTTGTAGTGTTTGAAGGTATCGTAGCTTACTATAATACTTGTACTGTTAATGATTAGCTGGGAAAGCAAATGATTGTGAGAGCTTTTGGATATTTTATTGTAACTATGGGCTGTTGAGCAGACTTGTATAATCTGTTTGAAAATAAACAACTGTTGTTTGTGCAAACAGAGTTTCCTTACAATCTAATTGGTTACATAAGGTTTATTAAAAATAGGCAACCTATGAACCTGGTTTTGAATAATCCTAGACTAAGTGCCTTTGATACTTGTCGATGTAAATTGCAAACCAACAAAGTTAATACCTGTAATTTGTATAATGCATTTTGTTAAAAATTGAAGAGCAGGTAGTCTGCCCAATACTATACTACGAAGGCAATCATAATTCGGATGGATATAGATATAATGGAGACAACTTCTTAATGAACTTAACATAGACTTAATGTTTTCAGAAATGTGACTTGCCAGAGGTATCGTAAGGTTGTTATCGAAAGTCTTTCTGAGTAAATCAGGCTACTAATTAAGTGGGTATGGAAATAATTACCAAGGCAATTTAGAAAACTCTGGGAAGGAATATGGCTAGCTGAGGCCAGTTTGATTTATTTTATGAAAAAACGGGAACCACCCGACTAAGAAAGGAAATATGGAAGGAGGTTAGGACCAGTTCCAACAATGGAATAAATCACACTAAAGTTATTTAGCATTTACAAGCAGCGAAAGAAATAGAAAAATACTGTAAAGTTTAACAAATATCTGTCGGTACATAATTCCTCGCAAAACTAGGTCAGCAGTAATACTCCCTTAAAACCCGCGCTTCATTAAATGGACATTAAACACAGGTTAAGTTATTAATAGAAGAAGGAATTCCATTGTACAAAACGAAATAATTTTTATAGCCCCTGCAAATTAGTCAACAAAAAAAAAATGAAAGGTTCTCTAAAGTCAAAACAAAACAACGGCAGAAGATAACTATTCCACAATTTTAGGACCTTGCTCTGAATAGGAACTACGAATCAATTACAAATAACATATAAAAATCGTTATTTCTTCTATTATCATTTTGAAAAATATCTGACATCAAATTAATCTATTATTGCTTTTTAATAAATAGGGTTTGCAATAAACATGCACGGCCGAATGGTTTGTGCGCAGTACCTATGTTCCGTTCATAAAAACCTATGTATTCAAATCCTTTAGTTTTCTATTTCTTTTTATGATTAATATTGCTCTGACGTCAGCAGTTTAGTGGCAAAAAAATGACTCCTGCAGTACAATTACCGGTTAAATAGTTTAAGCAAAGCTAAAATCGGTACTAGTACGTTTTGAAACATAACGTATATGAAAAGTTCTTCAGTGAAGAAGAAAGGGTTCGTTATTTTGGAAGTGAAGGGTTAATCTTCGACTGTTGAGAAGGAATATAACACGTGTCCTGAAAGGTTCGTGGCGTGAAGGATTGATTCCATAATAAAACATTCCTTCAGAAATGAAACTAGGTTTTCTACTTTAAAGACTTGATACGCCGGATGCTTGGATAGCGGTAAGCGGGAGTTTTCTATTTTCGGATGGTATGAACAGATATTTCCAAGCTAGAAAATTGCTAGTGATAAAAAATACATGAAAATTATTCTCTACAAGTGTTTAAGCCACTTAAAAATATAGTTCAGATTCCGTCTGCGGAATATCTAGAAAATACGGAACCGTTGACACAAATCAGTTCTTTCGTTATTGGCCTACAAACCTATATTCGTTTAAAAATATGCCTGGTTTAACTATATCAAAATTTGTGTTCTATGTAAGATTTTCTTTGAAGTCTAACTAAACCGCAAAACACTTTAGCAGTTCCGCAATGGAATTGAACTAAGGTATTGTATTACTCATTGTACTAGGCATTTCTATTTCCAAGTTTAATTTCTTTGCTAAATAATTTCGTATTCGACCTGAAGTTAATAATAATGTTCGACTAGGAGTGCATAAACAATCACTTGCATCCTCAATCTATGTAATAGACGTTAAACGTTCTTAGATGCGCATTAAAATTCATTTCATATTTGAACACATGTTTGTTGAAACTTCATAACCGGAAAAAGAATACATAAATTAGACAAGAATTTATTATCGGAAATGAAATATAATTAAAAAGGGTACTTGTCTGTTATCCCAAACTATCTGCATTGTTTTTGAAGCCAAGACTCGTTGCTTCTGAAAATTTTATTAAGGGTTTATACCCTTTTAAACTTTTAATTTTGTAGATGTCTGTTGGAAAAAGGTTTTGGGATGCCTGCCTCATTTCGTTTTATTAATGAAGTTTTGACGCCCCGATTTTAAAGCATTTCTTATTTAGCGGTTTTATTGTTCTAATGTTAAGCTATTGTTCCTTAGGAAGTTTGATTAAAGCTACGAAGAGTGCGAGAAGTTAAATTATAAGGCGGTGTCCGCAAAGCCATCCTTCCAATATAAATCTCGGTTTATTATAATGCTAGTTATAACGTATCATTAGTTTTTGGGTTAAGATATCTTTGTTCATATAATATAAGTAACCATAATAAAAAAGTTTTGAATGTGCAAAAAAATTATTATTAAAATATTCAGAGATAGTGCACTATATCACTTTCCCATTGACGGTTATTTTCAGGACTACGAAGCACTTAAAGTGATAAAATGGATTTTCTTTCCATCTTAACTGTCTCCTTTTAACTCTTTAGCTGAAAGGAATTTTTTTTCTATTTGTGTAACACTATTTTAACAATACTTATCGTGTGAATAACCGAAGATGACCATCATAGGCAAAAGCACAATTGTACATAACAAATAAATATTTTGATAAAAGAGACATTTATCACGATTGACATTTTTTAATTACCATCTATCCGTAGTCTACCTCACAACAACAACAATGTTGTATCTCACCAACCATAGGGCACAGAATTGTCATATAAAATCGTAGGCTTTCATCCAACCACATCTCATGAATGAGTTCACTATGTCCAAAATGGGTACATTCCAATTAATAAATTCGAAATTCTACACGCCTTTAAAAGAGGAAATGTATATTAGTATTATTACAAAGCACCCCAGATGTTAAATTATTCGTTGTCTGTACTGTCATTGGAAATCAATGCTAAATGCAAAATTCTTTTTATGTTTGAAGATTCTGATGCAATACAGAGGTGTGTATTTGTTGTTCAATAAATGAGCGTTAGGTTATTAATTTGGATTTACCCGAAGGAGGTGGGGACGACATACAAGCTTAAGGGTGCTTCGGTTAACTACAGTGGTGCGGTAGTGAGTTCATATGAAAGAAGCTATAAAAGAAAATACAAATATAGATAATAAATATATTGATATATAAAATGGCTGAAATATTAACAAACTACGCTACACTAATTACTTATGCTGAAACGCTCTTTCTACAGTCATAAATAAGGGACGCCAAACCGTCTGTCACGGGAATTCCTTCGATATTGTCTCTACACCAAAGACGATTATTCCGCATGGGTCTTCTTTGCTGGGGTTCCTAAGTTTATTACGATATACTTTACCATTCATTCCACTACCTCAAAAACGCTTATAAAATTTTGTTCTGATTAAAGAAACCTTCAAAACAAAATGCTTTTTGCACATACGACTCCATCACTGGAGTGACTGAACATGATGATACGATGATCTAATTTATACCCTAGTTCATAACTAAATGCATATGAAATTCAACCTATACCTAACCCCTATTAATATTAAATTATTGTATCATTATTAGGTCTTCAGTCCTGGAACTGGTTAGACACGTACCCTCACTGTTTCCTATTCCGAACTAACCTACACATTTCCCTAAAATTAGCACAGTATGCATTTTTTACTATCCGCGTGCAAAAGTCTCGGTCTACCTCTACCTCTCTTTTCCTATATCTGCTTGTAATATATCCCGTACTATTCTAAAAAAATACCTTAGGACGTATCCTACCCTTCTATTTCTCCAACTTTTTTCTCCCACAAATATCTTTCTTCCTCTACTATCTCTATAACCTATTTGTTATTAACCTTGTCTGTCTATGCTATCATTCTTATACATCTGAAGCACAACACCCCAGAAGGCTTCTATCTCTTTTGGTCTGCTTTTCCTACTGCACCTATTTCATACACTTACTGTGCTGCGCTACACACATATGCTTTGAACAATTTTCTTGTCTTTATGTTTGTTGTCTTTGAGCATATCCACTGTTCTTTCTTGTTAGAACCAGTTCAGTGACCTTTTATTGTCTTGCAATTATATATACTATTTCCCTGATATTTAGTGGTATATGAAGGGGAGTAACCAGTCTGTGGCTGCCAAGTTCCCCCAGCACTTGAACCTTTGTTGAATTAATAGTTTTTCCAATATATCTATTCGCCCAATCAACATTAGGTCAAAATATTTCACAATCAACACCTGTAGCTGTTTATAATAATCATCAGATTTAAGTGCACTTACATTTTGTCATTAGATTTTCCGCCTTGAAATTAGTTGGACGTGTACCTCCACTTGTTTATGTTCTGAGCTAGCCTCCACATTTCCCTGAAATTCCCACAACAGCCTATATACAGCTCGGTTCCCCTTCAATTGTATTCTAATTATATTACGTATTTCACCGAGATTCAGTGATATATGCAGGGAAGGCGGGTAGTTGCCTAAGCTCCCGGGTTCAAATCCCGACACGGTGCGCTTGAAAAATGTTAGGAGAGCATTTTTTACAAAAATACGCCCTCGTTCGGATGAGAGGTAAAATGAAGGTCCCATGTGTGAATGTTTTCATGCACGTTAAAGATCCTTACCTTGCTTGGAACAGCAAGGGTTTAGCATAATTCCAAATTTTCCAGGTAAAAAAAACTCGCTTCCTGACCAATGTAGTACCTTCGGGTAAAACATGGAAATACCAAATGTGAGGTATGTGAAGGGGATTAAGCAGTCTGTGGCTGCCAATGATCCCCCAACACAGACATTTGCCGAATTAATATTTTATTCTTTTCGACATCAGTTTTTACATCTTGGGACTGGTTAGATGCGTACCTCCATCGATTTCTATTCTGAGGAGTTAGCCTACACATTTCTCTAAAATTCCCACATTCTACATCTTTCACTATCTGTGTGCAATAGTTTAAGCTAGATCTACTTTTACTTCTCTTTTTTCCTATCTCTGCTTCTAATATACTCCTCACTATTCCCTCATGTCTTAGTATGTGACCTATCATTCTATCTCTCTTATTTTTACTATTTTCCACATATTTCTTTCTTCCACTACCATTTCTAGTACCTCTTTGTTTTTAACTTTGTCTGTCCATGATATCTTCATCATACATCTGTAACACCACATTTCAAAGGCTTCTACCTTATTTTGTCCGCTTCTACTACTGTGCAGGCTTCACAGCCGTACAGTGCAGTGCTTCTCACATATGTTTTAAGCAATCTCTTCCTTGTTTCTGTGTTTGTTGTCTTTGAACACAGTAGTTGCTTTTTCTTGTTAAATGTAGCACCACCTTGTGATAATATTTGTTTTATATCTTTTTTGCTTTTCTCATCTTGCGTTATTTGGCTTTCTAGGTAGCAGAAATCCTTAACCTCTTGTAGGTTCTCGTTACTTATTTGTATTCTTGTTTTTGGTTTATTTTCGCTTCCTTTGCATATTAGAACCGTTGTTTTATTTTTATTAATCTTCATACCGTATCTCTCTGTGAGAACTGTTTCCATTTCATTAAGTGCAGCTTCTAACTCTTCTTTGCTACATGCTAGTACCGCTATATATTCTGCAAATCTAAGCATATCAATCTTTTGTCACTGCACAGTAATTCCAAATATCTTCCTGCATTTGACAATTGACAGAATTCATTGCCTCTTCTATGTACAAGTTAAAAATTAATAAGGATAAGGCACATGCCTGTCTCACCCCTTTCCTAATATTTACTTCTCTACGTTTCTGTTCTAATTCTATTACCGCTGTTTGCTCTTTGTATAAGCTATGTACTATCCGTCCATCCATAAAACTCATTCCAATCTTTTTCAGTATGTCGAACATTTTCTTCCACTATAGATTGTCGAATGCTTTTCCAGATCTACAAACCCTATATTCACGCTCTACCCCTTTTCTATTGTCTTCTCCACTATCATTCTCAGAGATAAAATAGTCTCCCGTATTTTCATGTTTCGCCTAAACCCAAATTGATATTTTCCTAGTATTTCTTCAGCTCGTTTTTCTATTCGTCTTTGTTCAATTCTAGTTAGTATTTTTGGCACGTATGCTGCCAAACTTATTGTTCGAAAATTTTCACATCTATCCGCGCCTCTCTTTTTTGGTATGGTTACCATGATGTTACATTTGAAATCTTTGGATATCTCCCCTGTATCATACATACAGCCTACAAGTTGAAAGAGACGTTCTGTTACTGATTCTCCAGCGGGTTTTAGAGTTTCTGCTTGCACCTAATCTGCACCCGGCGCCTTATCATTTTTCAGACCCTTTAATGCTAATTCAAATTCATCTCTAAGTATAGGATATCCCAAGTCATCATTTTCAATGTCTGATTTCTGTTATAATGCAGTTAGTTCCTCTCCTGTATATAAATTCCATTTATATTCTTCCCATCTACCCACTTTCTTTTAAATCCCTAAGTAATTTGTATGCTTCATCTGTCTTTCCTACTTCCATCTTAGTTTGTACCTCTTTGCACTTTTTATCAATCCACCTGAAGTCTTTACTCCAAACATCCCCCGCTTCTTGCCACTTCGGCTGACCCCTACTATGTCCAGTGCTAACCTATCCATTTTTTAAGTTCTCTAATTAACCTACTTGCTTCGTATTTCTGATATTCCACACTCCGACTCGCAGAATGTTTCTAATTCTTTTTCTAAGTTTTCTGAACACATCCTCCGAAACAGTACCCTCCTGGAGATCCAAATGGGGGACTATTTTACCTCCAGAATCTTTTACCTTAAGGATGCCATCATTTTAATTACAATTTAAGTATGTTTTATACTTGGGGGGGGGGGGTAATGTGATGGTTTTCCGTAGTTTTCCACATCGCGGTAGTGTGTCTTTGAATACCATTCCGACGCCTATGGTTTCTGCCAATCTAAGTACCAAAAGAGCCGCTGCCCTCTTTCGGGGACCTGTGTTAGTCTGATTCCTCACTATAGACCCTACTAATTTGCTCGAACCTCTAGTTTGGCTCTTTGGATCACTGGAACGCGGAAGTCATTCTACCTGTTTTAGTAATCTAGAACTTCGGCAAGGTGCCGGTCCATTCGGAATGGACATATTTGCAATATAAATAAAAATATAATTAACAAAAGGTAGTGTCTTAATATCACTCCGCCCACGTATTTCTAAAAATGATCTTAAGAAATGAACGTTAAATTAAATTCATCAATAATAGTATCACTCCAATCGGTCCGTTTCCATTATTAGATTACATGAATTCTAAATCCCAGATTATGGAAATTCCTTTAACAGTAGCATAGAAAACAGTTAAATTTCAACTTTTATTTTCCATCTTATAAATTCAAAATACTTATGTTTGGTGCTCCAACTAAGACTAAATTCTACCAATAAAATTTACATTTAAAATTCCATACGTACATATGTTTCAATATTTTAAAATGTTCCAAAGTATTTTAAGATACTCGCATGAATATAGTGTGCTTAAGTTTAACGAATATTAATTCCGTCGCTAATTCATCATTTAAGAAAGTAAATAAACCATTGCTTTTGCTCCATATCTTGCTACATGAATTAAATTTCGTTTACATTTAAAATTCACATATACATTACTAAAAAATTCAACCATGATAAATAGTTTATAGTATTATTCACTCTTTTAGATTCCAATATTTAGAAATTTTAAATTTTCCAGGGACCTCCAGTATTACAATCTCTCGTCCTTCGAGCTACTGAAGTTTTCTTTTCCAAACAATATACAGTGCTTAACTCAACACAATACAAAATTCTAAATTAAAAGGGGAGTGAACTCTCCATGTTCTAACTTCTTTAACCGGTCAAAACGACAATAATTCCACAAACATCTGAATTGATTGTACCCTACCAGTGCAAGTGTAATTTAAAAAAGAATTACACGATGCGTTGTTTCTCCTGCGGGATCCCATCGCATTTCCAGCTCGTATTACTACACCTTAAAGATGTCTAATTAACGTCGCGGATAGTTGATTCATTCTGCTCCGTCGAGTCTAGCTACTCTTATTTTTCCCACTACACAAATCTAATTGATTCGTGGTCAGCATCCGGTAACACAGTGTACCATGCTTAATGTATGCTTATATACAGCGTAATTACCACGTGGCTTTGTGTATAATTTGTACTAGTGATTTAATATGGTATTATGTTCAAGTCCTTTGTGGTCGGAAAGGATTTTTGCGGTTTTAGTTAAAGTTATCAGCCTGGATTAATACGCCTGCAATAGATTTTAAAAAAAAGCAATGCTATAGCTGATTATCTGAATTATTCTTATAAGAACAGAGTTGTTTAATTAGGGATAACTGTTCATGTAATATATCATTCAAAGTGCGTCTATATTTGGTTTGTCCATTCAAATTCACTAAGCTAGTGTAACGCAAAGCATTTTTTTCAAAAATTTACTACCCTAGCAAACTTCAAGTCAGTTTCAGTTCAGGTACTACGTAAACCGTTATCAATTCATAAAAAAAATATAAATAAAAGTAAAAGTAAAAAAGACCTGAAACCCTAAAAGAAACAACACTGCAAGTGCCGTAAAAGGCGAAATGTTGTGAAGCAGCCTTCTCTATTTCACAAAGAAACGGAACATCCACAAAGGTCAAACTCTACTTTCACTTTTTAAACACAACACAACACAACATTATATCCAAGTCCCCGCTTGTGTGAACCTACCTTGCACTTGCAAGCGTGTTTTGACTTTCTTTCCCGCCGTGAATTTGTTCTAGCACTAAATCCAATCACAATTTGTTTCAAAGATGTGTTTTGTCTACTTTTAACTTCCAGCTTGTATTTCTGCATTTTAATAACTGATTGTGAATAATTGATTTATTCTGTTCTCTCGGGCCTAACTACACCTTTCTCACTAGAAAAATCCTATTATTTGCAACCAGCATTCACTAATATAATGCCAAAAGATTAATCTACGTCTAGTACAAGGATAGTGGCACGTCGTTTTGCGTATAATTTGAATTTGTGTTTTGATATGACGTCATTTTCAGATTCTGTGTAGTTGAGACGGACGATATCTGTCGATTGTAAATTATCTTGTTCACGTGAAATATATTCGCCGCGTCTTGTCAAATTACGATGTACTCTCATTTGCGGTTTCAATTTAAGTCATCGTCCTGAATTACTATGTCTACACTGTATTGAAAAGAAACAATGTTATACCTTAGTATCTGAATTATTTTTATAAAAAAAGAATTTGAAATATCACGTTCAAGAATAATTATTTGTAAAATCTGCCATACCGGGTGCCTACATATTTAGTGTGCCCATTTTAATTCGTTAAATTTTCCTTTTCCTATCCTATTTATAGCTAGCGTAACGCTGCGCGTTACAAGGTGACCTTATTTATGCCGACCACCTATAATGAAATAAGTAAAACAATTTCATCAAATTATATCTCATACAGCCAATAAAATTAAACCAGACTTATTTATTTTGAAGTGTGTTCAGCCAGTAAACCCAATCAAAACAGTACCGCAAACAATCTGTTTCTGTAAAATATTGTATTTCTGGTGAAGATATGGTATTAATCTGAGATTGCAAAGAAGCATTTTTAGGAATAAATGATGTTGATAGAACTAAAAAAAAGTGTTAGAATTCTGTTTTTCATTTTCAACTCTTAAAAGGTTAAGGTGATACACAAAAAAGACAAAAATCATTAAAATAAAATCTAACAAAGCCGATGTTGAATGTATTAATCTCTCCATTACAGGCAAAAGAGCTCTTCACGAATGTATATACCATACACTCAAACTATGACAAAGCTTTATACAATCTACTCTGTATAATTTCGCCAGGAACTAGTGACACTCAGGTATTCCAGAGCTTGCATTAATTCCCATTATATTATTGATTAGGAACACAATTGCCGAGGTTTGCTAAACATATCATAAAATACAAGAATCAATAAATAAGGCAATTATATTTGAAAGAAGACATCAAAGTATAACCGAAAAAACGTTTAATTTAAAAGAAAGCATTTTATAATATGTTTAAAAGCCGAGACGACAATGTGCAAATATTTAAGTCTGATTGCTAGAAAAATTTACTTCTCTCAAAGTTTTCAGAATAAGCTGCCTATTTTAGCAAGCGAATGAATTACTGTAATTTAACCGTAGTTAAAGCGAACTCCAAAAGTATACATACTCTAAATAGTGTTTGTTTTTATTATTGGACGAAAAAAAATTCCCAAAAGATTCTGATATAATAGCGTTCGTCGTTTAATCCTTTGACACTGAACGCCTTTAGTAGACGGTTTTTGGCGAGAAAACAAGAATTTCATTGTTACGCCTCAACAGGATACTGGCTAGTTTTGGAACTCTTGTGTAAATAACAATTATGATAGTATCTTTCCAGTAGTGGGCCATTTTTTTCTTTCTTCGGATAGAATTTTTAGTCTAATTGATAGAAAAATACGCAAATACGAAGAAACCAAAAGCGTCACTTCACCATTTAAAACTACAAAATTTGGTAAATATTTGCTCGGGGAAAGAAACCAAGAAGGTTTCGAAAGCTTATGGACAATGCCACTTCAAATTTAGTGGTTTAAAAAATTATACCTTTTGTTAGATTAAGAGGTTGATAAATATAAAGGCAAAGGCATTTAAAAAAAACAAGGAATTGCTGCAGATAAAATTTTTCTACTGCTACGGGTAAAGCGCGGCGGAACATTAGACGTACACCTGCACCAAAACAAGAGATACACCTGCAAAATGCGCAAATTGCAATGGTCCTCATCCACCTAGCAGCGAGGAATGTCCAGAATACATTAAAATAATTAAAAAAGTAACAGAAAAAGTCGTTAAGACAACACCTACATTTAACCAAACAAATAAGAAACAAATAACTCCAGATATCAGAAGTAGAGTGCAATTTCCTAATATCTCAACCAACGTAAATCCGTGAAAAATACAAAACTATCCCCTACCTCAACAGCAGATACCAGGAAAAGTAACAACTAATCCAGACAGCACAGAAGAGTTCCAAGAACTAATTAAAGAGCTGGGAGAGTTAAACAAACTAATTAATGTCAAAGGCATGCTAAAAGTCGTCGAAGATTATAATGCTATTTTAAAAAACTGCAACACACCGATTGAAAAATTCACGGCATTCAACAACTTTGCAATAAATATAAAGCAATATGGATTATAAAGTCAAAATCATGATCTGGAATGCAGACTGACTGTTCGGTAAACTAGGGCAGTTAACACACTTTATAAAAACAAACAATATAGACATTGCACTCCTAAATGAAATAAAATTAAAAATTTCAAAATGTAAAAATAAGAGGATACACTATCCCACTTAAAGATTGCATTAATAACGCACAACAAGCAGGCGTAGCCATAGTGATTAAAAATAGTGTACCCTATTGTGAAGTGGACATACCCCAAAGCAGCATACAAACATTAGGTATTGGACTGGTAAATAACACATCCTTAATCTGTGCATATAACTCCCTCCAGAACAATTTTAGTGAGATAGATCTCATAAACATAACTAGTGTAAGTAACAAAGTAGTGTTAATTGGTGACCTAAATGTAAGACACTGTATGTGGAACTGTCACAGAAACAATCGCAATGGACTCGCCCTACGGGAATTTGTAAATAGAAACACTTTGGAAATAGTATACCCAGACACTCCCACACTATACCCATGGAACGGCACCATCCCCAAACGATAGGTATCCTGGTAATCAAAAACATTAACTACACAATCACACCAGAATCACTCCCAAAATTTTGCTCAGATCACAATCCAGTTCTCTTCAAAATAAAAATTCAATCACCGCCAAATTCATTTATAAAGATAAGATCATATAAGCACATCAACTGGAAACAGTTTAGAGAAGCGCTAGATTATTACATTCAGCTAACCACAAATTATGAAACCCTTGCTGAGCTAGACGTTAAAGTGGATGAATTCACACAACTGATACAGAAAACCGTTCAGAAGTACAGCAAAATAATTAAAATCAACCCAATCAAAGACGATATCTAAGAAGAAATATAAGACACATTAGTAATCAGAAATAGGATTATGAAATGCTGGCAGCAGACAGCAGATCCACAAATAAAAGAACACCTTAAAAGTTATAACACTATAATAAAAACACAAATCAAAGACCACAGAAATAATGTATGGACAGAAAAACTCGAAGCACTACATCCATATGATAGTTCGCTTTGAAAAATTACAAAAGCCCTTAAAAAATCTTACAAACCTATTCCACCACTAAAAATCAATAATCAAAATATGTTACAGACAAGGAAGAGGCTAACATTCTTATAATCCAATTCGAAAGCGTCCACATCCCAACTCCCGATGAAGCACAACACTTAAGAGTACACAACGAAGTGAACAACTTTCTATTAGAAATCGATGCACTACAAGAAGAAGAAATTGCAGAACTCATTACAAGCCCGCAGGAAGTCGCTACATTAATCAAAACACTTTCAAAAAATAAAACACCATGTGAGGTTAACATACAAAATATTGTAATCAAAAACCTGCCCAAATAGGCTATTCTACAATAGTTTATATCATAAATGGAATGTTTGAACTGCGATATTTCCCACAAAAGTGGAAATCAGCAACAGTTATCCCTATACCGTAACCAGCCAAAGACAGACAAAACCCAAGTGCATGTCGTCCAATCAGCTTATTATCAACCTTGACAAAACCAAGTGAGAAAATAGTACTACAAAGCTTAAACACAGCAGAAGAACAACTCAACATTACTCAAGATTGCCAATTAGGATTTAAGAAAGAACACAGTACAACTCAACAACTAGTAAGAATTACAACTGACATTATAAACAGTTTTAACAAGAACAAGGTGACGACTACGACACTACTGGACATACAAGAAGCTTTTGACAAGGTATGGATTCCCGGCATAATTTTTAAACTAATAAAACTAAGATTTCCAAAACCCCTTATCAAATTAACACATTCATACCTAACAAATCGAAAATTCACCGTTAAAGCAAACACAGCACTTTCAGACATTAAAACAATTAACGGCGGAGTTCCACAGGGCTTCATACTTGGTCCAAAAATATTCAATATTTACACGCAAAACATTCCAAAATTCACTCAGACTACAACGGCACTATACGGAGATGACACCGCTATATACGCACACCCTGACATTGCAATAGTAAGTTCACAACAAGTACAGTTTTATTTAGACATCCTACAAGAATATTATAAAACCTGGAAAATAGCAGTAAACCCTGAAAGGACAAGTTATCACTTTCGCTAGAAAATTTCAAAACACCAGAACATTCAAACCAATAAAAATTAACAATACAGGTATACATGACACAGATACAGTTAAATACCTCGGCGTGTATCTAGACAAAGGACTTAATTACAAACATCACATTAAACAGACTATTAGAAAAAGCTGCACAAGTACTAAGACATTATACCCCGTACTTGCAAAAAATAGCAAAATGTCCAAAAAGAACAAAAAATTAGTGTATACGGCAATAACTTACATCGCACCGGTCTGGTGCAACATCTCACAAACAGCACTTCTACCAATGCAAAGATTTCAAAATAAATGCGTACGCTTAATAACCGGACGGGACAGGTACACAAGAATACGGGATCTACATGAACTCGCAAAAATTGAAACACTAAGAACTTACACTGACAAGATAGCACAAAAATTAGATAGCACAAAAATTCTATAGCACAAAACTTCACAATAATAAACTCCTAGAAAACATAACATTAACTAGACAAAACAACACACAATACCATATCAAGCACAAACTGCCATATCAAAACTTACCAATATTTAGCGAGCAAGTACCATAGGCAATAAGCCCAAACTATCTAAATGTATGTTTTTCACTCATCTAGTCTTTCTACAAAAACAACACACAAATCAAAAACAAACACAGACAACTGAGAGTAGCCACTTGCATAGCAACATTAGTAAAGAAGTACAAACAAATACGCAGAAAATGATGTGAAGCCACAAAGGCACGAACAACCGGAAAGTATAGACCCTAACATATATTTATGTTATATTGTCATATCTGTAAATAATAGGTACTTCGGATCTTTAATAAACTTGTTTTGTTGTTGTTGTTGTCGTTGGATGTACCATTGTTTTTCTTGCGAGTTCTCACTGGTTCGAATCTCCTTACAGTTACTTTTTTTTATTTTTTAATGGGTTGGCTCTATATATAAAGTTAAGGTGGTACCACTGTTCAACGTTGGTAACTACAAAGATGTACGATAACATTAAGATGTGTCGTTAATAGCGTTAGGAAAAGCAAGTTAATAAGCCGGTTTAATGAGGTTAATGTATGTCTATCTCTTTTCCACGCACAAATAGCCCATATAAAAAAATCACAACGTATTTCTTATGAGAATAAATTTCTTCACGTTTACATTGGTTTAAATAGGAGTGGATTTTATTGCAGTTGCCCTATAACACTCATACTGTAATGCCACATGAAAATTTAGCAAAATTGTAGAGGGTTATAAAATAAATCTCAAAATCTTTATTAAGAACTTAAAATCGGTAGTTAAAATGTATAGGCAATGAATAACAGAAACTAGATATGATTAGGACGATGCTAAGAGAAAACTTAGAGACATTGTTCGATTTAATTGAAACTGAAGTAGAAACATTTTAGGACTTTGAAAGAAAATTTCTGAAATATTTGAACTGAATTACATGATAGAACTTTAATTGTACATTACGTTCTAGAAAACATGTAATTAATTAGAACCTAAATTTTCTTGCCTGTAATAAGAAGATTCTCTAGACTACCCTTGATGTTGTAACGTACTACAATTTAAAGTTCGTTACTCGGTCTAATATGAGCCCAATTATTCACTAATTGTGATTATTTCAATTAGGTTTTTCTTTAAACGGCGCGAGAATCATTTTATTATTAATCTAGCTATTACAGCAATAATTTATTATTTCATAAACACTAATCAATTACATATGATTAACTTTAATACATCATAATTTACATATATACTAGCACACTTTTGAAAACGAAGTACGTCAAATAATTTAAATTGTATGGTTGACATCGGAACTAAAGCTCTTATGTCAGATGGAAGCCGTTTCTTTATATCAGACCATTATTGTGTTCTAGATACTATACGAATATATTCCTGTTTCCTTATTGTATTCGTTGAATCATGTTCTCTAAATAATTATATAGCTGTTAATCAAACTATTGTTGCCTAACCTTTTAATGGCCAAGGTTCCCATTTTAGGAACATGACTTTAGCCACAGATTATATTATTATGAAAAGTATTAGCTTTATTGTAGGGGATTTTCTGTAATATCTGAACCTTTACCTGAAACTGTATATTAAATAGTTAGAGTTACTCCTATAAATAGTTTATCTAATCTTTGCAGACATTAGGTCTGCAAGTTCCCACAGCCATGTGACGGGGTAGGGATATTATAAAAAGCCCGGGAGCCCCAGTCGACGAAAGTTAATCCATCGCTTAGCTTTTACCTTGCAGTTCGTAGATTACTCATTTTTTACAATTAATTAATTAATTTCGGACTTAGAATAATATTTCAAGATGGTCAAAATACCAATTAATTTCTGTATAACAAATAAATAAATGTATTAAGAAGTTGGAAATGTTTTTTTTAAAAAGGACCGCTCCCAGCCACGAACCTTAACTGGCGCATTCGTAACAGATGTCAAAAGGGCACTAGCGAATCCAAAATCGAGGAACTGGTGGTCTGGAATTTCAATTCCGAATTTGGAGAACAAAACAGAAGTTGGAGGCGAAACAAAAATCGTTCAATCCCAGCAAACAAAGAAGTTGAAGACGAATCAAAAATTGTTCAAATTTAACAAAAGAAAATTTGGAGGCGATACAAGAATAAATCAAATCCAAAATAAAACCAATAAAGAGAAAAACTCAATGAAATCAACAAAGCAACTAGTGTAAGTTCATTTTCCTTTAAAACAATTGAATTTTATTTTTATTTTTAACAAACATATTTGATATTTGCTAGTTTATGATTTATATATGTATATTAACTATTGTTACCATTATTTTATTCAATTTTTGAAAATAATCTACTTAGCAATTGCAAGAGATTATCTTCAAGCTGTTATTGAAATTTTATTATTAATTTACTCTGTATATGAATAATATAAATAGGAACTTGAGAAAAATTATTTCTGCGATACAAAAACTAGAGACAATTAATAAGTCAAAAATTTAAGCGCACTTGAGACTATATTTACGTGTTAACTGACGCAAGAAATTTTTTAGAAACCAAATCAAATTTCTAATTCAACAGCCGGCATTAACTAACGCAATACTCCGAGAATAAAGGCAAAAATTAAAACCAAAATCTTATAATAACGCAACTATCCAGACGCAAAACTCATCGTATTTCGTAAATAGACAATTTGCAATCTATTATTAAAACCACATCTTTAGTACGAGAAATAACAAAGCGCGAAACCAACATCGTCTCATCATTAAAAGTGAATAAAATCATCATCTTGAACAAACACGTATATATCTAATTATAATTACTGAACAAAGCTATTTAAAACATCACGAAAACCTTTCAGAATAAAAGTACGACCAGAAACTTTTATAAAATATTAATTTAAATTACGTTCAACTATAAAACCAACTCGGAAAGCTATAAATAATTACTACTGTGAAACGCATATTGCAATTTTAATTAAATATTTCAGTAAATTAACAACACAACAATTTTATTATTCCCAAACACGACATTATATAATTAAGTTTTTCATTGACAAAGTAGTTAATTATATAAAAGACGCAACCTATTCAAACAAAAGTTTTCAAGAAAGATCAAATTGTATTAAATCACAACATTTACTGAATAACACCACAGTATATTTAAAAATAATCTTGCAACTAATTAACTGGCAACATCCTGCAGCAGATTACAACATTGTAAGAATCGCAAACACATTACAAATCACATAAACCCACGGGAAGAGATAATTATTACAGACATAATTAAAATCAGCGCGATTAAAATAAAAAAGCTTTACCTGACGCAATGCATTCAAGTAAGATAAATTACCACAAAAATAATTCAATCTTATTGAAACTTCAGAAATTAAAACTAACATCGGCAAAGTAAAAATAAACGTAACCAAACCAATACCAAGCGTAAAACTTATTAAATAACTACACAACCGTGCAAGTAAATACAAATTAAGCAAATCAATTCTTTAAATAATCCGAAACGAACCAAGCTAAAAATAGCAAGTAAACCGACGCAATCAAAACGGAAAAGTAATAAATCCAAGCAAAGAATAACACCACAAACTACGAACTAAATTCAAATTTTTAAGAAATCGGAAAATAATCAAAGTCAAATTAAAAATTTAATTACCAGAACATTCCCCCAGCCGAAATGAGTAGTGAAATGAAGCTTTATATGGGGATGATTCCCCAATTTAACGGTGATCAATGTTTATTAAATAACTTCATTTCAGCCAGCAAAATATTCCTAAAACATTCTATAACCCCGGAGATAACAAAAGGAACATTTTGCTTATCCGCCTTATAACAAGTAAACTAACCGGACGGGCACTAACGTTAATTGCCAGTAGAGACGACTTAGACCAATGGGACGAATTCAAACGCGTATTAATAGCATATTTCGGCGATCAGAGAAACCTAAAATGTCTAGTAAAAGATTTAATAAACCTTAGAATGGAACACAACCAATTTCCATATCAATTTGGAATGAAATGCCAAGATATAAGAAGCTTAATCTTGACGAAACTCAAAATTGAAGAAACCGACCCAAATGTCAGACTTTTAAAAACAAAAATGTACGACGAGATGGCATTAGACACCTATCTAAATGCACTACCCGAACGACTTTCAGACAAAATTAGATTTTAACACCCCCAAGACTTCGAAGAAGCAATGAACATGATAATCGAGGAAGACAACTTAATGTATTACAGAAACAGACTATACAACCCCAACGCGAATAAAAGCTATACGCCAATAAAACCATACAACCTGCAAGACAAACAAATCCACAACAAAAATTCACTCCGTTCAATGTACAAACAAACCAAACGCCAACTAATAATCCACATTTTAATAATTCGAACTTTAACAATCAATATAAACAATTCTCAAAACCAATGATCAACCCATACTTTTCAAAACCCGCATTTCAACCAACATTCAACCCAAACTTTGCAAAACCCGCATTCCAACCGAGATTCAACCAAAATGTAAATCAGCACAGACCAGTATTCAACGCGAATCCTATTAGAAACTCATCAATGACAAATAATAATAATCCCAATAACAATTATAAACCCACACCAATGGATACTTTATCTGGTAACACCCGACCCGACACCAAAATAACACACATAAGACCAAACCCTAATCAAAAACGCACTTTCACCTCAAAAGAGCTATTTTATCAAGAACTAGGGGAATATGAAGATGACCAGAATAATTTCAATCGACCGTGTACAAACAACGAACAAAACCAATCAAACCATTACGAACGCGAAAAAGCATACGAAACTTACAAAGAGGACGACGAAGAAAACGCGTGCTCAAATTTTCAGATAGATCGATTTATAACCGACCAAACGTAATAAACCTAAATGATATGAATCACCTTGTACTACCTTATATAAAAATACCCCACGCAGAATTTAAACTACTAATCGATACCGGATCTTCAAAAACATTGATTAGCGCGCGAATCGTAAAGAAACATTATTTAAACTATGTAGAAAGAGAACCCTTTAAAATTAAAACCGCCCATCAAACAACCCTACACCAATTTGTAGCAAACATACCTTTACCCAAAACATTTAACGTAAAGATGAAGCATAAATTTTGCATATTTGAATTCCATGACAAATATGGCGGACTATTAGGAATGGACCTTCTAAGAAAATTAGGAGCCAACATAGATATAAAAACCGTTTATTAAGAACCAAATATGGACGAATTCCCATTAACCCTTTAGCTACTGGCGTGCTAAATTTAGCACAAGTATTTCTATAGTATTTTATGAAAAGTAGGAACGGTATTTACCCATTGCATTATGATGTATGAAATTTAGGACATTCATTTAAACGTATTACAAGTTGGTGGAGCCATCCATTGCGAGATTTTCGAAATTGTTACAAACAAAGTAAAGGATGCGTAGCAGAATTCTGTTCTCCATAACAGTTTCAATGGTAAAGTAGATTTCATAACAATAGCTGGTAATTATAGGCACGTGGAATTTTATGTGTGCTGAAGAAGGTTAGTAGTTGGATGTGTTTTATTTGCGAAGTGTTTTTATCTTATTTATTTATAACGGTTGCTGTTCAAAGTCGTGTGATAAATTTAGGACATTGTGAGTCAAAGTGACAAGTGAGTAAAAAATTATTACAAGGTAATTATAACTTTCTGTTGTATTTCATGTGATATGAATTGTTTTTTTTTTAGTTTCAGAATTAGAAATGAGTTTTAAACGACCTCTCACAGATGCAGAGCTTTTGGAGTTAATAGAAAATTTCTCGGACATCGAGGCTATGAGTGATGCTGATGACGATGGATGGGAAGATTTTACAAACAAATCCTTGGGAGATACTGAAGGTATGACTGTTATTGTAGTAACAACTTAGATTGTTTTATAATATAAACTAACGCTGTAGATGTACTGCACGGAAGCGATGAGGAAGAGGAAGGGCTGGCTATCCCTCATAAAGTTGACATGCCCATAGCTTCTATGTCTACTTTGCAACCTCAACCTGGCCCAAGAATTGGGAAGAAAACGAGTAAAGCAGATGTCTCTATATATTTAAAAAATTATGCACTCACACAGAAATCCGATATAACTTGGAAAAAAATCGAAAATTTTGAAACTCCCACAACAATAAATTGGCGTGAAAATGTCCCCAAAGAAGCTATTGAACTTGAAAGCCCTGCTTATTTTTTTATACAGTATTTCACCAATTCCCTTTTCGAACTTATGGCTTATAACACAAACTTATATGCTGTTCAAAAAGGTACCCGATTTGTTCCTACAAATACCGAGGAATTAAAAACGTTCGTTGGTATTCATATACTCATGGGAAATTTGCATTATCCTAAAGTTAAATTTTATTGGGATACACAACTAAATGTACCCCAAATTTCTCAAAGTATGCCTATAAATAGGTTTTATTCTCTTCGACAACATCTCCATTTTGTCGATTTTGGAAGATTCGTCCATTATATGATCAAATAAGAAAAAAATGCTTATCTATTCCCTTGGAATCAAAACTTTGTATTGATGAGCAAATGGTGCCATTCAGGTCACCTAAATGTAAAACAATACGTAAAAAACAAGCCAAAACCTTGGGGGGTAAAAATTTTTGCTCTTTGTGGTGTCAGTGGTATCATGTACGATTTCGTAATCTACCAAGGGGCTGCTACAGAACTACATGAAGACCACATGCAAGTTTTTGGGTTGGGTGCTTCTGTAGTCTTAAAATTGGCTGAAAGGATTACAGAACCAAATTTTCAATTATACTTTGATAATTATTTCAGTAATTATAACTTACTACAATATTTACGACATCAACGTATATTTGCAACATGTACAGCAAGGATTAATAGGTTCAGTAAACCTCCACTTTTTTCTGATACTACCATGAAGAAACTTGGACGTGGATCTGTCGAGCAAGTCGTTAGTGGTGACGGAGAAGTGGTGTTGACCAAATGGTTTGATAACAAACCAGTAACTATGGCTTCAAACTTTATGGGGGTGGGCAATATGGATAGATGCAGGAGGTTGGACAAAGCCACAAAGCAATACATTGAAGTGCCTCGTCCTGAAGTTGTAAAACATTATAATGTAAACATGGGAGGAGTCGATAAAATGGATTTCCTTATAACAATTTATAGAACTTTTATAAGGTCAAAAAAATGGACACTGCGTATGTTTACACACGGTATTGACATTGCCTTAGTCAATGCATGGGGAGAATATCGAAAGAGGGCTGCTTGTTTAGGACTTGCCAAAAAAGATACGCTTGATCTTGTTCACTTCCACAGCTATGTAGCAGAAGTCTTAATAAAGGCCGGGAAGCCAATAAGCAAGAAACGTGGACGTCCGTCAGCAACTCCAAGCCCATTACCATCTACTCCTTCGTCATCCGGAAGAACCCCTGCCGCAACAAGGCCGTTGATGGAGGTCAGATTAGACGGTATTGACCACCTGCCTGTGGTCGACATGAATAATTATTCGCACAGATGCAAAAATCCAAGCTGCAAGGGAAAATCCGGCATTTCGTGCAAAAAATGCAAAGTACATTTATGCCTTTCTAGAAAAAACAATTGTTTTGAGAGATATCATACAATAAAATAGAAATGCCAATATGTATTAATAAAAACTTACTTCTAAAAGAATTTTTTATATCTATTTAAAATACTAGGAAAAAAAGTCTTCTGTTCACAATGTGCTAATTTTAGCACACCTTTTACCCCAATAACTAGGGGTCTTTGAGACCCCCACAAAGCGTCAAAAAAATGCAAAAAAATTCAATAGCAAGTATACCAAATATCAAAAATCACATAACTTTTCAACAAGGAGTAGAGACCCCAACCGCATTAGTGCAAATCAAAAATAATTATGCCACAACAACAATTTTGAATTCAAACGATTACCCCGTAGAACTATCTTTAACAAACCCGATTAACGTAGAAGAATTAAATTTTAACGAGATGGAAATAGACGAAAATGTAAACGAAAATTATAACCCCGTAGAAAACGACGAAATGTTGAGAGAAAATTTAAATAATATCAGATTTAACCGCGACATAAATCAAGAGGAACAAAGAGCAATACAGAAATTATGTTTCGAATACCGCGACATATTTCATTGCAAAAGAATACCCCTAACCTTTACAAATACAGTCAAGCACAACATTGACTTAGCAGACAACAAACCCATATTCACCAAAGCATACATATTACCCCAGGCAAGTCAGGAAGAAGCTGACAGATAAGTAGCCGATCTATTAGATCAAGATATCATACAACACTCCAATTCACCATGGAGCAGCCCCGTATTAATAGTGCCAAAAAAACTGGACGCATCAGGAAAACGAAAATACAGAATGGTAATAGATTACCGCAAATTAAACTAAAAAACGGTAGACGATAAATACCCGTTACCAAATATAACTGAAATTTTAGACAAATTAGGCAAGTGCCAATATTTTTCGACGCTAGACTTAGCATCAGGATACCACCAAGTAGAAATGGAAGAAAGAGATACGCAAAAAACAGCCTTTAGCACACCTAGAGGACACTACAAATATAAACGGATGCCATTTGGACTAAAGAACGCACCCGCAACTTTTCAACGAGTAATGGATAACATACTACGAGGGATACACAACGAAAAATGTCTTGTGTACCTAGACGATATAATAGTGTATTCAACATCACTAGTGGAGCATATAGAAAGACTACGAGAAGTGTTCGAAAGATTAAGAACTGCACAATTTAAAGTACAGTTAGATAAGAGCGAATTTCTACAGAAGGAAGTAGCATTTTTAGGACACATAATAACACCCCAAGGAGTGATGCGGAACCCCGACAAAACAAGCGCTGTATTAAATTACCCCATACCGAAAACGAATAAAGAAATAAAAGGATTTTTAGGCCTTAGTGGTTATTACCGTAAACTTATTAAAGGTTATGCTCAAATAACCAAGCCCCTAACCAATTGTTTGAAAAAGGGAAACAAAATTGTACATACCCCAGAATTTATTAAAGCTGTAGACAAAATCAAAAGCATATTAACAAATCACCCCGTACTAGAATACCCTGACTTTTCGAAACCATTCATACTAACAACAGACGCATCAAATGTAGCCTTAGGCGCAGTATTAAGCCAAGGAACAGTAGGCAATGATAAACCCATCAGTTACGCATCCAGAACCCTCAACGAAACAGAGCAACGATACAGTACCATAAAGAAAGGATTGTTAGTCATAATTTGGGCAACAAGATATTTTAGACCATACCTATACGGACGGAAATTTTATATATACACCGATCATAGACCATTAGTATGGCTATGCAAACTCAAGGAACCCAACTCAAAATTACAACGATGGAGAATCCGGCTAGAAGAATATGACTACGAAATCATATACAAAAAGGGAATTTACAATAACAACGCAGACGCTTTAAGTAGAATCCAACTTAACGCAGTAGAAACAGAATCAGTAATAGGAAACGTAGACGAGACAGAAATTAGAGAAGACCCAGACAAAATGGAAACCATACATTCGACACAAATCATCATCATTTTGTTTTCGACCTTACTTAAGGTCGGTTTGACGCACCTCTAACTTCTTTTCTATTCTGTGCTAATCTAAAAAGCTCTACATACCCTTCACAACCTAAATTTCTAATAATTTGACTAATATAGTTTGGTCTAGGTCTTCCTATATCCTTCTATCTTTTTCCTATCCACCTGGCTCTACATAGATATTAGCAACCTGATGTTTGTTAAAGAACTCTAACATGGTCACATAATTACCATTTATCAGGAAATGAAATATAACCTGGTTATCCGCTTCAAAAAGAAAAAGTGTTAAATTATATGTTATGGTAAGGCTTAAGCAACGAAACACTACCAACATGCCAGACCGCTAACTAATTGTGAGTTATGTCATGGTGACATTTAGTTACCTAATTTTTATTATTTTTTTTGTTTTGTTTTCGAACTTACTTAAAGTCGGTTTGACGCAGCTCTAAATTCTTTTCTATTCTGAGCTAGTCTAAAAAGGTCTGCATACCCTTCACAACCTAGATCTCTAATAATTTGACTAATATAGCTTTGTCTAGGCCTTCCTACTCTATTTTTATTTGGTAGTCTATAATCTAAGACTTTACTAAATAGTTCCTCATGTCCTAACTGGTGCCCTATCATTCTATCTCTCCTGACCTTTAATTGTTTCCACATACAGGGTTCCTCACCTATCCTTCTATAAACTTCCTCGTTTGTTACTCTATCTGTCCAACTAATCTTTAACATTCTCCTATAACACCAAGTTTCAAAAGCTTCTATCTTTTCTTATCTACTTCTTTAATTGTCCAAGTCTCACTACCATATAGTAGAACGCTCCATACGTACGACTTTAAGAAACTTTTCTATTATCTAAACTAATACTATTAGCTATTAGTAAGTCTTTCTTTTTAAAAACATTTTTTAGCTTGAACTATTCTAGCTACTATATCCTTTCTGCTATGTCCGACTTTTATAATTATACTACCCAAATAGCAAAATTCATCTACCTCCTCTAACTCGGTATTACCTATTTTTAATTTTGATTTAGAAGTAGGCTGTAAGTCACTTGTCATTATCTTTGTCTTTCCTAAGTTAATTCTCATACTATGGTTACTCTGTAGTATCTCAGATAAAATATTTAAAAACTCACCTAACTCTTTTCTAGACTCTGCTGTAATGGTTATATCATCTGCAAAATGCAACATGTCTATTTTCTGTCCTTGACAACTAAAACCTATCTCTTTTCTCTCTCTATCTAAGTTTAAAGCTTCCACAATATAAACATTAAAAATCAAGAGAGACAGTATACAACCCTGTCTAACACCATTTCTAATCTTAGCTTCCTTTTCTATTTCATCCAATCTAATTACTACGCTTTGGTTTTATATAGACTGTAAATAATTTTTCTATCCCTATGAGAGATTCCTATTTTTGCAAAACCCTGAACATAACAATCCAATTAACCCTATCAAATGCTTTTCTAAATCTACAAACGCAAAATGAGTCTTTTTATTTTTGTAACCTTTTTCGATAATTACCCTAATCATTAGTATCGGTTCTCTAGTCCTCTCTCTTTACGAAAACCATATTGGTCTTCGCCTAAATAATTCTCAGTCAAAGCTTCTACTCTATTTTTAATTATTGTTGTTAGTATTTTGGAAGCCTGAGAAGTTAAACTAACCGTTCTAAAATTGTCACACCTATCAGCTCCTGACTTTTTTGGGATTGGGATAATAATATTTTTTTCGAAATCAATTGGAACCTCACCTGTGTCATATATTACTTTTATTAGTTCATATAATCTATCTAAAGTTTTCTGACTAGCATATTTTATTAATTCTGCGGGAATATCGTCTATCCCTGGCGCTTTATTTAGTTTAAGATTCCGAACAGCTCTATCAAATTCCTCTCTTAATATTGAGAACCCTATTTCTACATCCTCTTCTTGGTCGTTCTCTAATTCATCCATATCGTCTCCCTTATATAAATCTTCTAAATATCTTTTCCATCTATCTGCTACCTCAACTTTATTTATTAGAAGCTCAAAATGACGAGCCAAAAACCGCAATTAAAATTTTAAACAAAGCCATAGACATGAAGCCCAATCAGTTTATAATCACAGAAGTTTTAAACAAACCCAACCCTGTAAAATATACAAAAGTAGATAACAAAAAGATATATCAAATTCAAATAACCAAAGACGTCAATGAAGCACAAATAATTAAAATTCTAAAAGAATACACCCCCGAGAAAAAACGATTTTATTTTTACTTTAACACGGAAAACGTATATAAACGATTTTCGGAAATATATGTTAAATTATTCAACAATTCTGGCCCTGAACTTATAAGACGCAGAAGAAAATTAATAACATTAGACGACCGTGACGAAATAAATGATGTGATCAAAAACCAACACGAAGGAAAGACCAACCATCGTGGAATAAATGAGACTCTAAAGCAAATCATGAGACGTTATTACTTCAAGGACATGAAAAAATTAACTACATACTTTATCAACCAATGTGAACTATGTGACAAAGCAAAATATGACAGGAAACCCCCGAAGATACCCATAATGTTAACTAAAACACCAGACAAACCTTTTCAAAAATTACATGCCGATACTCTAGTAGTAGAAGCACAAAGTTACTTAACAATCGTGGACGCATTTACAAAAATAGGCCAAGCAATACCAATCACTTATAAAAATAGTATAGACGTAACTCAAGGATTTTTACATTATTTTACATTTTATGGAACGCCCGAAACCATAACGTTAGATAACGGAAGCGAATTCAAAAACGAAACACTACAAAACACTTTGGCATTACACAAAATAAAAATTCATTTTATAACTGAGAATCGCCCTGAATCCAACGGACTAATCGAAAGACTACATTCAACCCTATTAGAACAGATCAGATTATTAAAAATAAATTACAAGAAGCAACCTATAACTAATTTAATGTCATGCGCATTAATCGCCTATAATAACACAATTCATTCATCGACAAATTTTACACCCTTAGATTTAACCCTAGGACATTCAGATTCACGCAACCCTTATGATATACATTATAATAAGGAAATCTATCAGCAATATGCCAAGGATCACAAAGAGAAACTAAAGGTAACTTATGACAAAGTAAAAGATAAGTTAGATAACGACAAAGAACGCAATACCGCGACTCGTAATAAAAACACAGGCATAAATAAATTTTCCATAGGAAAAACCGTATACGAAAAAAATTTCCAAAGCAAAAGACACAAAACGGCACCGAGAAATTTAGGCCCCTTTAAAATCAAACGAATATCCGACAAAAACGTAGCCGTAATAGACAACGGCAAGATAACAAAATATATTCACCTCAAAAATTTAAGACACCCTGTACTTTCAGATGGAGAATCATCACCCTTATCGTCAACCTCCCCCCAGGTAGAACGGACACCGAAATCATAATTGAAGACATAAGGAATAACCCCGGTATACTACCAATAAAATTAGGCAGTATGCAGAATAGCATAGACTATTGGGCCTTTGCACAAAAATTTGATTTAACCGAACTGAAACAAGAATTTCAAATAATCAAAAATAATTATTACTGACTAAAACAATCGATGGACACAACAAAATTGGGAAAAGAATACGCAATAGAAATGATGAACTATGACAGCATAACAAAAAGTATTTTGAAAAACATAGAAGACAAATTCAATCGACTAATACCCACAGAACAAACGGCAAGAAGAAAAAGAGGACTAATCAACGGATTAGGAAACATAGTAAAAGCAATTACCGGCAATTTAGATAATCAAGACGCAGAACGCTATGACAACGCGATACAACAATTAATAGAAAGCCAAAACGACATCAAAACCATAATTAGTAATCAAATATCGTTAACTCAATCAACGATCATCAAATTTAATGAAACCTTAAGAAAATTAGTTAGAAATCAAGATAGTATAGCCAATCGAATAGAAACCTTAGAAAATAACATGCAAACTACCATGTTAGGCATGCGAGATTTAATCAGATTTAACACGATTCACAACCAGATAATATCAACCTTTACCTTAATTCAACAAATTTTAGCAACGTTAGAAAACGCAGTATCCTTTGCAAAATTAAATACCCTACATTTAAGTATCATAGAACTAATTGATTTATTAAAAGGATTATTGAGAATAAGATCTTTTATAACCAACAGTAAATTACTTTTCGATGTAATAAAATCAAACATTTTAATATTCGAAAAAATAGTTATAGTTAAAGGCTATGCAAAAAATAACGATATAACATTTTTAATAAAAATATCAATAGTAGAGATTAACAATTACAATTATTATCACTTATTTGCTTTTCCAATAAAAATGACTAGCACATACCAAGTTATTATTCCAAAAACCAAATTCCTATCCATAAATGAACTAAGATATGGTTATACGAACGAAAAATGTGATGAAGTCACACCCAATCAATACTTATGCCATTCATTGACACAACAATTCAAGAAAGCAGCCTTTGAGAAGCACAACTACTAAAATTTTCCAATCATTACGAAAATGGTGAAGCCAAACCTGTACAAATCACCAACATGAAAATCCAGAAGGTAACGGAAAATAAGTGGATAGCCATTTTCCCCACAGAAGTAATCGCAACAATATACAAATCAAGATTACTCAAGACCAAGACTAAGAAATACTTCAAAAACCAATGCAACTGGAACACCTGGAATTAGACAACCTCAACCATGCCATGAAACTCATGGAAGATTACAAAGAACACCTGAACGAACTCAAAACGTCCAAAGTGCACTACGATAATATTAGTGTATGGACAATTATATTAATTATTTTGACAATTTTATTGATCACTTATGTAATCTACAAAATGTATATTAGTTATAAAAATAAAGGAAACAGTTTTAGATCTAAGGCAACCAAAGAAACAAATGTACCCTTAGAGAACATGAGCTTTAAGAAATGAGATTAAATGAATTTTAAATTAAAAATCAAGAAAGGAAAAACCCTTAATTTTTAATGTACGTCGAGAGGAGTTATGTAATCCCCCAATTGTTATATATATGTAAAGAAACTAATAATTAGGAAATTATTAGAAATATTAAGAAAATGCGCTAAGTGATGTGCAAAAATGTAAATGACGGACAATTTATTCAGTTTATTAACGTTTATGGGAACGGAAACGCTACTTTATAGCACAGAGATAAGTGACACTGCAGATGTCAGGTCACAGGCGGTCACAGACAGTCGCGTACCGAGATTACCTGGAAAGGAAGCTCGCAACAAAGTAATTATGAGTAGATTTAAGATAGCAACATTGTATTATGAATAGAGTCAAGTGTAAGCAGACCTTAGGTCTGCAAGTTCCCACAGCCATGTGAGGGGGTAGGGATATTATAAAAGGCCCGGGAGCCCCAGTCGACGACAGTTAATCCATGGTTCAGCTTTTACCTTGCAGTTCGTAGACTACTCATTTTTGTACAATTAATTAATTAATTTCGGACTTAGAATAATATTTCAAGACTGTCCAAATTCCAATTAATTTCTGTATAACAAATAAATAAATATGTTAAGAAGTTGGAAATGTCTTTTTAAAAAGGACCGCTCCCAGTCACGAACCTTAACTTGCGTTATTGAAAAACTTATCAATCAAAGGTGTAAGAGCCTGTGGCACAGTAAGACACAATATCCACTTCAGTCTGATTCTGAAATAAAAAAGTTAGGCGGTGGCTCGTATCATTTTAGGTCCGAAGGGACAATATTATACGTAAAATGGAAGGATAACTCAATTGTTACGATAGCTAGTAATTATCACGGTGTTACACCTTTATCTAATTGTCAAAGATGTGTAAAAAAGGAAAATATAGAAAAGATGTAACTCAACCAAATTTGATAAAGCAGTATAATTGTGGCATGGGCGGTGTCGATTTATTGGATCGATTGAACTCCAGCTATCGACCTCGTATACAATCCAAAAAATGGTGGTGTAATTTGTTTGCCAATGGGTTGAACATGGCGGTCGTTGCATCATTTAGATTTTTTCAGCACTTGAATCCATCCTCACAAATTAGTCATCTGCAATTTAGAAGAACAGTAGCAATGGCTCTAATGAAGGTTGGTTCGACATTGGAAAGAAGAAGAATGGGAGGTCCTATTGCTCCTGCAATACAAGACATTCGTTTTGATGGGATCAATCATATTCCAGAACCGTACGACCAGGGAAGATGTGTATATTGTCAGAAAAACACCAGGCTAAGATGTAGAAAATGTGAAAAACGGTTACATAAAAATTACTGTTTTGAATTATATTACATACAAAGACCTAGATAGTGATCATAATAATATATGATTAACATTGAAGAAATTTAAAATTAGTATTATTTTGATAGAAATTTTGTTATTTATAGATAAGTTTGATTTCATGGTTGTGCACTATTAAGTGCCAACGTTCCCAAAATGGAAAACTTTCTTTATGAAATATTACAGATATTTTTTTTCGTAGCATAACATTATTGAACAGTACATCAATTATTTGTCTGAAAATTTTTCATCTAGACCAATTATTTCAGAAATCGGCAATTATTCTTGAAAGAATGCTTAAACCGGTGGGCGTCAGTGCACCAATATTTTATTTTTATATACTATCATTTAACAAACCTTGTTGATTAAACTTTTAAGTCTTGCTTGGGGCATACTTGTTTTCAAATATGTTCTTATTAACATAAGTTTCAAATATGCAATAAAATATTTTAAAGTTTTTGCTAGCTACTTTACAATTTTACTTTGGGCTAATAAAATATACATGAATAACGTATAATAACGAGTTGCCGCTCCCTATGAACTACGCCCACCTGCAATGTAAATGATGAAGGTTTGTTTCTGCCAGTCCCGTTTATATGTATGCGAAAAGAATTAAATTTTAGAAGAAAAGAACCACTACTTGTTAGGGTTGTATAAAATGAACGCATGTGTAAAATATTCAGGTAAATTGATGTAGGTGTTGTTTTTATAAGGATGTATTTTTTAATAGTTGAAGGGTTTTATTCAGAAACTTAAATTAATACACATTCAGGGGTTTATAAAAAAATGTTTAATTTTAGATTTGCTTGCTTATTAATTACTTTACACCAGATTATGTTACATTCCTGAAATATAAAACTTACCGGCAGTGTAGAGAAACCGCATGCCAAGTAGCGGTCGTATTAATTAAAGTTTGTATTTAATGCTCCAGGATTCTATAACAAACCCTTGCAATGCGTGATATATGCGCTCATAAAATCTCTAGGGTGTAGAAACATAATTTCAAAACTTTAACCCTTCGTGCTTGAGTTTCACTATATTCCTATAACGTCGTCTTAGCAGTTTTAAGTAAACATTTTCTTTGTAGGGGTTCTTATTGAGGTGAGGTAGTGATTTATTATATGACATGATGAAACATTTCAGCAAAATCCTTTTGATACGCCTGCCATTTCAGATTTTCCAGTAAACATATTCGATGGCTAAAGTTTATCGTAGGATAAATGCAATCTGAAATAAATTTAAAAGCTGTGTGGCGCTGTAGTAATATCTGAAATCGTTCGTTTTGGTCGAATTCGTAAAACCAATCAAATTTTTAAAAAAAACTTTTTTACTTTTGAGTATTTGAAAATTTAGGGCTTTTACTTTTTTACTTAAGGAGCAGAAGGTATCGTCAGCAGAAAATGCTTTGGGTTTTCATTCAACAAGACGACCTTCTCTTAAAAATCAAATGTATGGAAAAAACTTAAACTGTCCGCAGCTTAAATTTTTCTTTTGAATCATCTTGGTGTTACAAAAATCTGCTTCTTGGTGTGTTAACATACGCAAATCAACCTGTTTGTATTAATGATTTTACAACAACTAGGCTTATCGAAATTTAGTAACCTGAAAACAGCATGCAAAGATCTTGTTTTAGTTTGTAGGCTGTTAAATAAACTACCTTAAGCAGAAACTATGCTTCACAAGTGTATTGCAGCTAGCCTTGACGGTTTAGACAACACATTAAAATAATGTTTCAACTAGAAATAAGAAGTCATCTCCAGTGTTAGTCAGCAACACGAAACTCAACTCATCTAAATGGGGGAAGGTTTTTGGTAAAACTTTGTAAAAAAAATTGGTTCTTGTTCTATTTTTTACCAAATCAATTAAGTTGTAAAATCGAGGAAGCTGCCACGGTGGCGCGTTAATTAAGCATACATTTGTGAATAACCAGGGCATCACACTTCACAATAATATTTGTATCATACTTCATAGGATTTAAAATGCCACAGAAGCATAAAACGTAATAAAATTAACGGGTTGACATGATCTGAAGACGTTGAACGTGGCGCTAAGAAAGCTTGAGAGTTATGAAATTTGATCACAAAATATCAACAAAGAGTGAAGATTAGAAATACTAAGTTTAAACAAAATTAGGACATAGAGCTATCCAGGGGAGAACGAAATTAAGCGCCAGTGATAACGGACACGTACGAAGATTGCTGAAATTTTAACCTAAATAAAAGGATCAAAAAAGGGTTTAAGGCTAACGGACATATTTATAAGCCAAAACTCTCGGACAGATGACCGATTGCAATTTATTTTGGGCTTCTCTGGATAAAATGGCAAGGAAGTTCAAATATGCGTATTTTGTGTGGATTTAAACCGCGTTGGTGGTAAATTAAAATATGATAAGTTAAATTTCACTCACCAACTATGCACTGGATAAATCGCTGGAGTGAGAAATCCTAACATGCCGAGGAAGTAATAAGTTAAGCAATGGGGTAACCGGGAATCCCTTAAATTACAAAACTGTTATTACTGTTCTGAGAATTTTATTGTATTTTGGTTGACGCTCGAAAAATTTGTGCATACGAAATTGTAAATATAAGTGGAAGTTGGTTGGTAGAGCTCCAAAATTAGTTGTTTACATTTAAATAAAAGAATATTATAAAAGAAACTTAACAATTTTAAAATGCTTAGAAGGACGTGTGTATTAATTGTAAGGTATATTGCTAGTCAATTTCTGTGTGTAAATTTCATATTTTTAATGAGTCTTGGAATGCTGAGAACAAAGGTTGGAGTTGTGTTACGTACTTCTAAGTTAGTTGTTGAGAGCATTTCCAAGTAATTGGGATTTACAAAATTTCATATAGGACAATTTAATGATGTGGTATAATTGAATGGTTGTATAGTTCTCAGATTAATGTTTCGTTAGGATATCTATTAGTAATAACTGGCAAGTGGAGGTTTGATTAGGTTTTCTTTTCTTTTAAGGTTAATTTACATTTAATGATATGTTTTGAAATTTACTGGTAATAGAATCTAAAGTTGATTTGAATTTTGTTATAATATAGGTATAGGTAAGTACTGTTAAAGGATGTCTATCCCCATCAATGAAGTCGAATTTTGGGAAAGGCTTTTATTTTGAACAATTGTTTAATTTGATAAAGTTAAGAGAACGTTTTTAAAGTGTAATTACGAAAGATAAAAGATGAGTGGACAAGATTGGAACTTCGACAGGAAGGAGGACTGTTTGAAATAACCGTCTTCCTAATAGTAAAGATGTTGAAGGTATTGCTAGGATAAGAGGTTTGGCTCCCCAATTTTGGACCACTAGAAAAGCCTTTTGAAGTAAGTGGTACACGTAAAATAGTTTTGTACCACAGCCATTTTATATTATAAATTTTCTTATTTCAAGTTCATGTTTTTTATAGGAACCCACCCGAATACTAAAGAAAGTTAGCCGGTGCACCTATAAAATTGTTGCGGGGTTCCCGCCCCTTCTAGGCAATTCGAAATTTATAATTTAGCGTCATTTTAGCCGTAACCAAACCTATTATTTCTTGAAATTCTTTATTTGCAGTGTTGACAATTTAGTAGTTATGTTAATCGAATCCAAATTGTAAGTAGGAATTTAGATTAGCAGATAACGCTATTTATGCACGATTTATTGAATAGTAGTTATTTAATCAACTGAACTGAAACTGAAGTAGAAAATTGTATATACTGTTTAGTATTTTTTTTCATTTACTAGTACTTTGCATAGAGTGTTATCATCTCTACGGCTAATGTTTTGGGTTAGTAAATTGTAGATTTTAACCCAGGCGTTACAAAATTCCAAAGTGAGTGTTTTTATAGACACTTATATTACTACGCAAATCTGAATTTTTTTTCTACCTGCTGAAAATGGGCTATAAATTACCACGCGCTGACTTTTATTTGCAATATTTATTATGTATATCGGGTTAGTATAAAATTCAGGAACGGTCGATTAACTTTTTTATTTGAAGTTCATATTTATAGAATGGTTTGTTTATATAATTAAAATTAGTGAAGAATCTACTCGTGCTATTTTGAATTTTTTGTCACTTCTTGTTTAACCGAAAACGATTATTACTTTTTTTTAATGAGCCACTCATTATATTTTTACATCTTCGTATGTAGAATAAAAAACTACGTTTAGAAATATTAACATATTTTTTCATTCTTAAGAAGGTATTACAAAAATGCTAAAAACTACCGATAACGCAATATCAAGATGTCTTTGAAAATTAGTTAAAATATGGTTGACACTACCAAAAATTAGATAGCGGTTTGGCATGTTGGCAGCGATTCGTTGCTTAAGCCTTACCATAACATATAATTTAACACCTTACCCTTTTTGGAGGGCATAACCAAGTAATATTTCATTTCTTTATAAATGAGAATCATGTAAACATGTTGGAGTCCTTTAACAATCATCAGGTAGCTAATATCTATATAGAGCTAGGTAGATAGGAAAAAGATAAAAAAGTATTAGTCCTATTATTAGAAATTTAGGTTGTGAAGGGTATGTAGAACTTTTTATGTTAGCACAGAATAGAAAATAAGTTATAGCTGCGTCAAACCGATCCTAAGTAAGGTTGAAAACAAAATGATGATGAAACCAAAAGTATACAAATTATACTCCGTTTACAACTTGACAGTGATATAATCGATCAATGAAATGTTTTAGTGAATTGTGTATCATTTGTGTTGTGATGCGACTAATTTTTTCACCTATTCGTACTTCTAATTCTTGTAGATTAATTGGTCGATTTTTATACACTTGAGATTTCAAGTGACCCCACAAGAAAAAATCGAGTGGCAATAAATCTGGAGAACAGGCTGGCCATTCAATTGTTCGTCAATGCCCAGTTCATTGTGGAGAAAATATTTCATTGAAATCACAAACATTGCGCGCAAAATGTGGTGGTGCTTTGGTGCTTCGTACTATTTAAATCAAGCATCATTTAGATTTGGAAAGAGAATAAATTTAAATAGACGTTACCAATTAAATTTCCTTTAATGAAGAATGGTCTTAATAAGGTCCCTCCAACCGTACCAGTTCACACATATAGCTTTGAAGACTTTCTCTATCCAATAAGGATTATCCGTTGACTAGTACCGACAATTGTGCCGGCTGGCCGTGCCATTGAAATAAAGCGCTGCTTCATCAGAAAATACTATTTGACTTACCAAATTAGGATTTATTTTAGTTAATTCTGACATTATTTCGCAAAATTGTAGTCCGCGATTTGCATCATCCACAATCAACTCATGAAGATTATGCATCTTGTAGGTTTTAAGTTTTGCAAATTTTGGAATTCTGTTGGAAGATTTTTAGGTGATATTGTAAAGTGGTCTTAATTCAGTTGTAGACGCATTCGGATTTTCTTGAACTGTTAATAAAACGTTCAGACTCGAATCTGCATCGATTGCTGTTCTTGAATGTTCAACTCTAGGACACTCTTTTATTTGGCGATATGCTTCGTATTATGAACTATCAGATGCACTTTCCTTTTACTAGTTTGGCGATCCGGATGAACATTATTAAATAAAGTGCGAACCTCTTTAAAAGAATGTTTTCAGTCAACATACCCACTATACATATACCAGGGCTTTTTGGAAAATACCTAAATAAATATGAAAGCAATATTTTCTAGAGTAATATATTTTATATTTTGCAAAACAGTCTTGTGAAATTCCCTTAGCGTCATCATTCAGGTGTCAATCCGAAGCACCTGCAAAATATACTACCCGCGCTAAAATTGCTTCGTCATTTATGTAAGACGCTTTACAGCTAGGATTTTTCTCAGGTTAGGATGCAGATGATCGTCAGTAGGAGCTAAGTCTGTTGGATACGTTGGGTGTTCGAGCAATTCGTTATATAATTTGTAAAATTTTGCTATCCTTAGAATACTTAAGTCTTGACAAAAACAGATATTCTTCTTCTATATTGCAAGAGTTTTCTCACAAATTTTTGTAACCAATTGATCCAAAAGGTAGTAGTAATATTTGGAGTTGCTTGCCTAACCATGTTGAAGATGATAAATTACAAACAACTTCGTTATCCCAAAAAGCTGTTGTAATAATCTTTCTTGTTGACGAAACTGTTTTTGTTTTACTCATGCATTTTCACTATTCTTAATCCACTGTTTCAACTGTTTTTTCATTCTGATGTATAATATTTATCCAAGTTTCATCAACAGTTACGAAACCACGCTTGAAACCTATTGCATTTTACTTAACACAATCCATGCTTAGGAAATATGCATTCGATTGTGTTTTTGGACATTTTTATTTGTCCATCTTCTAAAACCATATAACAGGTAGATATGATTTTAAAACATCGATACCACCATCCGAATTAACGTAACTCAAATTTTATTTGTCGTATGAAATATTTTGTGTAATGATACAAGATTTATCTCCTTGAAAATAGTTTTTAATTCTGTGGTCCTCGCTATACGCTCAATAGATGAATCTGCGCACAGATATATGTTCTTAGTAAATATATATATTTAGTGCCCTCTAACGGAATAATTTGGCACTAAGACGGAATTGCTCACTAAATGTGCTCAACTGTTTCTCTGTTTTAAATAAAGGTAAGGTACTATGATATAATATAAACAAAGTTTCACTTGTTTTACACCTTGAGGTCCGCATATTGATTCTTACTTAGTGCGGGACCTCACCTCAAATTTACTTCTTAAACGGTTTTATGCTAAGAACTTGAATTTACCCATGCATATTTAAAATGCCGTTTAATTCAGTTTGATAAGCAAAAAGTCGGGTTTCATAACCAAAGAAAAACAAAACCTGCAAAAACAAATTCACTACTTGAATTTTAAAATTCGTAGTTGAAAACTAAAGTAAGATATGCCTACGGTGAACCTTTAAATATATTTGTAGGATGTACCCCTTTATTGCCCGCGAAAAGATATCTTTCGGGCTGTTGATTTTGGTCTAAGTAAATACGTATAATGTCCAACCCTACAGCAGTACAGTAAAAGTCAACATAGGATAAGTGCTTGCAAAGCCCAGACGATATCTGTAAGTGCAACGCAATGGCATCGTTTTATTTTAGAACGATAGAAACCAGGAATTTCAATCTAAAAAGCGCTCAACATCGTTTCATAACAGAACTGAAAACAATATAATGCTGAATGCGAGATATTGATTTTCTAGAACCTATTGTGCATTTCAAATTATCGAAAATAGGTTTTACGTATAAAAGTGTTCGACGACCTCTTAAGTACATACGTCATTTGGTAAATTTGCCACATATAACTAACAGATTTGGTGTAAAAAGCTCTACACCTAAATCATTCGGTTAACTTAATTTCTAATAACCGGAAAGAAACAGTGACCGATTGTGAGCAGAATATATACATACATATATATATATATATATATATATATATATATATATATGATATAGATGATCGTTTAAAATGGAGCTAGTAATTGAAAGATAGAAAATATAAGGCCTTGGACAACACTTAAACCTGTCTAAGTTATTGTTTCATCTTATTACTATATATAGATATATATATATATATATATATATATATATATATATATTATATATATATATATATATATTATCGTGTAATTTGCAGCTTAAAAATAGATAAGTTGGTCATAGGTCAAGCGAGAGTGTGTAGCCCCGAGCTTTGGAAAAGTTATAATTAGGTATTTTAGATAATTAAAATAACACTCATTCAACTTAAGGTAGGAATTTAGCGTGAGTAGGACACCAAGGGTTAAAAGCAACAAGATGAAAATACCGCTTTTATTATATTTTAAGATAGTGTAGAAGAGTGTGAAAACTTTTCATATTATTTAGTATAGGATCGATATTTCTAGTAAACAAGAAACGTTTCAATATAGTATTTAAAACACGAGATTGTTAGTGGCATGTAAGAGAATCTATAATATCTAAGAATATAACTGAACGTTGAAACGCAGGTACGGATCGATATCACAAACAAAGACGAACTTTATCACATCATATGAAAGACAGGGGTGCAAAGCCTAAATGTCAGTTAGACTTCATAACAAACAAGGGAACACAGGCAGTTCTGTAGCTTGTAGATAGAAGAAGACGAAAGATGTTTGTATCGATCGAAGATACGGAGAGGAATTGTGTGATCCAATTGGACGTTACAGGTAGACGCGTAACAATTTTAGTATTAGAGAGAGCAGATATCCAACTGAGAGTTTGTAAGAATAAAGCAGGAGTGAAATAAAGCGATATACAAGAGGAAGTGAGAAGAAATATGTTTGGTTGAGTTGAGAGGCATGAATGTAGCGAGAATCAATGTTGTCAAGGCTAGTTATTGCAGAACGCACAGACAAATTTTATGTGTTTGTACGAAGTAGTTCACAGAAAAATGAGAACCGTTGGTGTTTTAACTTGAAATTGGCGAAGGTTATGCCTGTGTTTTCTGGAAGCAAGCAGACGGTTGGCGGTTTACTAAGAATGTTTGTTTGTACGTTGTTGAGTACGTGCGAATTTATATACGCGGGTATGTTTTGTCTTTATATAAACACCCTGGAGAAGAGTGTACCCTCTCTTACTTTTTCATTGCTCGTCTTCGATGGTAACTCTGGTAGTGAATACTTTTAAGTGATTGTATATAGTTATTTGTAATTGCCCACAAGTTGGTGTGTTGTGAGGGTAAGTTGATATAGTGAAAATCTTCCCATAAATATAGAGTTAAGAGCAAAGCGTGTATTACGCATGTAAGTGCCAACAACAGTTTTTTTGAGTGTTGGAGCGTACAAATAGTTTTAAAATTTGGAATTTAATTGTGAATGCAGCAATTATTGATTGGTTATTTATAAATGGAAATATAATGGAAAATTGTGGAAGTTTGGATGTATTTTGTTTATGCTAAATGAGGAAAGATTTGGATAGTGCCGTCTCATGAGGCATGGTGATTCAACCTGAAAAGCGGTTCCAAAGCGAGAGTCTTTTTAGACGGTTAATCGTCGAGAGCTGGTTTGCTGAAACTGGCCAACCTGAGATTTAAGCGTTAATTGTTTTGTAAATAATTAGTACTTTTTTTTAATTTTTTTGGAACTAGTGGGTATATGAGCGGCGTGTTGTGAACGAATGTAAAAAAGGGAGTGGCTAAGGAGTGAAAAAGTAGAAATTGGAAGTGTCGATAGTGCTCTGTTTGACAAATCATGAAAAGAAGTGGAGAAAGCCGGAGGTAGTAGGGATCACTCAAGGACAAAATCGGGAGATCAAGAAAATTAAATGAATATAAGAATGTTATTAGAATGCAGAGTCGAACCGGAAGTTTGAGGAAATTAGGGAAATGGATGAAAAATTAAAAGGAAAGTTGAGCAGATGAGTGCTGAATCGAACAAAATTTGAGCAGATGAGTGCAGAGTCGAACCGGAAGTTTGAGCAATTGACAGAAACTTTAAGTGAGAAGATAGACAGGTCAACCGAGGAATTTCCGGATTTCAAATTAGTTTAACGGTAAAAATGGGGGAGGTTGAAATGACAGTTGTAAGGAACAATAGGAATATAACATTCGAAATGAAATTGGGAAATTAAAAGCGGAAGTGAGGATTTTTTGTAGAGAAGGAATAAACGGAAAAATGACTAACGTGGGTGAATCGTGTAGAGACCAGCTAGGGAGGCTTGATAGAGAAGTTACAGGGATCAAACCAAATATCAATGCTTTAGTGGGAGACAGTCCAAGGATTTTTTCTGGTAACATGACAGTAGAACCACAAATGAAATTCTTTGGAGACAATCGGGTGAACCCACAAATTTTTATGAATAACGTTAGGACCTAAGTTTGTAATTTGTATTATGAACAGGCTAAACTTTATGTGTTGAAAGCCCTATTAAAAGATAACGCAGAGGTCTGGTACAATCTCGTAGGCCAGGATATAACGTCATACTTAGATTGTGAGGAGAAATTCCTGAAACACTATTGGAGCGATCATAGGTAGGATCAGGTTAGGGATGATCTAATTACAGGGAAGTACAAAGGGTAGCTTGCAAGATCCCGTGAACAATACGCAATTCGAAAATACAGTATAGCAAAACAACTAACTCCAGCATTGACACATCGTCAAATAATTAAATATCTGTCTGGACATTTTGAGTTTGAGGTCAGGCAACAAGTTGCTTTACAAAACATAGTTGACAGGGAGGTAGTTTTAAAGTACCTGCAAAGATATGATGATGTAAGTTCCGTAGACCGAGGGAGAGCACAGACAGAAATATAAATTTTGTAAGATTCGACAACAGAAGGGACAATTTATATACTCAAAGAGGGACAAATCAGACTCAAAGTTTTAGAAACCACTGGGGACAACGAGGTAGTTTCTATATGAGCAGTAGCGGTACAACTCCAAGACCAGGAGTACAAAGGCAACATAGCTCACCGGAACTAAACAGGATATCAACGAGTGGGAGTAATGTAAAAAGAGCAGAGGGATAGGAGGCAAACAGGAGGACATATGCGCCAGTGGTGGAAGGACAACCATGACCAAGTGATGGGACCAGAACTAGGTAGGATTTTTAAATTTAGACAAACCACTAGAAATTGACATCAGTAACTATGAACATTCCCGCGAATTTATGAAAATAGAGGAAGAAATAGAACTAGAGAGGAAGAGAAAATTTGTTTGCCAGTGGTTTAAATTAAAATTTTAAATTGTTGTGCTGTTTCAATTGCAACTTAAGCACAACTTAGAGCATAGCGACGACCAGTAAACAATTTTCTATCTACATCGGCACCAATTAGCACTTCGATAGACGCATTTTTTATCACTTAAACAAACACCGTTAACAGAAAGATCATTTAGCCAAGGATCTTCGCAAATAGGTGATACGGGACAACAAATTACAGGTTGATCCAGAACTTCAAAATTACACCAGTAACCAGTGAAAATATTTTTAAATATCACCCCGTATCTATGATGAGTAACAGGTTCGGATTCAATTCCACCAAACAGTGCGGGTATAATGCATTTTTACCGTCTGACAAATATGCAAACTGATGAACTAACTTATTGATCACATATGACCTTAGCGAAACTATTTTAAAATACGATCAAAACATCTGTCTTTCGCCCTCATGCCAAAACTCTCAATATATGTAACGTAACCTCCGTATGTGTATTATCCAACAAAGCTTTTTTCGCTGGAGTACAGGAATTTTCCTACTCATCAACATTGTATTCTTTTCGTTCTTTTTATTTTATTACTTCCATACACGTAACAACTTGTTTTTCGCCACACAGAATACATTCGATTTTATAACGGCATTTCTTATATGTGTGACCAAGATTCAGACAAGAAATAAAGGTTTTTGTTGCTAACAATTTTCTCTTCGATTTGACAGGCATAGTTGTTGCCTTTGGAGCATTTTCCGTCGTCTGCGAAGAATTGCAAAAAATGCAACCATCATAATCGATGGGATTTATCAAAGCTGCCGTACTAGGTACTCCTGTTAAGTCATTTTCGGATTTCTGTAAAGCAGACAGTATACAGTTTCTTTTCATTTCAAATCCAGCAACTGCTAATTTTATACACTCTTCTCTTTCTATCTCTAACCGGAAGAAATTCATTAAATTTGATAACTGATCTTTCAAGTTTTTATCTCTATCAGAAGCAATAGATTTTTGTCAATCCCTTAATATATCCTCCAGGCACGATTCTACCAGAGAACAAAGCATAGCAGCACGTTTTTCGAACATGACATCAAGGGTTTCCAAAACGCGCAACTGATATTCCAAAATATCATATAATGTCAAAAGATTTACCTTGGACAATTTCTGTACTGTAAGCTTTATAATATATATATATATATATATATATATATATATATATATATATATCATCTCTTTTGAAACGAGCCATGAAACCAAGAACTGCCTTTTTATAATTTTCTGTGGTCGTGGAAAACTTTCTGTTAAGAGTCTTGCACGATACCTCAGTATTGCTGCTTCTGTTAAATATTGGAACTCATCAGTCTCTGCAATATCACTGTCCTTGTTAACCTTTCCAAACTGAGAATTAAACGGCAACCAATCATCATTTTCAAATTTTTTTATTTCAATTGAAGGCTACTTAAATCTACGCTTTCTATTACTATCTGAAAAAGTTATTACTCACCCCATATTGGTATTTAACCTTCATCCTACGAAAATTTTTTCGGTACGTGTCACGACCATCTACCTTACTTTGCAATTTACATTCATTCTTTTCGTTTTCAATCAACAAAATAAATTTGGATGCCTTAAATTACACAATTCTTTACGCTTTTCTGTTAAAAACCCAAAAACAGCTTCTACTTTAAATACATCAAGTTCTTCCCTGTCGATTAATCCTTTTAATTGATAAACAACTTTGTGTAAGACGTTCTTATAAAAGATCTTTTTTTGTTACATTCTCCCATATAGAATGTTAAAACACCGGATGCTGTCATGATCGCCAAATGTTATAAATGGACCTACAATACCTTCAATTTATTAGTGGAAGAAGCGCTCGAAGTAAATAAACAGTTTATTAATCTCAAAAATACAATACAGACTGTTTTTAATAGTAAAAGAACTAATCTGAACTACGACAGGTTGCAAAACAATGGATTGTGTTTTAAATATTTTTGTGGGTCTATGTTTATATTTTTGTTTTAGTACTTCTTTAGCTTTGAGTTTTCTATTCCTAATTTTTGTTTTATATCCTAAATACGTATCTGTAGTTTTGATTGCTTACATGTGGACGTCGTTGTCGTTTAATAGGTCACTATTTTTAATTACACTGTTTTAATTTACATTATTAATGGTATTATTATATATGCCTTATAATTTGTGCGCTATAGTTTAGAACGGTACGAAATATGTGAAAGAAACGACGATGTGCCTATCTATTCTACGTTACGGTAATTTTAAAGAATCTCCATAAGTATTTGCGAATTAGGTGTGTATAGTACTGTACTGCCCTACTAAGCTCAGAAGAGGTAACTGACTTGGAAATTGTTTTAAGATAATTAATATTTTGAGTTTTTGAACCTGCCAACTGTATTTATTGACATAATTATATAAAAATTGCTATAATTGCTGTATTGTATGTAGTATTTCAAGGCCTTTCTGATACATTTAAATAATTACTAATTTCTTAACTAGAATGTAGATACTGCTATTTCAACTAACGTTTTTAGTTATAATCTAAGGCAATTTGGCGTATCTTTTTAAAAGTAATAAGGTATCAAGTATTATTCATTAGTATTAATATACACAAAAATTTAAGAACAGTGTGGAAACCTGGTTTATTATTAAAAAATATTTTAGTATAAATACATCAAGCTACAGAAAATAAAATGCCTTTTAGTAAAAGTTCAGGAAACATAAAATAGAGTATACTAAATTTAATAAAATAGGTTACATTTCAATGTGCACTGTTTGGAATATTCTATAAATCATTTTCTTCATCGAAATCTACTGCAGCAGCTTCTTTAACAGCGATGTTTTTTCAACATGGAAGTCTATTGGTTGGGATTATGTTGTCCATTAATTAAATTAATAATATATCTTGTCGCTCACGAGAAATACCTTTGCATTAAACGTGCCGATTAGGTATTGAAATTGCACTTTTCATAACTAAAGCATTAAGAAAGTTTAGTGGTAAGAGTGGTCCCTTATAGTCGTTCCTATATAATAGACGCATTTTACCTAGTTGTGCAATAATCTGAACGATATCGTGCAAATAATCTTTATTATTCCTTAGATCAAATTTCGAACAGACATCTTTCTAATCAAAAAAGTCGTTCAACTCCATGTCTAGCATAGTTACTCTGGAAAAATTGGAATTTATAACCGCTTTCTTAAAATCGTTGAAATCGTAGATTTTGTTCAACATCTTTATGGATTGCTCCACTTGGTGATGAAATGAATCCGCGGACATAAATGTGTGCTCTGGCTCAAAAAAGTTAATAATTATTTCTTCAGCATTAATATTTGGCGAATTTACAATATAAACAAGAAAACACAGAAATGCCCAGTTCTTGTTTTGAGCGGCACAATTATCTATCCACAACACTATTTTGTTTCGGTCTCTCTGCTCTAAGAAAAACTTGTCAAAAGCGCTAATTATCTCATTCTTTTTACGACCTCTGATAGCTACTTGCCAAATTGCTGCAAATAGTTTTAACAATTTATTTTTTGTTCCTACTGGAACAAAGCTCTCATTAAAAGCAATTAATCTGCCAGAAAATATTACGGTTTTAAATATTTCACACCTTGGTAGTATTATGACTTTTTGTAGGTCAACTAAGAAATATACCTCACTGTTCTGCTCTATAAAGGAGTCTAGCTTGTTCAACTTTTTTAATATAAAGTTGGTGTTATTCACATACATCGCAGTCTAAACACTATTTATCTTAAGAATGCTCATGCAAATTGAAATGCTCACACTGTTCACATTCCTCATTCCCGAGTTTCACAAATGATATATTTCGTTTTTGATCTGTAAAGCTCATACGAACATAAATTTGAATTCTTAGAAATAAAATCACCAAACAAAAATTTGTACAATCATATCACTGGGCAAATATCTGCGTGATGGTGAATGCCGACGTCGATAGTGTGAAATTGTTGGCTCGAAGGATTCAATGTGTTCAAAAATCATGTCATAATTTTTCATGTTTGGTGGAATCAGTTCAAATCTCCTGTTTTTTCTACGAGTAATAACAGTTTTATTTTTTTTAAGTGCAGTTCCAAAACTTTGTGTTTGCTTTTTTTGTAACCCAAAGTAGTAAAAAAAAAATGTTTTACATATGCAGACAGATTGTCTACTTTTATTTTTCAAAAAAAAAATTATTGCTTAAGGTTCTACGAAAATTTTCACCAACGGTTTTTCTTTTCACGCCACTAGTTATTACGCATCCTATGACAAACTTTTTCTGATCATGTCGACTCATCATTATTCGATTATTTATATCAATTCTTCTTGTATAGTTAATTTTTTGGTTGCATACTTTTTTACATTTATTACCACATCCTTCAAGTACATTATGGTTATTGTTCGTTTCCTTGCGCTTTTTTTCTTGTTGCAAGTGAGTGAACAAACCTTTTTCTTTTTCTTGCGACACCTTTCATCGTATACTCTATTTCAATTTTATAAATATCGCTGCTTGTGCTTTAGTTCTTTTGTTTTTCCTTTTCGAGATTACTATTAAAAAATTGGTAGTTATGGTTGATTGTTTCAACGTTATTTATTTCCTCTGTAGGTTGATAATCTGGGTCATCATCATCTGCACCGCCGTTATTATAATATTCACTATCAGTTGATTCTGTTACATTTTCTTAAACAGTGTTAGTAGCACTAATAATGGCTAGTTAATTATCTGGTTGTTTCTCTCTGTCTTCATCAAAATCCTGTATTTGAATATCTTCAATAACATTGAAGCTATTATCAGGTTTGCCCTCAAGTAATGCGTTAGAGAGTTCTGCATACACACATGCTTCAGAAGCATTGCAGTCAGACAGACAGTCGCTACCTAATCTAAAGGATTTTCTTTAAAAAATGTTTAATAAGATGTATCAAATTAAATAAATTTTAAATAATTTACCGCAGACGTGTTAGATGTAACACAATGTAGAATAGAATTATTGTAGTTGACTGATTTTGATACACCTGTTAATGAAAAGGAAAACAGCTATTATATAAACACTTACCTATGTTTTTTCTATCATAGTAATTTTGTTGGAAATTCAAAAGGAATTATGACCATATCCCTTAAACAATTGATATTTGTTGAAATTGGAGCTTCGAGTAAGTTCGCTTCATATAGACTGGTGGAAATACATCATTATTTTTTGGGAGTCAGTTTCTTTTCCGCTTCATCACATTGTTGTCGTCATTTGAGCTATTATTAATGTGGATTTCAATTTGATTAAAACCATTTGCATTATTCATTATTAAACTTGCTCCTTTAGAGTACATTATTTAATCTATGCAAAAAATATAGGGTTATAAATTATTCCTGAAATGTTAAATACCTTCAAAACTTACCTTTTTATTACAGCCCACTATTTTTAATAAAGTGCAGAAAACGTGCTTGTTTAATCACTATTAATTACATTATACAAGTTAACAGGATATGTGTAATGTTATTAAGAAAAATAAAAGTTTTCAAAAACACCCACTCTTCGTGAATTGTCTTTACAGATTAATGTATTCACTAACGGTTTTATTAAAAAACGCGCCGACGCTTGCAAGAAACTAGGGTGTCCGAAACGTAAATACACAATGCTTAAGTATTTATGCAGTAAGTACATTTTGCTAATGTAAGTTAGCAGTAACTGCTGTAAATACCTCTCTATCAGCTTAGTGTATGCTACTTACTGCTTGACGGTTTAGGATATTGTTGAATATTTATCTAAAGTTGTAGTTACTGCTAAAAATAATTCAAGTTTTAAGTAGTTTAAAGTATAGTTACCGCTGTAAAATCGCAGTAATAGTCACACATTCACAAAATGGCTGTATGTTAAAATCCGATAAAAATGCTGTTAACGCTTCTTGGCTTAGGAGGGCAGTGTGGTGGTTGTCAAATTGTGGTGTCAACAACCAAATATCTATTTTTAAAAATTACACGACCAGTTCATTTCTTCCACAAGCATTAGATTCTAAAACCTTGTAGAATTCTGAAAGTTTTATTGGAATACAAAACAATTTTCTTTTCATACTTAAAGTTTCCGAGTCTTCGAAGGGATTTTAATCTCCTGAGACTACACCTTCTCTAACAATACTGCTACATCATATAAATAACTTTTTAAAAAGTATAATGTTGTATTGCAAAATGCGAGATCCTGATTGTCATGAAAACCCTTAATTACTAATTGTAATGAAGTATTAATCAGATCGATTTATATTTGCTAACGAGATAGTTTAACCAGTTTGATTTCAATTTAAAAATAACGTCGTGAAGTGATTCTTTGCTTGTTGTTAGCGGTTTGAACGAGTACTCAATTTCAGCGTTTCTGACCAGTAGCAGACAGGCGGCAGTCGCAGGCATGGCGTGAGCATCAATCTCTGTGTAACAGTTTTCCAGAAACCACGAATTTAATTCAAATCTATTATTGGCTTTCTGCAACTTGAGTTTCACACTTGAGCAATTTTAACGTGAAAATTCGTGAGCTTTGAAAATTATAAAATATTTAAATATACTTAGGATTGCAGGTCCTTTGTGAACTAAAGAATTAGCGCAAAAAAATTGTAACTCGGAAATTGACGGTAGGGCATTGATAGGGTATTGGGACCCTTTCCAAGGTTCTTGTTCTAATTTTTTATACGTCATTTTTACCCCATGATTTATTATTCGCCCTGAAAAGTCGGAAAGTCACCCTAGGGAAATTCTAAGCATTCCATGTAACAGTTTTCAGTATCTAAACATTTAACCACCTTTGATTAACTTTTCAACTTTGCGTTCAATAAACAATGGCACCTATATCATATATTACGTACTCCAGTTTCACAATATTGCAATAAAGTGACTATATTTTCCACCATTTACACGATGCAAATTGTAGATTAGTGATCAAGAGGTCAAATTTAACGGTCAACTGCGGAGCAGAAACTGTCATGAAGTTTTGTTGAAAAACTATTCACGGAGGTTAAGTTGAAACATGCCACTTTGCCTAGGGCAGAATTCCATGTTCTAACTAAATAAACTTTTCAGTTCCACCTTAGCTATTTCTGTTTTATCTAAATCTATTCTACACAACACTGATAAATTTGCTTTAATATAAATAAGTTTAAGTCCTCAGAATTAACTTATATTATATTCAACTATTTATACAATTAAAATAGCTTAAATCGTTTATTCGTTTGGCTAAGGTGTAAGATGCTTTAACTTCAGTGACCGTGATGTTATCCACACACAATATGAGAGGTTTTGCATCCTGTGAATTCTAATTGTTATTCCAGTTTTCGTATTATTTTCTTTCTTTATCTTGGTTATATCTGATTGCTGACCGGATGGTTGATTTTGTACATTGGATCTCTGATTTATGATGATCTGGCAGTATCTTGTCTTTCATAATTTTCTAAACACTAGACAGTTAAAAGCATGTGTTTTATTAAATATATTCCTTTGTTCCTTACAAAATAACTTTGTAGAAAGTACATACGAAGAAATTTCTACAAGCCTTGCTACATTGAACTCATTTTTACACTAAAAATGTGAAATGCAAGTGCATATAATTTCTGCTTTCCTTGAATTACGGTGCCGTTTTAAAACTAATTCTGTTATATTTCGGAGTTCAAAGGCACCACTTCTTTCCATCAAGTACTTGCCCTGACGATATTTTAAGTACCAGACAACTTTTTGATTCTGTCCTTCAAGCACTCGGTCTGATGTTATTTTAAATCCCAAATCAAACTGTCAGCATAAATGTTTGGTTATTAAACTTAAATTTACTTTGCACATAAATTTCTTGAAACAAGCACTTGAACACTATTTTTGTCGTTGATTTGGAATGCATCTTAGCTGTATTAGTATATTACATTACTAGTGTGGAAAGTGACCCATTTCACACGAGTGGAAGAGTATTGTCGCACGAAGCGTCAGCCGAGTGCGACTATTCCACGAGTGTGAAATGTCACTTTCACGCAGTACTGTACACTATTTTCCGACGACCACCACTAAAACAATTACGAAATAGTTATTTTTATGTTTATTTGCAATAAATGTGTACGCAATAATGCAAGACAGACAGACACCTATAAAATTTATTTGACGTTTTGATGTTGAAAATTCTAACACCTACTTTGTTTTTATAAAATCCGCGAATCTGTTGCTTTTAGCGTATGCATTCACAATTTTTATTGAAGAAATCATTTCAATTACAAATTAATATAAGTAATTACATCTTTAAGTAAAACGGAAACTGTCAGTATCGATTTAACTATGGGTATTTTAAACTGTTATTAGCCAAAACGAAACGAATGAATGCAAAAAGGTAGAAACCGGTAGTCGTTGGGGTTGCCTAGGTAACTAGCATACTAACATCAGTCATATCACTCTAGAGTTGAAAAGTATTTCAACACTAGAGTGATATGTACTTTCGCACTCTAGAGTGATATACTTTACTTTCTACATAAATAAGTAGTGTGTAATCTGTTGTTTTCACAAGTGGTCGTCGGAAAATGTTATTTTTACCCACACGCTGATATGAGATGCTGTTAGGAAAGATTTTATTTCCTGAAGGAGCAGCAAATTCTACCAGTTGATATTAGTTTGCTAAGAAGACAGCGATTTCACATTAGCGCCTCTGTTACTCGAGCAATAAAAAGTAAAATGGGGTAACACTTGTTGCTAATCAGCCACCTTACACATAGGTATGTTTGATTTCTGTTTTTAAATAGGCACATTGGCCAAATGTGAAAAAATATTGTCTGTGAGTATAGTTTATTAAATTCTACAGTAGTCAATAAAGTTAATGACTAAGGTAATTGAGCTGTATTTAATCAACCCTATAGATTCTGATAAATTTTCATGACAAGTTTAAACAATTTAAGATAAGGAAAAATAGGATATCTTTCTTCAAGTACTAACTTACACATTAGTTATTTTGTTTCGATAATTTTAAGAAGATATAAAAATATAGATTGCTAACGTTCAATGTACATTTAAAGAATTTATTATAATTAATTGCAGACTTAAGTTTGCCGAAGTGATGACCTTCACTTTAATAATTATTACGCTAAGTTTGCTCATTATCAAGTGATATAAAAAATTTTCATACATAGCAAATTATAATCTTATTTTATATAAAGACCAATGCCCTAAATGCACTTGCATTGGAGCTACTTAATTAATTATACATTGTTACGTTTAGTTTTAGAATTTCACGATATTCGTTCAATTCCAATTAAATTCACGTTATGACTATTTTCACCTATGCCAAATTCATAATGCCTTCAAAATAAGCAACCCATTCTACTATTGTATTCTGTCTATCTAGGCAGTGGTTCAGGAATTGTTTTGAAAGTTAAAAATAAAGGAGTTGACATTTTGTCTTAGGTTGAATGGAATTGATTTACGGTGCGGGTTCTAAAGGGTACGACCCAACACGTATTAGTACCTTAAAATTGCCTCGTTGTTTAAAGGAATATCATTCTACAAATTCTGAATACTCTATTTCTTCGATAATATAGCACGAACTATAAGACTAAATTGGTACAACTGCAGTTATACTTTGTCTAATTCTGAATTAATTTTATTAGCTGTTTACGTTTTACCATTCCCTACATTCCGCTGTTTACGTCATGAGCGGATACTCCCGCCTGTCTGCCTTCTACCGCTCTGCAGTACTGGCTATTAGGTTTCTTGGAGTCGCTACCAGGTGAACTGACCATATTTGAGAAACATCCTATGGTTACTTCCCTAGCTACTACTAAGCGAGCCGAATCGGATTACACATCACTCGCAGCCGATTAATTCGGTGAGAGATTTCTGGTTACTTCTTTGTTTAATTTATAGGTACATATTTCCCAAGTAGTTGAATTCCTGTTGGACCATCCCCGCGAATAGGCAGCCCAAGTTGCTTAAGTTTAACCGACATATTATTTGTGCGTGTTTGGTAATCGAATTGAACCGAACATGGGTGATCGCGAGTGTGCGAGCAGTAAAAATACAACCAACCGCAGAGAGGTTTTGAAAAGTGTGTCGCTGTGAAGATCTCCAAAAAGGTGTCTTCAAATTTGCATCAATCCTGTTGTGAACTCCACACGCGTGGCCACGCATCTACAAGGGAATCGCCGCATGGACAAGCGTCACAAAAGAAGCCAGTTCATGTAAGTGTTACCCAGATGTTGTTATCACTTCACCTGAAACTTTCATTAATTTTCATTTAAATTATATGACCTCCGCGGTTGTATAAAAGTCAGTTGTTGTCATCAAAAACTTAATATTCCCTACAGTCCACATTTGAACCGTTCCGTGGAAAAAAAAACCCATCCATTTTGTTGCAATTTCTTAGTGATAACAAAAAATAAATTCGTATTTAATTACCCACATTACAGACTGCATTACCGACATTACAGAATTCGCTTGTGAAGCTTTCACTGATTTGTATTACCTACAGTACAGGGTTCGATCTGTGGAACTATCACGGATTTGAAACTTTCATGTTTGTTTACATTTAGTGTTGCAATTTCAATGCTAAGCCAGTTGTTGCCCAGACTCCGATGGGTAACAGCTCACGTATTCCGACCACCGCCTTCGGGCGATCAAAGGTGGGCAGCGGAACGGTGACGTCCTGAGGAAGTTCTCCAGCTATGCGGGGTGCCGAGGGATGGGTACACAATTGAAGTCGTCGGGGATGCACATCAGTCAGTCTTGTTTAGACGAGCTACCTGACGATGGAGCGGCCTGTGGCGAGTAGCCAGTCCTGTTAGGCGAAAACTACAGGCCAGTGGACCCAGGATCCGGAATACTGTGTAGTAGGAGGACAACTGAGGGGAAGATCCGGGAAACTGCTCGCTGCACCAAACCAAGAGGATTCCAGGAGCAGGTCTTCTGGAATCCAGACCTACATATATATAAATATATATATATATATATATATATATATATATATATTAAAAACATCAACATCAACTACAAACCACAACTTACCAGAAGAAGAAATTTCAACATGCCGAAAAACTCGTGGAGTTACATGGCACTATAGCGACGCTGAGAGCGTCGCGTCCAGCAAATGTAAGGGTCAATGCTAAGTTAAAAAGCTATTGATATTAATTTCTAGTAAGAAAACAAGTCAATAAGAACAATACAGCTACAAATTAAATATTCACGTATTTAGTAAAAGTGCAAGAACAATTATGTTGAATTATTGTACCACCAATGATTATGGTTGTTTTTTCACTACTGATAGTTAAAATTGAATACTAAAATTGAATACTTCAAGTTTACAAGTCTTTTCAGTTAATATTTCAAATTTAATACTTGTTCAGCAATACAAACTTATTTGTTACAAGTTGAAGTTAAACCTACAATATTTATAATTCCTCCAAAACCTGATAAGTTAGTGCTAGCCAATGCTTTGCATGTGGCTAGATTACAAGAAACTATAGATGTAGGAAATCGTGTTGTAGATGACCCATGTATTATAACTTTGTTTAAAATTCAGTGCCGTACAAGAGAACATGCATACACTGAATATAATCAAAATTAGTTAGTTATTTTGCAAGCCTTTAGTGAAGAGGAACAACTTTGTCTGCTTAAAGAAAGGAAGTTTATTAATCAAATTTATTTTGCAATTCTTGTACTGCAGGACAGTTTGGAGCCAAAGGCCCTACCTAGTGGGTCTGAGATACCAGACACGCCGGCCCAACAGCTCCCGTCACCCCAAATGTCAAATGTGCGCCTTCCTAGTGTGATATGAAGACATAAAGAAATGGTCTATCCAAAACCCTCGAGAAGACCTATTCATTCAGGGTCAGCCACGAGGCAATTTGCGCGTTATTTGTCTGATGCTAAACCTAAACAATTGCCACAGGTGTAAATCAAGAAACTTGCCCCATTGTGTTCTTTGTAAAGGAATTCTCTTTTTATGCCAGCGAGTAATTTTTGAAATTGACCCTTGCACAACGATACGAATAAGCCAAACCTGTTGGTGTATGTTTAAACTGTCTTCGTCCTAATCATACGGTAACTTGTTCATCAAAGTTTACATGTAGCTAATGTCATCGTCGACATCATTCATCGTTACATTTTGTATCCTCAAATGGGACTTTGAGACCCTCAGCTGATACCTCCCAAATAGATAGTTTACCTTCCGTTCTTTCTAGCCATATTGTGTGTCACTAGGATAGTTGATTCCACCGCAACAACCGGATTAGTTCTTTTGTCTACTGTTTATTATGAAATTCTTGATAGGAACAAGCAACCCCAAATTGGTCGTGCTCTTGTTGACATTGGTAGTCAAATCTCATTTATGACCGAAGCGTGTCGCAAAGCAATTGGCTTTTTGTCACGTCCTTCATCTGTTGCGATTTCTGGATTAGGTCAAACCTCGTAGCAAGCATTACGTATGGTTTCAGCGAATATTCGCCCCATCCAAGATTATGAATCCGTTCTAATCGATCATTATTTCAATGTGAATTTTATGGTTCTCTCACATTTTGTGAAAACCTTAGCTCTGTCCCGGTAGAAACTAGGTAGTCTTACTTAGAGAATTTAAAGCTCGCAGATGAACATTGGAGGATCGACTCCGGTTCAATTGTTATTAGGCGCAGATATCGCTGCTCATATTTTATTAGATGGTAAAATAACTGACAGTCCTACTTGTCGCACATAACATAATCTCCGGCTATATAGTCTTTGGTCCCATGGACCTTTTGTCAGCATTTTGCTTACATTCGTATGTTGTATCTGTTGACCCATTTATCGACGCTAATCTCCAGAAGTTCTGGCTACTTGAGGAAATTTCCTCTAAGAAAATATCTTCCCCCGAGGAAGATCTGGCACGGCAATTGTTCGATGATTCGTTGTTTTGTTTATCTAACGGAAGATTCGACATTAGTTTACCGTTCAAGGAAGATCGCCCCGATTTTCCGGGTTCTAAATCCATCGCTATTAAACGTTTATTTTCTTTATAGCGTCGGCTTGATGGCAAACACGCCTTGCGTCAGTTATATATTGATTTTATGACTGAATATGAAACGTCAGGTCACATGACGCGTTTGCCATTCCCCCTAGAGGTAATAATTCATATTATATTCCGTATCACGCAATTTTTCAAATATACAATGCTCAACCTAAACTGAGAGTTGTTTTCGATGCCTCCACGGTATTTTCAAATGGAGTGTCCTCGAATGGCGTATTGATCACGGGACCCAAGCTCCACAATGACCTTGTCAAAATCCTGTTCACTTTTCACATTCAAAAATTTGTTTTTGTTAGTGATATTTAACAAATATGTAGACTAATTTTGATTACCAAAGTTGATCGTAGCAATCAGTTAATGCAATGGCGGTGGGACCGCTCCCTGCCAATCCAAACATATCAATTGAACACGATTATCTATGAAGTGTCCCCGGCACCTTTTCTAGCAATTAGAACCTTTCTGAAATTGGCAGAGTTAGGGAAAGTTAGCCATCCTTTAGCCGCACAACCGTTGAAGGACCATGTGTATGTTAATGATATCTTGTGGGGTGCATCTATCTTTCAAGAGGCGCAAGCGTGAAATATCAACTTACAGAACTTTTTGGTGCAGGTTGTTTTGAGCTGCGCAAGTGGGCCAGTAATTGTACATTCCTCTTGGGCGATATACCCGTCGAACTAACTAACCGAGTCTGACCTAAACTCTAACAATGCGGAATTTACCATCAAGGTGCTAGGCCTTTAATGGCAATCTGCTCAAGATTTCTTTGTGTTTAGTGTCCAACCCTGTAACGATACTATTACCAAACGTATTTTGCTCTGTACTGTTGCGCGTACCTATGATTCATTAAGTTTTCTCACTCCTGTCACCTTTGTGTTTAAGCATCTTATTCAACGCTTGACATTTCATTCGCCCCTCCGCACCGCATTTCGGAGGAATCTGGAAAACCTCAGGCAAATCTTTGAAAATCCATTTAGCCAATATCGTTGGTAGTCAGATTCTTAGCTTCGAAGAGCTTCAAACGCTTGCGATCCAAATCAAAGCTGTTTTGAACTCTCAACCCTTGTGTAGTATAAGTAGTGACCTCAATGACATGCGCTTTTTGATTTCTGGTCGTTTTTTGACACAAGAACCTCTAGCCAGCGCCCCGAATCCAAATCTTTCGCGTATTAGTATGCCTCGTCTCTCTCGCTGGCAGTTAGTGCAATCCATGTACAAGGGATTCTGGAATCAGTGGCACCATGACTATTTGCACCATCTCTATCAACGTAGTCACTGGTTCAAATCCAAACGCCTAGAACCAATCGATATAGGCTCCCTGTCATCATAAAGGAGGGTGGAATTCCTTTTCTTCGCTGGCAACTTGCTCGCATTACTAATCTCCATATCGGAACTGTTGGTGTTCCACGCGTAGCCACTCTTGAAACTGCTGCAGGGTTGCTAAAACGTCTCTTGATAAAATTGTGTGCTTTACCCTCACAATAACTTAATGTTTAACAAATATATGGTAAGTTTGTGCTGTATTGTACTTGTTTGAATTTACCTTACTGGAATTTAATTAATTTTGGTTTATTAAACTAGTTAGTTTCAACATGCATCCCGTTGTTTGTAATCCTTGGGCTTGAGTTTTATTTTGAAAATAGCACCCGGATGCTACTTTGGTGGGCAGTATGGGCCGTCCCCGCGGATAGACAACTCAGGTTGCTTAAGTTTGGCCGACAATTTATTTGTGCGCGCGCGGTAATCGAGTCGAATGAAACATCGGCAATTGTGAGTGCGCGAGAAGTAAGAATATAACCAACTGCCGTGGGGTTGTGACATTTTGAAAAGTGTGTCGCGGCGAAGATCTCCTAAAAAGTATCTTCAAATTTGCATCAATTCTGTTGTGAATTTTACACGCGTGGCTACGCATCTACAAGGGAATCGCCGCTAGACAAGCATCGAAAAAGAAGCCAATTTATGTAAGTGTTACCCAGTTGTTGTTATCACTTCACCTGATACTTTCATTAATTTTCATTTAAATTGCACGAACTCCGCGGTCGTATAAAAGTTAGTTGTTGTAATCAAAACCTCAATATTCCTACAGTATACGAAAAATCCACTTGTGTTAATAACGTTGTATTACTCTCACGTTTGCAACGTGTCATCTCCAACGTCTTACTTCACAAACCGAGAACCCAATTATTTACTTTGAACCTGTTTGTAATATTAAAATATGTACGGACATATTTTTTAATCCACCAACATTGGCTAAGTATAATATAGTTACTGCTTATACTACTCAGTGTTTCTTTTACTACTATTACGTGCTTCTCTGTGGCGTTCCTTTTACGCCTGTTTATATTAGAACATGGTGCTGTCTTGAATAATAATGTTCATACTGTCAGAATCTGGTCAACCGGTTTGCTATTGGAGTAGTTCACGTATAGGTAATAATATTTATTTACAAAACTTATTTTAGTCTCATTGTAATTATAAGGTCTGTTTGGTCAAACAAAATATTATACTATTTATTTTGCGCACTTACTAATTTAGTGACGAGGTGAATATACTGTAGGCACGATGCTACCGGTATCTAGTGGGTAATATGTACCTTTACTTTGTTGTACATCTTTCATATGTGGTGTCCCGCCTACAGGATAGCCTACTCCTTAAAAGATAATTAAGCACTGCTAGTATGAGCTTGCCAGGGAAATAATAAATTGTCTGGAATTGTTATATACTCAGTGTCTTTCGGTATACTAATAATTTCTTGGTAGTAACTTATATTGATACCAACACTCCGAATTATTTGTACTGCCCTAAGGTAACCTATAACTGATTCCTGAATTTTATATTGCAATACGTACCATTTTTTCGCGTTTAAACCCAATGAAAATAAAATGTTTTCATTTTAGTGGGCGGAATGTTCCGTCAAACCTTGTATATATTCATTTTCCTTCTTATATTACAACTATAAAATTTAAGTTTATTTTGTTAATAGTAATATCTGCTCTGTCCCGGTCGCGTTTCACCTTCAATGTTCTATCTTATTTGCCATATATATGGGTGACTGCGCGGCCTAGCATAGTCCATTGTCGCCTCTTGAACAATAAGTTTCTGTTTCAGAGGTCAGTCTTCGTATAGAACTGCCTCACCGCTTTATATTATTTTACGAATGCAGTAATAAGTGTTCTGGATCCAAGAACCTTCACCGCTCTAACTGGACATCAGGTAAGAATATTGAAGGCCGCATTTGTTTAATATCTGTTTGGTGATACACCCGCTTTTCTCTTTTGAGTATCTTTTTTATGTACTCAACATTCAAAGTTGGTTAAATCCAAAGCGGATTGAAAAGTATCTCGACCTGCCCCTACGTCATCAATTAGGTACGATCACGAAGAGCGAAAGCGGCTAGAAGAAAGGGTCCACCTTCATCATCGGCAAGTTGCAAAAGAGTACGTAGGGCAAGAAATGGTGCGCAGTTGACCCCATAAGTAACGGTATTAAGATGAAAATCCTGGATAGGATCATCAGCGGAGAAACGCCACACAATCCGTTGATAATCACGCTGATCAGGTGCAATAAGATTTTTCCGATACATTTGACGAATATCTGCGGTGAAAACGTAACAATGCAGACAAAATTGTAATAACAGTGCAGTGAGATCTCTTGGCAATTTGCGACCTATTAATAAATAATCATTCAGTGTACCTCCGGAAATATATTGAGCGGAGGCATTAAAAACCACGTGAAGCTTAGTGCTAACACTGTTAGGTTTTATAACACAATGATGAGGTATATAATAAGAATGATCAAAGTGACCCTTATAAGGGATAGGCTGCATGTGTTGAAGATCGATGTATTCTTGAAGAAAATCTTTATATTGTTGATATACAAAGGGCTGTTTGAGAAGGCATCGTTCTAAGGAAAGGAATCTTTGTATTGCTATCGCGACTTCCGGTAAACGTGGGAGCAGCATCCTTAAAAAACAAAGAAACTACATAACGGCCCTGATCTGTCCGCGTATGAATTTCCTTGTAAATGATTTTAGCTTCCATTTTCGCTACTGAAAGGAGTTCGACGTCTGGAATTGATTCTACCTCCCAAAATTTGAAAACAATCTTTTCCAGGAAGGGTACTTGGTCCGCAGAGCAAAGTAAAGCGGTAACCTGTAGGATGCTTCACGAGGTAATTAATCCCATTAAAATATATCCAAAAACAGTATTCATGCCTATGGGTGTATGGTGTTCTACAGGAACACGATCATTTATTAGAATTTCTGGAAATATATCGGTCCCTAGTAATAAACATATAGAACCGGGTTTTGAAAACTGTGGGTCGGCTAACTGAATGTTATGTAATGACGGTAACTGGTTGACGTTAACGCAAGTAGTAGGCAGGTTTTCACAAATCTGAGGTAGTACTATTGCGTCAATGTTAAAGAAAGGATTCATTTTGTTCACTGGTTTAATAAAGACAGTAACAGCGCCGTGAGTAGCCACGGTCTACCTAGAGCCAAACCCGATAAGGGTAAGAGGTAGCGAAGTAGGTTTTAAACCTAAGCGCTTAACACATTGTTGAGTAATAAATGAAGTCATACTACCGGTATCTAACATGCAGCGAAACTTTTGAAAATTACCGAAACGATCACGAACTTCAATTTGCGCAGTAGACAATAAAACCACCCTATTGTGGAGATTCGTGTTAAATAATACAACATTGGAATTATTGCTAGCAGAGGAGAAACGACTTACTGGTGGTAGGTCTCAGGTCTTCAAAACAGGGGGAACAGATGTCTTGCAAATATCTTGTTCGGCGTTATCAGACCAGACGGTATAAACTCTAGTAGGAACACTACTTTTTGAAAGCGATTCTAATGGGGGTTTAAAGTGTAACGAGGTATGATGCCTCTGGCAACAAGTGCTACAAATCATAATCGATTTACACTTGGAAAAAGTATGTGAACAGCTTAGACAGTTAATGCAAAGTGTGTGTCCTTTTACAAAATTATAGAGGTCGTTAGGGCTTAATTCTAAAAAGGCGAGGCATTTATGTAGCGGATGGTCAACTTTGCAATGCAAGCATTTAGCAACACGATTGTATTGCTACATAATAGCAATTGGTCTTGCCCTCTAATAAGATTTTTCGATTAATTTTATCAACCTTATCAACCACATTGGTCCTTAATGCGATCCGAATTCACCTGTCCTATGTTTATACGCATGTCCTATACTGAATATTATTTTTGCATTTCAGCGAGCGTTGTTTTTAATTATTTACTTTAGTTGTTAAATTTGTGTTTTAAACCCCATATTTAGCGGGTTAAAATGTGTAAAATATTAGCTATATACTTTCTTTACATTAAATTAAGTGATTTTGCCGTAATTAATTCAAGCGTTTAATTACAAATAAATCCTTTAACATAAAATTTGTTAGTTTTGTCTTAAACTCACTTTAGCGGTATAGAAAACACACGGCAAACTTGAAAATTATAATTTGCATTGTACTTCTCAAATAAGAAAGGTAAAGGGATTTGCTTTGTAATTAAAACCCATTGCGCGTTTTTTATATTACATAAAAACTCTGCAGTCGGTTTGCAAACGTGAAATATTGAACACATCTGCAGGGGTAATAAAATTGTAAAAGCGCAGCTTTCTTCAAATATGTTAGCCAGATTTAAATATTAGTGGATCTATAAATCTTTCAAGTTCAAAGCCGTCCGCTTTAAACAGTGAATTTTATCCTAACACTTCGTAAGCGTTTTGACAAACCGTAAGGTTTACCACTTGTTGCTTAATACTTATTGGAGGCTAATAGTCATAAAGGTGATTGATTTAAGGGATATTTTACATTTTCGTGCTTGAACAACAACCCATAATATTTAATTCTCAACGTACATCTGAGGGTTACTGTGTATACAGGATTTCTACGTCTTTCAGGATAACATTTTTATTATGGCTCCAAAAAAGACAGATTTAGCTCAACTTGAGTTATTTATAATACGCATTATGGAAATATTGAAATTTGACAACACTATACAGAGTGATTCAAGTTTAAATACATTATTCCATATTCAAACAAAGGGTTTTAATAGGGTTGAAATGATGTCTTTGCATCATGTAACGATGTAGAATTATTAGCATTCAACGCTCTACGAAAAGAGGTAGGTGCGACTTATTATTGCATTTTGCTTCATATTGAAGCAGTACAAAAAACGCAGGCAGCGCAAATTAGTGAAAGTACACCAAGCAGTACCGAATCAAAATTGTTGCCTTTAAAGTTGCCACATTTTAATAATGAGGTAACTGAATTCTCATCCTTTATTGATTTATTTAACAGTCTTGTTTACAATAATGCTTCGTTGACCAATATTGAGAAATTAAATTACCTTATTAACTGCTGTAGCGGAGGAACTTTGAAAATTATTAAATCTGTGCCCGTTCCTGGGAATAATTTTATTATTTCATATAATGCCTTGCATGAGTGATTTAGCAATCCACAGTTATTAGCAAATTTGCATTGGAAGAATATGAAAGACTTTTCACATTTAAAATCAGAAGACAGTAAGAAACATAGGGCACTTATTGATTGTTTTTCAGAGAACCTTGCTGTTCTAACTAACTTAAAATTTACTACTAAACAATCGAACTTTATTCTAGTCGATTTTCTTTTAGAAAAACTCGATCGGTTCACTAGAAAACGCTTTGAACTCCAATTGGATCCTAAGCAAATACCTAATTTCGATGATTTGAGATATTTTTTAACTCAACAATGTACAGCGTTGGAAACATTTTCTTCAAACGCACCTGCTTCTTATTTGACGACTGCTCATATAGCTCACACATCAGTGCCTAAGAAATCTTCAGCGCTTCAATTTAAAGCAAGAGTTTCTTCTAACGTAGTTTCACTGGATACACCAATTAGCTCCAATGACTTAAAGAATTCATTTTCGCGCCATTGGCCTTTTTGCAAGGGCAATCACTTAATTTACAGATGTTAATCGTTTCTAAATAAAACTCCGACAGAACGTTTCGACATTGTCAAACGCTTACGCCTCTGTTTAAATTGCTTACGTACAGACCATGCGTCCATGCAATGCAAATCCTATAATTCTTGTCAAACTTGCGCCAAACCGCATCATACCTTGCTACATCTTGAAGCGCAACCTGCTTCTAGCCGTTCAGCTGAACCAACCGCTACACATATGCATAAAAATGCCAATAGGACCCAGTCAGCCTGTCCTATTCCGGCAAATGTTTTGTCTTCACAGACGAATTCAAATCTTGGGGTTACTGTCTTACTCTTCACTGCTGTTGTGGAAGTTCAAGATCGTTCTGGTAGATACAAACCGATCAGGGTACTCTTAGACCCTGGCTCTCAAGCTAGCTTTATTCGAAACGATTGCGTGAGCAAACTTTGGCTTCCACGCATACGTTCTCAAGTTCCGATTTATGGACTTGGGCAGACAACTTCAGCGGTCAATAGGGGTGCCGTCAGCTGCACTATTCGCTCTATTTTAGACTCTGAAAAATCTCTAGAAGTCACAACTTTTGTGCTTTCATCAATATCTGGTAAATTGCCTAGCGTTAAAGTTCCTAATAATTGGGAACACTTATGCGGCCTGCACTTTGCAGACCCGACCTGAAACTCTCCAGGAACCATCGACATGCACCACGGAGCAGATGGTTATCCGTTCATCATCACTGGCGGTGTTATACATGGCAAATTTCTTCAGCCTGCCGTCATAAATACAATTTTTGGTTGGACTATTATTGGTCCCACAAAAAGCTTGCAGTCTGATACTGTCCAAGCATTTTTTACTTCTGTAGAAGATCCTATCGACCAGAAGCTAAGGCGTTTTTGGGAGATAGAGGAGCTGCCATCCAAGCCTTATACTTCTCCAGAAGAAGAAAAGGCAGATATGATTTTCGAAAACACGTTTTCTCGTGACCCTAGCGGTCGTTTTATTGTTGCGTTACCGTTCAACGATACTTTACCCATTTTTGATCATTTCTTTGACATGGTTAAAAAAAGACCCTACAGTTTGAGTCAAACCTTACGCCGTAGTGCGAGTGCGTGAAGTAACATGAGTCGTACTTGGACGGTAACAGAAGACAGTTGAACGAGAGTCTTGAAAGCGACACCACACCGAGCGCGCGTGTTCTTGAGTGTCCGTTACCTTTTGTGTGTGACTTCTCTTGTCCAGTGAGTCACAGGCTTTAAGGTATTTATATTCTTTATTAAGTAGTTTGTCGTATTTGCACTGTTTATTACATAACCGCTACACTGCCATCGGTATTGCTACATAATAGCAATTGGTCTTTCCATATCATTACATTTTTTGATTAACTTTATCAATCTTATCAACCAATAACTAAGGCACAAATTTTCTTAAAAATGTTATAGAAGATAAACTTTGTATCAAACACGATAAATAATGGGAATGAATGCAATTCAAGTAATATAACATTTGTATTATCAATACAATATGTTTGATAATACAAACTTGACCACAGGTAAATGATTAATAATTATGTTTTAAATTATAATGCTTATATGTGCTACTGTTAATAGCCGACTCGCAAGGATCAAAATTGAATTTTGAGTACATAAAAAAATACTCGGGAGAGAAAAGCGGGTGTATCACCAAATAGATATTAAACAAATGTGGCCTTCGATATTCTTACCTGATGTCCAGTTAGAGCGGTGAAGATTCTTGTATCCAGAATACTTATTACTGCACTCGTAAAATAATATAAAGCGGTGAGGTAGTCCTATATGGGAACTGACCTCCGAAACAGAAACCTATTGTTCAAGCGGTGACAATGGACTTGTTAGGCCGCGCAGTCATCCAACATATATGGCAAACAAGATAGAACATTGAAGGTGAAGCGCGACCGAGTTTATCGAATAAATTTAAATAACACAGCAGGTATTACCATTAACAAAGCAAACTTTAATTTTATAGTAATAATATAAGAAACTAAATAAATATATACAGAGTTGGAAGGAGCTTTGAGTGTATTATTTTAGTTCCTGATAGATGTTACAAATATGCATACTGCACTGTATTTATTATGTGTTAGAAGTATAAATACAAAGGGCCCCTGAAAAATCATAAAACCACCAACAGCTGAGATGATTCTGATTGCAAATATAAGCAAATACACAAATTGCAAATACCTATAATTAGACAAATCTTAAAGCCGTAGGAAGACTTGTACCAAAATTTTAGTATTTTTAAAGTTGCAAAATATCGATATTGATGTAAGTATAAGATAAGGTTTGGGCATATTTCGGTACACCCACCTTTAACTATGATATTGTTTCTTTCCAACACAATATTGCACCTTACTCTTTTCTCGATGTTATAAAAAGAGTAAGCGCACGACGAAGTATAAGAAATACTTCGGCACAGCTTGCATCGACCTTTATGGTTTCGGAGGCTGCATGAGACTTGAAATCATCAGGGTAAGGGGAATGTTTAGAGAATATCTTAATGTTAAAATTTAAATATCAAGACACCTGTTTACACAACTGTAAAATAACTTAGAGAAACAAAAGTTAAAACAAGATAAAAGAAATTCGACTAAATATGTATATTAATACTCAGTTCTTACAATTCCAAAGACATGTATAAGATATATGCTTGTGTCATTAACATAGTAGACATCGCTATATATTTTAACACGATGTAATTCATATATTTAATAAATGTACACCAGAAATTTCTATAGAGAAATCAAAATAAATAATCTCTGTTTAGAAACTCAAAATTTTACTTAATGCGAGAGTAAATCAAAAAGTGATCCTAATTGTAATAATGTCACGTAACAAAATGTACATGAAATGAAAGTTCAAGTAATAAACTTTTTCACCATAAGAAGCTTCATGAAGATCCAAATGTTTACATATTTTTAGGTTATGTATTAGAGAATTTTATTTGAAATCATTTAAGATAAGATTATATATTAGAGAATTCTATTTGAAATCAATTAAGGTAAGTAAAAGGTAATTAATAATCAATACAAAATATTTGTAGTGACAAAGACAAATTTAAATAGAGGTTAGGCCTCTTTATTTCAACAGAAAAACGATAAGGTAAAAGTTTAAATCTCATACTACCGTTAACTTACATTTCCAATGCTCCACCCGTAGGTACTACATAGGCCAGGGAGCGAGTTTTTTGTTGCCTGGAGATTTAGAATTTTGCCGAATCCTTGCCGTTCCAGGCAAGGTAGGGATCTTTAACGTGCGTGACAACACTCACACACGGGACCTCCATTTTACCTCTCATCCGAACGAGGGCGTAATTTTTGTGAAAAATGCTCACCTGCCATTTTTCAAGCAGTCGGCCGTGTCGGGATTTGAACCCGGGACCTTGGGATCCGTAGTCTTACGCTTACTACATTGATCCACGGTGACGCCTAATCTCATACTACCTGTAGTATCAGTAATTGAACTAATACTAAGTTACTTAATTTATAGAAATCCTTCAATATCCATGAAACTGAGACATCCTGCGTTGGAGGATCTCCTAGTGTAGGTACAAATACAAAATGTGGTCAACTTCAAATGTTGTCCTTAACAGACTTCTGTTCCGTAAAATTAAATTTGTAGATATTTTTCAATAAGATAATAACTGAGCAGTAATATGTAAGGTAGTAGGAAACATAATTTAAAATTCTTGTGATGAGTGTTATTTTACATCATCTGGTTGTGCGACAAGCAACTTTTCCAGGTGGAAAATCCGAAGGAGAGAAAACACGTCGCCGTGACGCATATTTGACCGGAGAATACTTGACCGGAGGATACTTGACCGGAGGACCCTAGAAAATTCAGTTGTGTTACAAAAGTGACAATCTAACACGAGGTGCAAAAGAAAATTAAATCCATTAATATCTTACCATCTTTATAACTACTTGATGGGATTAAATAATACACAACTTCTTCATCCATTATACAACACATCTAAAAATATATTTAAATGTTAATTTGGGATTTATAATTAGAAAATTTACATACCAGGTAACACATGAGGCAAAGGTAGAAATTCAAATCAGAAATGTAGTACGAGATAAACCATCATATATCAGAGAAATGAAAAATTGACACTTGAAATAAATTATTTTCCGCCATCTTCGGAATGGACGATCTCTAGCGATTATTCTCAATAATACAAAATTAGAACCACACCAGTTGTGCTTTTGGAAGAAACACTTCAGAAATAACCAATAGGAAAATTTCATATAGATATATTTATTTGTACTTATGTAAACAAATTAGTAACTTGTGGATTAAAACTAATAATCCAGGATTGTGCGAGATAAATTCTTATAGAAAATATTAATACATAATACAGAGAGTAATTTTATATTTAAATGTAGATATTGGCATTTATATACTAATAGTGCCAAGCACAGATGTAACATGCTAAAATATAAGCAAAAAGGCATGTTACAATATCAAGCAATTTCTAAAACATGATGCTATCTATCAATATTTTATATTATCCATGAGTAACATCTGCAACTAAACATGTCTATGTGAATTACAACTTTTGGAAGTGAAAATTAGCACAACCAACCAAGTAGTCAATTACGTTCTTACAACAAAAGAATTGAGGAAATTTCTTGCCACTGCACAACCTAAATAAGAACAATCTCCATAATGATATTTAACAGTCTGGGAATTTGAAAGGGTTTACAAGCTACAGTTTTAGACGCATTTGCATTTTGTTTTAATTTAAATACATTATTGCATTAAAAAGGCTTTACACTTATCTTTTATAAATTCCAAGTAGGTTAGCTTTTCATTTCATGGTATTATAAAGCCTGGGAGCAATATTTTCAACCGCTTCTGCCTGGTAATTAACTTTCATAACAACATTGAAAACCGAAAGGGGCGCTAGTCAGAAATGAGACATACTATAACGTAGGTACATCAACTTAGAAGTCCCTTATTTTAAATTTTTGCTAAATCTATTGCAAATATCAGTTCCAATAAACTCCATTATCCCAATGATAATAATGTATAGTAAATGTACTGCCTTTTAGTATTAAATAACGGAATGAAAGCATCCTTGTTAACACTATTACTGATATCCCATTATCATCTACTAGGTTTCAGGTTCTAATATTATTCAGAAATAGCTATAAGATACCTTTGGAGTCGTAAACTGAATGCAAAACTAGTTTCATTGATTTGTTCATTGGCGTCTCAAGCTTGATGAAAAGCTTACTCTAATTGTTTGGTAAAGTAAGCCCTTTAGTTATCCTAGTGTTATAGATTACGACGATTTCTTACTTCTATCTATAGATAGTATTCTTTAATTTTCATCTTATTCCACCTGGAACTTTTTCTAGATACTGTGGTCTAAGGGTAGATGGATTTCAAAACCACGGTAAAGTCAGCAGATGGTATCCTTTCAGTGGCGGTAACCACCGCAATGCAAGGAAACCCAAATACAAAGGGGACCAAGTGCTAAGAAATTTAAATTAAAAATTGTTAACGGTACTTTATAATTCTTAGAATATTTAGTACTTTCCAAGTGTACAGGTTCTAATAGTTTTCCAAACATAATAACAGCCTTAGTATTGTACTTAACTTTACCTGCTAGCACTCATAACTTTATTTGTTAATACCGCAGCAGCAGAGATGATTCTGAAAACTAAAAATTACTAAAAATTGTCTTAGGAACCAGCACTGCACGAGATAGATTAGATGGTTTATCCCTCTTGACAATAGAACATCACTGCCAAAAACATGAATATATAATGCTATAACTGATTTTGCAGCAAAAAAAAAAAGCAAGAGAACAGGATTTTTAAATTAGATTTTTAGCAGCTATGAAATTATTTTGCATGCAGTGTCAACTTTTGAGTTTTAATGTCAGTTAATTAAATACGGCCTTTGTTACGGCTTTTATCTTTTTTTTTAGATATTGGTTACTTTCGTAGTGCCTTGCATGCACTTTTCTAAAACATTGTTAAGTGCCGATGTGTGGAGCCTAGTACGTGTGCATTTATTCTGAACTTAACTCAAGTGAGTCAGTCAGTTGCTGTTAGATCCTTAAGCACGCTGCTACGTGATTGTAATTGTAACTCCTTAATATACTATACAGTCCGCTAATTACAAACAAATACTGCTTTACACTTGTTTGTATTTATCACTAACAGCTACAGGTAGGGAATTTTCACATCGTCCTGCACGAGATAGGTTTTAGGCCTTTGGACCCTTTTTTAAAAACATGCATTTCCCAAAAACCTCTTCTGTCAATTTTATTCTCAATTATACAATTTCAAAATGACTTCTTTCTGTTACAATCAACTTTAAACGTATATATTCACTAAATTAATTGAAATTGACAAAATACTTGAAGTTAATAATCAACAATTAGCAATTAAAAATTATCGTGAGTAGCTTCAACCACCAACAATGTTAAAGTTATGGAGTTCGAGATTGACTGGTCGTCAGGGGCTCCTCGGGGTATTTATGTAATCTTTGCTCTCACATAATCTTGTGGGAAATGCAGATCTCACACTCTGCTATTTCTTAATAACATACAATGTCTTACTTCTTAGTAATCTTAATTAAGTCTGCTTTTGTTGCAGTTCATTGTGTCCTGCACCTGCAGTATCAGGTTGCGCCTGTAATACAAAGTAGTTGCTTCCGTTCTCATGTATGATATGAACTTTCGTTAACGTTTTATATTATTACCTTCAATTATACAATGTAGCATTCTATTTCTTAACACATAATAATTGCATTTAAATTTACACACATATTAATTGGTGGATATGTAACTCCTCCCGACTTAGATGAAAATTAAGGGTTATACTTAATTTTTAAAACTCATTGTCCCTTAAGTTTCATTTATTGTTTCTTTGTTCCTATATCTTGTAGCATACTAAATTCCTCAAAAGGTAAATAGTATGTCTGCTCTACCTTATAGGCGGTAGAGCCTCGATAGATTACGAGGGGTTCCTGTTTGACGGTTAAGCCCAGGGTAAAAAGGATGTTAAATGGCTTTGAGAACAAAGGTCCCTCTAAAGAGATCTTTCAGCCAGCTAAGCTTCTTCAACTTAGGACAGAGCTATGAGTTAGGGTCGTAGAATGGCGTACGATAAAAAAGAAATTTTATTGGACGCCATCGTATCTTAATGAATGTTATAATACAAAACTATCCGGAGATCAGATACGGAAATCTTCGAAAGAAAAAAAAACTTAAGATGAACAACGTATAAAAAAAATACTTTTGACTCTGCTATCTGGAATGGGAACGACGATCTCGTACTATCTGAAAATTTAACCACATCTAAACATTTTTAGACTAGGGCTACATTCGAGCCTAGTCACTTTATCACAAAAAAAAATGGATTATAAGTAGATCAACTATCAAAATTATACTTCAAAAAAAACTTTTAAATTCAACAGCAATAATATCTTTCTTCAATACCAAAATTTCATATGTGTGACTGTTTGCTTCTATAGGGCAATTACTGCTGACTTCAAAGAAACAAAGCTTTACGACAACTTATTATTTTTTCTATTAATTTAATTATATATATATATATATATATATATATATATATATATATATATATATATATATATATATTACGATTTAACATTATTCTCTGAATATTCATAGGACATTTTTTGATTGCATAATTTACATTAATTCTCTATAAGAAATATGTGATTTTCATTTTTATGTTACAATTAAATCATGATACTTGAATAGGATCCCGTTCAGTTTACAAGAATCAAATTAAATGCTCAAAAATTTTTTGTAGATTATAGAACTATATTTTTAATAGATATCTTTAATGGAATCAAAGGTCAAAAAATACTTATTGTCGGCATTAAGCTGTACTTCAGGTGTACTGTCAAAATATGTTATACACTATAATTTGGCAAACAATTCTTATCGTATCACATGTTTAGTTATGCAAACATTTTAATATAACTTTGTAACTTTAAACTTATCTTATAGAAATACCTTGAAAATGATGAGGTCATTTATGCATTATTCAAATACTAAATTTTGAACTAAATTTTACGTGTATCAGTTTGAATGATCAGCAAACCTTCACAAAAATTTCGAGTATTAACTTTAAATAAACATATATAGAATCTCCTAAAATTATTTGTACATCTTAAATAAATGTTTCTTGAAAAGAAAATAGGTATGAAATGGAGGATGACTCACCGCTGGATATCTGCGTGGCGGCCGGATTTTTTCTTTTTTTTTAAAAAAACATCTGCGTTCCTACTCTTGTAGTTGTGCTCAGCTGACACAGGTGTCCGGACTTGACCTCCATACTAACTAATCATTTGAGGGAATTTCCACTCTTTTGCCTAGCAACAATTGAAACTGCATTTCAGTCTCGTACTTGCCATACGGTAAACAATTGTTTAGTATAATACATAATTTTAATTACTTTAATACTTGAAACTTGAAACTAGAAACTCCAAAACTTTAAAAAGCTAAAATCTAAAACTTGATACTGGCAACTTATATTTGCGACGTTAAAACTTTAGTACGTTAAAACCTTCAAACGTTCAAACCTTGGAACGTTAAATACTTGGAACGTTAAATACTTGGAAGGTTAAATACTTGCGCTGAAACGAAACGGGAAAAATGAATTTAAAGGTAAGTTTGTGAGTTATTTACCTACCGTAGAAATGTATTTAAAACTATCTTAAGTCGATGCTACAACTAAAAATGAATACATGGTATCCGTTAACACCACCTTATTTTTCTCTAGGACGGCATGTTTTAACAAAAAAACTTTCAGGCCCTCGATAACACTTGTATTCGGATTACATACTGATATCAAAATGGAGCTTGACCACGAAGCAATGTTAATTATTCAAGCATGCGCCGGGAAAGGGAATATTGTATCAAGATACAAACAAATAGAAGAGCACTTAAAGTTTACTTTGACTATTCTAGTGTAGATGGGGCACTATGTATGAATTCGTAATATATGGTTTCTATAGAAAGTTAATATTTAATGAATGGGTGTATTGAACAAAAGCGTATATTTAAATAGCAGAAAATCGTATTTGTTACAATCTAATGTACATTTTATACAATAAATATACAGTTAATAAAAATAATACAATGATCAATAAAATTGTCCAAACACTGATATTGTCATACTGTAACTTTGGCACTTTTAATTCACTTAATTGTTCTTTGTAATTGTCCATTAATTTCACTGCGTGGTTGAGATCGTCAAAGTCTAGATGTTCTAGTTGCATCGGTTTTTTAATAATTTCGTTGTCTTTGGTTTGAGGAATCTTGAACTGTAGTTCGGGTAGATTTGTAAATTTCTTTGTCACTGCTGGATTTTGATATACTTGAATAATTTTGTTTTTAAATAACAATCTCCCTGTATGGTGATCACTTTGCTTCCAATTAAGGCTCAACTGTTTTCATCTTTGTTGCAATTGGCGGTTGCTATTACTTCTTGAGGAAATATAGCAATCCATTTGTTGTCCGTAACTTTTTGGATTTTCATATTTGTAATTTGTACTGGTTTTGGTACCCAATTCTCGTAGTGATTAGAGTATCGTAATAGTTGTACTTCGCAGGGGCTATCTGTTTGAATAGCCGTTGTCGTTATTGAATGACATAAGTATTGGCTTGGTGCCACTTCTTTGTATTTCTCATTTGTGAATTCATACCTAAGTTCATTTAGGGAAAAGAACTTGGTCTTTGGGATAATAACTTGATATTGATTGTTAACTTTCATAGGGAAAGCAAATAAATGATAATAATTATTAGTATTAATCTTTACAACGGGAATTTCTATTAAAAACGTAACTTTGTTATTCTATACATAACCTTTTACTCTGGTTACTTTTTCAAATACAAGTATATTAGATTTTATTACTTCAAAAGGTAGTTTATTATGAGTTATAAGTGGTTTGATTCCTAATAATTCATTTAATAAATCAATTGGTTCTATTATACTAACATAAAGAGTATATAATTTAGCAAATGTTACAGCATTTTCTAATGTAGCTAAAATTTGTTGAATTACAGTGAGGGTTGATATCATTTGATTAAATATCGTGTTAAATCTTATTAAATCTCGCACTCCTAGCATTGTGGTTTGTATGTTACTTTCAGGAGTTAGTATTCTATTTGTTATACTGTCTTGGTTTTTTAATAATTCTCATAGTGTATCGTTATATTTTACTATGGTTGATCGAATTAAAGAAATTTGGTTTCTAACAATAGTTTTTATAACATGCTGGTTGTCAATCAATTCTCGTATTGCATTGTCGTATCGTTCAGCATCTTGGTTGTCTAAATTACCTTTGATAACTTTTATAATATTACCAAATCCGTTAATAATTCCTCTTTTCTGTCTCGTGGCTTGGTCTGTTGGTATTAATCGTTTGAATTTGTCGTCTGTGTTCTTTAGAATATTTTCCATTGTGCTTTTGTTATTAAGCATTTCTATTGCATACTCTTTTCCGAATTTGTCTGTGTTCATTGATTCTTTCAATCTGTCATAATTGTCTCTCATTTTATAAAATTCTTGTTTTAATTCAGTTAAATCAAATTTCTGTGCGAAAGTCCAATAGTCTGCTGTGTTTTGCATACCTCCCAATTTTACTGTTAGTATACCGGGGTTGTTCTTTACCTCTTCTACTATTATTTTGTTGTCGTCCGTTCTACCTGGGTGGAGGTTGATGGCAAGAATGACGGCTGTCCATTTAAAATTATAGGGTGTCTTAAATTCTTTAAGTGGATATATCTTACGGTTTTTCCGTTGTCTACTACTGCTATGTTTTTTCTGAGATCTTTTTGATTATAAACGTACCTAAATTTCAGGGTAACGTTTTGTGTCGTTTACTTTTGAAATTTCTTGTCCTACTGCGAATTTATTTATATTGGCGTTTTCATTGCGGGTTTTTGTAATACGTTCTTTATCTTTGTCTAATTTACTTTTGATGTTATTGTAAGTAATTTTTAATTTTTCTTTGTGGTCCTTGGCGCATTGTTGATATACTTCTTTATTATAGTATATATCATAAGGGCTATGGGAATCTGAGTGTCCTAATGTTAATTCGAAGGGTATAAAGTTAGTTGAAGAATGAATTGTGTTTTTATAAGCAATTAGGGCGTATGACATTAAATTGGTGATTGGTTCCTTTTTATCTGTTAATCTTAACAGTCTGATTTGTTCTATCAACGTCAAGTGTAATCGTTCAAACAATCCGTTCAATTCCGGGTGATTTTCTGTTATGAAATGAATATTTATTTTATGGAGATATAAGGTATTTTGTATGGTTTCGTTTCTGAATTTGTTTGCATTATCTAAGGTTATTGATTCCGGTGTACCGTAAAATGTAAAGTACTGTAAAAATCCTTGGGTTACATCAATACTGTTTTTTGAAATAATGGGTATTGCTTGGCCTACTTTCGTGAATGCGTTTACAATTGATAAACGGTTTTGGGATTTTAATACCAAAGTGTCTGCATGTAATTTTTGAAAAGGTTTGTTGGATATTTTGGTTAGCATTAAGGGTACTTTTGGTGTTGATCTGTCATATTTTGCTCTGTCACATAGTTCGTATTGATTAATAAAATCCGTAGTTAATTCCTTCATGTCTTTAAAATAATATCTTCTATGGGTTGTTTAAAGGTTTCGTTTATTCCACGATGATTGGTCTTACCTTCGTGTTGGTTTTGAATTACATTGTTTATTTCGTATGGGTCATCTAAAGTTATTAATTTTCGTGTACGTCTGAGAAGCTCGGATGCTGAATTATTAAACAATCGAATATATAATTCAGAAAATCTTCTGTACAAATGTTCCGTTGTAAAATAAAAGTAAAAACTTTTTTTCTTCGGAGTCTATTCTTTTAAAATTTTAATTATTTGCTCCTCATTGTTATCTGTCGTTATCTGAATTTGATTTGGTTTCTATTGTCTGTCTTTGTATATTCCACCGGTTCAAGGTTGGTTAAAACTTCGGTAGTTATAAATTGATTCGGTTTCGTATCCCCCGCTTCGTTTAGAATTTTAATTGCAGTTTTTGGTCCTTCACTTTGCGTTGAATGTATAGTTTCCATTTTTTTAGGGTCTTCCCTCAACTCTCTTTCGTCAGCATTTCCTACAACTGATTCTGTCTCTATGGCGCTGAATTGTATTCTGCTTAATGCGTCCGCATTATTGTTATATATTCCTTTCTTGTATATGATCTCGTAGTCCTAATTTTCCAATCTAATCCTACATCTCTGTAATTTCGTGTTTGGTTTTTTGAGTTTACATAACCATACTAATGGTCTATGGTCGGTGTACATATAAAATTTGCTTTCATAAAGGTATGGTCTAAAATATTTTGTTACCCAAATGGATGCATCTGTTGTTAATATAAATGGTTTCGAGTAGTCAAGGTATTCTAATAAAGGGTGATTCGTAGGAATACACTTAATTTTTTCTATCACTTTAATAAATTCCCGTGTGTTCGAATTTATTACTTTTGGGAGTTTCTTTTTAAAAACATTTATTTCCCAAAAAACCCTTCTAGCAATTTTATTCTAAATATACAATTACAAAAATGACATCTTTCTATTACAATCAACTTCAAACGTATATATTCGCTAAACTAATTGAAATTGACAAAATACTTGAAGTTAATAGTCAATTATTAATAATTAAAAATTATGGTGAGTAGCTTCAACCACCAACAATTTTAAACTTATGGAGTTTGAGACTGACTGGCCTTGAAGGGCGCTTCAGAGTATTTATGTAATGTCTGTTCTCACATTATCTTGTGGAAAATGCAGATCTCACCCTCTGCTATTTCTTAATAACATACAATGTCTTACTTCTTAGTAATCTTAATTAAATCTGCTTTTATTGCAGTTCATTGTGTTATGCACCTGCAGTATCAGGTTGCGTCTGGAATACAAAGTACTTGCTTTCGTTCTCATGTCTGATAAGAACTTTCGTTAACCTTTTATATTGTTACCTTTAATTATACATTGTAACATTCTATTTCTTAAAACATAATAATTGCATTTAAATTTATATACATATTAGTTGGGGGATATGTAACTCACGCACTATTTTTTGGCCAGTCAAGCGAATGTTCCAAAAAATTGGACTACGTACCATCCTCAGTATTACAAAAGTGTACCAATTCCCATTAAAAGCTATACTGCGCAATCTGTGATTGCAAGATGCACCGAAGTTAAACAAGTCGGTTTGCCATTGCATCTCGGTTCTAGCAGGAACGTAAACATTTAGAGTAATCTTTGTATTTGCGAGATTATTCAAAACGTGTTGCAGCTAATACAAACCTCCATGGCAACCTAAAAGCCGCTTCTCAGATGTCCTAACAGCAGCAATATTATTAGCTTGTAAACAAAACACGAAGATCAGTTCAGCCTCCATAGCTAGAGTCCAGCGGCCGTGCCAGTGGGGCGGCTTCGTGGCGTCCCGTATGCGGTTTTGCAGACCAATTCGATCAACATTTTTTAGAAGATAGCACTTTTCAAAATTAAAAATTGATTCAACTAAAATAATTGCAAAATGACAGGTAGATACAACTAGTACAGTCCATTCAAAATAACTTTAAGATAAAGTCAAACGTAGTAATAAAGTGTGGGTATCTGTATGCAAATGAATACCTAGAATTACGCTTGAAGAGTATTGTCATTTAAAGCAATAAAGGTTGGTAGTTTTGTACGGTATTGCCGCCAGTTTCTGTTGAAAGTCAAAGCATTTGTCACTCGACATCTTGTCATTTTGTTGTTCTGCTGGTTCTTGTTTATTTTTTGTTTTATCGTTTATGTTATTGGTTATTTTATAAAACAGTTATTTCAAAACTAAAATATATTATTTGTAGTGTGAATACTTAATATATATATATATATATATATATATATATATATATATATATATATATATATATATATATATCAATAAAAATATTCTTGAGATATAGGTCATTTAATAAAATATAAAATTATATCAACATATATTACGCGTTTCGGTATTATTAACCTTGATCACATATTAAAAATGTGTAATTTACATATTGTTTTGCATTATATATATATATATATATATATATATATATATATATATGTATATTGCTATATATTTACCCCCCGTTGTTGTTTCATTTAAATATTGACATGATGACGCCGTACTCGGTGTAATAAACATCCTACTGAACGCCACCGCTATGTGATTTTCTCTAATCTTCTAATTTTATTACGGCACGGCTAGCCCTTTTTAATTTACACAGAGTGCACAACGTTACGATGATTAATTTTCATTTACCTCTTTATGATTACCTGTTTGAATTGATAAAACAAAGTCAATCAACATTCATATAATAAAAGGAAATAATATTTACACTTCACAATTTTTGTAATTCTTTAAATACACCCCTCAATCAATTAATATTATATGGATTCTTTATCCCAAAATTTATATCCTTTTAGTTTAATATAAAGTCACCAAAAACGACACCTTTACAAATAAATCTGGAACGTAAGTTTCAACGTATTCAATGTTCCTGTTGACTTCTTGCAAATTTGTGAGAATATTTAATGTATTCAGTGCCAAAATTTAAATTAGAAAAGATTCCTTAAAACTAGGTAGTTCTAACCTGTGATCTGATGATAAGTTGTTTCGTGTTGTGGATCAACACCCCCTTGTTATCTTCAATCAAACACCAATGTTATGCTTTGTACTCCTTAACATACGTTGAACCAATATTTCAGTACGGTTACCCCTTGTTTCCCAAATTACCTCGTGCTTTATTTTATATTTCTCCGGATACGCTTTTTACCTCTTCCCTTAAATATTACTTCGAATTCGTAGGTTTCAGAATTTGATTATCAGTGGATTAGAATTCCAGACTTCGCATCATAAATTAGCAGCGTATTAGAAATAGACCAGAATTGTTTTAGACACGGATTAAAATTGGACCAGAAGTGGACCAGAATTGAATCAGAAGCCTTATATCACTATAAATATTTAATTTAAATTACTTATTCAATTTCGACTCACGTTTTCTGCAAAATGGCAAAAGCTTTTTCACGTAATTCCCTATTTAGCACTATTTTTACTATAATATAAATTTTATATATCTGACGCGTAAATATTTGATTAAAAGTTTTGTGGATTCGACGTACTTCAAGTTAAAACTGCTCTTTCTTATCACCTGTGAGCGTTATATAGCTTTTTCCCACTACATTTGGATTGGTTTTTCAAGCAGCCTTGCAGAGTGTTGCAACCAACCACGTTTGTTTTTAATATTCCCAGTATTTTCAAGCTGATTTCTGATGAAACTATTTTGGATTTTCAAATCATGCTGTTATTTACTCTTGTTATCGTGGCCGGACTTATAACTTACGTCTATTGTTTTGTGTAGATAAAGCTTTTGGATAATTGGACAAAATAAATGATGTAACACGATTGCTGTTCTCGTTTATGTATTTACTTAAACTGATATTTGAAAGTGCGTTTTCTGATTAAAGCGCTTATTGCTCCAATGTAATTGCATGAAGATTTATTAGGTTTTATCTTATCTTTTGCGTATTTATTTTATAACTTGTAGAACACTCCTCAACGTAGTCTAATTACATGTATGATTATTTCTCTGTAAAATACGCGTTCTATTATTGGAAGATATGCTTACTGGCATTGATTAAAGTTAATTACGATCTATATACAGGGTTTTAAATGCTTGTTATTTACAAAATGTGCGAATTATTTATTTTTCTGCTAAATAAATGCAGTTTTCTGATTCCCATTGCTATTTACAGTTACTACGCGACATTACTACCCTATGCACCCCTAAACAACCCCTTATTACAGCATTATATATATATATATATCTGATCATCAACGCTCTGTGTATTTTAAACTCCTGAAATTTTAAATCTGCTTCGGCTAGCCCAGAGTGCACAACGTTACGATAATCAAATAGTTTACCCCTCTTTCCCTAAAACGTTTTCTGCTTTGAATGATAAAACAAAGTCGATTAATATTTGTATAACGAGAAAAGAAAAATGATTTACACTTCACAGCTTAATCTTGTTTGACTGTATGATAAAATTAACCCCTAAATCAAAAGTTAAAGCTTCCTTTCCTTATTTTAAAGTCGGCAAAATTACGTTGTACTCTACCGGAAATTTCTCTGAACGTTCAAGGTTTTCCCTTTTTTCACGAAATTTTTTACGTATTATATAAATTTTTGATGACTCTTTACAAAAAAAAATTATTCAAGTTTAAAATATGCTCAAAAATACTAAATAGAAAATAATGCATTAATATGATCAATGTTTAAATATAATAAATAGTAAGTAATGCCTCATGCTAGATAGTTCTGACTTGTAGTTTTCCTTGAGCGTTTTTCTGCTGCGTGCCGTGGATTAGTACTCCAATATTGCATTCAGTTGAGTTTATTTAGTCTCCCAGTTTTACTCCGTGTAATGGGATCTCCCTTCAACTTTCATAACGTCGTAATGTCCCTTGAATTTTTGTAACGTTCGATTTAGAATTTTTGAACTACCATTGAGAGTTTTTGTAATGTCCCTTAAACTGTCCTTAGACTGTCCTTAGATTCCGATTTTTTGTACTATCACTCTGGGCCCTGAATTATAAATATTTGGCTTAAATTAATTATTAAAATTCTTCTTACGTTTTTAAGCAAACGGCCAAGCTTGTCTCAAATATTTTTCTATAATTATTTCAAATATTTTATAACATCACTTTTCACGAAATTTTTATTGTTCAATTTGAATATCTACTCGTCGCGTAAATTCTTAAGTATAAGTGATGCAGCTTGTACGTGGTTCAAACTAAAACTGTCCGCTTATCAAACTTGCGCATTATATGGCCTACGCCCCATCTAAATTCATCGGTTTATCTGAGCTGTTGTTCAAAGTGTATGACCAACTATCGGTTGTTTTGGATATTCTTAAGCTTTTACAGGTTTATCACTGATATTGCCTTGTAGAAATGATCCCTTAATCACGTAAGTACTCATATATTACTAGTTTGTATTTATTTTATACAGTCTGTTTTGATGTTGTTACATTTGCGTTAACACGTAATTTCACTTATGGCTTTGTTGGTCAAGATAATACGTTGGGATCTGCATTAACGTCATGTAGAAAATCACGTAGACCAAGTGACGTAAATTAACATACTTTTGTTTACATTTTTGCGTTACCGAAGCGTATTTATTTCGAAGGATGCGTTTCTTATCAGGACACTACGTTTAGCTGCTTTCATTATCGCTTGTTTAATATGAATTGTATTATGATTTTTTAGGTTTTTACTGCATTTTACGCGTATTGTTTTATTACTGGATATTTTTGGTTTAGAACACGTTTGATAGCGTTTAGAGTTATTTCTTTTACTGAATGTGAGTTTATTGTTGAGTGATATGCTTCTCGGCATTAATTAAAGTCAATTGCGATCTTTATAAAGGGTGTTAAATGTTTGCTGTTTCCATAATATACAAATTGCGCATTTTTAATGATAAATAAATGCGGTTTTCTAACTCCTAGTACCATTTACATTATTCAATATACCCCTAAATAACCCTCTTATCGTGGCAATATATATTGATATACGGTAAGTAATGACTTCCAAAACAGATTCATAGCCAACGAAGTGACTTCAAATATACCTCTGCTACTTCCATTTTCGGAAGTCATAACAATTTGCAGATATTTTACACTTTTCAGACCAATGGAGATATTTAAAGCCATTTTCCAAAAATTTATCTGGAGGTCACAACTGACCACCTATACAGACAAAAAAAAATTGTCACCTATATGTCGCTAGCGCTATTATCGTGTTTGATACCTTACATACGTCAAGCACGCTGCAACCTCCGTTACATGTTAGCTACCTAGTACCTCCAAAGACTGCGGTAAATGCGACAACGTTGTTCGCTACATATCTTGAAACATAGTTGCAGTTTAGCATTTATTCAGAGCCAATTAAGAAAGTTTTAAATAAAGGTGATGAACAAATAAATTTAATGAGCCAGTTAAATTATACAATTTGCTCTAAATAGTAGGGATATTTAAAATTTAAATTATTATGACCATTTATTAACGATTCTTTTATTTTACACTAGGGATGGACACGAACCGAACAGGTTCGAGGTTCGGTTCGTGGTTCAGTTCGAGGTTCGGTTCGAGGTTCGGTTCGAGGTTCGGTTCGATTTTTCGAACCGAACCGGACATTTTATTTTCGAACCGAACCTCGAACCGAACCGGCAAATTTTTCGAACCGAACCGAACCTAGCTCAAGGTTCGGTCCGGTTCGGTTCGAAAGGTTCGATTTTTTAAATAAAAATTTAGTTTAAAAATTTAATTTTTACTAAAAACATGTCAATCTTAATTTCTCCCAAACGCACATTTTAAAAATCTCTAGTAGCAAGCATATAAGAATTAGAACGATTTTTTAATGTACATGGTCATCGAGTTTTAAAGCAATAGGTAAATAATGTAATAGGTATTAGTGATACATATCTAATAAATTTTGTCATCGAACCACGTTTGTAGATCAAAAAATTCTAGATTAGTTCGATTAATGCTCCTTAATTCAAATTGTTGTTTGTTTATAATTAGTATTAGATATTGGAGAAACTCGAAATGATTTTGAAAATTTGGTTTTAAAAACAAGTTTATTTTATTTAATGAACAGAAGTCGTGTTGAAAACCATCTTAAACATATACAAACCGAGGTCACGGTCTAGAGACTACAGAAGTTTTCAGAATAAACGAAACAATTTAATTTTTAATTAAGTATGTATTACTAATCCATCATTTTGAATTTTTTACTTTTATATAAAAACCAGCTCTCTATTAATATTAAAAAATGAGACCTTGTAGCAAAAACTAATCTCATTTTCTTTTGTACATAATCGCTCAACAAATGGTGTTACAAAACGCATGGTACGATAATATTTACGGTTTATTTATTGTGGCCATTACCAACATCCTTATAAGTAGCCGATACTCCAAAACAATGACCCCAAACTTTCTCTCACGACCAAGGGTTGAAGTTTATGACTCACAGGGGCATAAACTTTTCAATCAATGCCGACATAAAATAACACAATTAATGCAAATAATAAGCAGACATAATGTCCGTGCCATAAATACTGTTATATTTTATTATGAAAAACGTAAACACTGTTTGAGGTAGATTTATGATTCTTTCCGAGAACCATCTGATATTGTCTTTTAAAAAAAATAATAATAAAGATAAACTGACAAACAGCTTTTTGTTTGCACTGTATAAGAAATCAGCAACACCTTATTTATTGTCTTGATACTTTTTTATACTAACTAAAACTAAAATAAAAGTAATCGCAAAGATCGTGTGATATCGTTCTTTCACGGTAAAATGACATTAGTAAAATTCATCAATTATTAACACATGCTAAATTTTAGAGGTGGTTTTCACTATTAACCTAATTGTAATTACGCTTTGTTAATGAGAGTACGTATTGAAAAATCAAACCTGGACAAATAGTATTAATATGATTTATGCTACTAAAATCTAAAACATATTAATGTTAGGTTTATTTGAAAATAGCAGCTACTAAATATAAAAACTACATTAAACATTTAAATTGTTGTAATTGAACGTACTAGTTGTTTAAAATATCAAAATGTCGAACCGGTTCGGTTTGGTTCGAGGTTTGGTTCGTTTTTTTCGAACCGAACCGAACCGAACCGGAATATATTTTTTCGAACCGACCGGACTAAAAAGTTTTCGAACCGAACCGAACCTAGGACAAGGTTCGGTTCGGTTCGGTTCGAATCCATCACTATTTTACACATAGTGTAATGGTAAAGTTATGCATTCTGTTAGTACAGCAATTTAACAGCGGCGAGAAAAAATGCAGCATGTTAACGAATTTGTAGTTTGCCATAGGTATGGTATTACCACATTGACGGAATTTTAAACGTTATGCACTGTAATCATGTTAGATTCTTGTAGATACTTTAAATTTACCACAGTATTTGTCTAGTATTAAACAATTTAAAGAATCACCAATCCTGCCTATGTTTTTAATTAGGTTTTCGTAGGAGACCTAGGATAAAATAGTACAACAGAAACTTGGGTTCACCCTCTCACTAATTGAGAGTCTGCACTCAAGGATCATAGTTAATTAATGTCGTTCTATAGAAAGATTTTGTTCAGCGGCGACTTAATTTGTAATATAAAGGAGAAAAAAGTATAGAAATTTGTTAAATATTCTTAAATTAATAAAGTAATACTCAATGAAGAACGAATACATTCGTGTTCGTTGTAAGTGCAAGGTTCATAAATTAAATGCCAAAGGATATTCTCGCCAAACTGTTATGCAATTGTGTACGCTTAATTGACTCAAGTACTATATGCTCGCTATACTGAGAAATTGGCACCTGCATCATGCAACGCCAACGAGATCGCATATTAGCGGTTAATTAGGAATATTATAGCGTATGGAGAATTACTACTAACTAATCGAGCACATTCCATTTGTTAGTATGTGAATAATTATTCAATCCCGTAGTAAAGTAACTTATAGTAGAAACTTTCTATACCATATTAAACCATTCAAAGCTTCTATTAAGACCAAAGCAGATTTAAACTACTTTAAGATGCTATTTCTTCTAAGTTTAATCAGGCAAATAAACTTGATCACATAATTCAAAATTATAACAGCAAATACAACAGACGTAGTAGGATTTTATAAAAATTATTGAAAAAATCTATCATTTCTCGAAACAACAATACTGTGATATTGATTGAAAATTTCAAATGTGACCAACTTAATAAATGTTCAATAAATCATGGTGGATTACCGCCGAACTGAGTTGATTGAATCCGATTACACTATAACATGAATATACGAAATTGCTTTCTTTTATTTTCCTTCTATGTACCAACCAACCACATAAAAGAAATCCTATATGGATTAAAGGTTGTGATAGAATACAAATACAGCTCACGATTGCGGTGCAGAAGTAACACTTTGATTTGGAACAGAGAAAGTAAATTATTATGAACTACAAGGGGGCGTATCTCGTTTCTTATATAAGTTACTTCCAAGGTTGCCTATAATAAAGTTTCAAGCTGGGAAATAGTATGTGGAGGAAAAGTAATTTTAAATAGGTTCCAACTACACTTCGTCCATGTTGTAGATTTATTTAGTTAGAAAAACCGATAGCCGCCTCAGTTGTATCTTAAACTTCTTGGGTACTTTATTACAATAATTATACTGCTAACCTAATATGAAAGCAATGTCTCTGTTTTTGCGATTTTGTAGTTTAAGTCACTTTCTAAGTTTATTTATGGTAATTATTGTACTCTACTTCCCTAGCGAGGAATGCGGGAACTAAAATACAAGAAAGCCCTAAGCATCGCTATAAGGTGGTAAGTACAATCTACAAACCTTAAAAGGAGTGTCTCACACTGATATAGCGGTTACTGCTTTTTAGTCTCGAAGAAAGCTAAGTCTCGACAAGCCTTATCTTGTCAACTAAAAATGGACTTACATCATATAAAACTGAGTACTATAATTGCCATCGATCATACACTACATTCCAAAAGGCAAGGGTTTTAGAAGCTTAAAAAGCACAGGCACTAATAAAATTGGAAGTGTTTGTCCCTCAAGAATGGAAGCGACGATAAAGAACGACGGGTCTGTTGCAGTATACTTCTGGACAACTCATGTTGGACATACCAACGATATTGGACGAGCTTTTTTAAGTAAAAAGAGTAAAGCAGAAATTGCAGGTATTTTTGAACATAAAGTTCTAGTTTAAAATTTTACAGTTGATATGTTTCGGGAAAATTAAAGGAAGGTGTTACATTTCAACATATATGGGATGATTTTCGTGATTCTGCTTTAAAACAAGAAAATTTGCTGAATATTTTCATAATAATTATGCAAATCGTCCAACATCTTGGGCATATTGCTATCGATTGGGTTTAGGAATAAACACTAACATGCATCTTGAATCGATGCACAAAGTTTTGAAGTATGTGTATTTGGAAGGTTGAAAAGTAAAACGTTTGGACAAAAGCATTAATGCAGTAATGAAAATTGCTCGAAATAGCTTGTTTAAACGTATAATTAAACTTGCAAAGAATACTTCCAAGGACAAAAATAATAGAATTAAACAAAGTCATAAAGCAAGGATAACAATTACATCAGATTTTAATAGACGTCTGGAAAATGATAAGGAATTTTTAGTTACGTCGTCCACTTACCACTTACCAGAGTAGATGAGGCTTGTGAAGGTTCATGCCTAAGTTGTACAAAGTGCAGCATATGTGTTCATACATTTCAATGCACCTGTATTGACAACATGATAAAGCTTAACATTTGCAAACACATACATGCTTGTGCGATACAGTTTTACAAATCGAATCTTGACATTGCCACACCTTTGCATATTAGTAACATTAATGAACTTTGCAGCAGTAATATTTTACATGAAGCAAAATCTTCAAAAAATAATATTATTAAAAAAAACTGAGCTAATAATAGGCCTATGTGAGAATGCTTCGTTAACTGATGACGAACATCTGGGTATAATGAAGCAATTTGATAAAATCATTGACACATTAAATAAAGAAAAATCTATTGATCTAAAAACTACAGAGGAGATTAATATTAATAAAAAAGTTGAAAATCAGGTGCGCCTTTTTTCAACAAAGAAGAAATCAACAAGGAATAATGATCCTAAAAAGCCTACCCTAACAGAAGAAATTTTTATTAGGGATGGTTTGGTTAATAACTCAAACATTAATGTTAATGTTCATACAAGATCTGATCATGCATCACCTGATTTTATGTTAAGATAAGACAGTGTATTAGTTCAGTAGAGAGTAGGTTTAATTAACGCTAAAGCTTATAAGGTTGTATTTTGTTCTTCTTTCTCTTGTTTAGGTATAAAATCCGATGGGGAAACCACTCGCAGAAATACATATACAAATTACTGGAAAACTTTACAATCCCAGCGATTTTGATGGGAAACCTACAAATACGCGACTAATCTAATTTAATCCTCAGTTCTTACTTTGTTTTTATTAGTGTTACAAGCGCTGGTAAGTTATTGTAATTTCGTCAATTCTGTCGGATTGAGTGTTCTTAAATTTACAGTGCAGTGTTTTAGTTTTACTTTTAGTCGGAGTACCAAAATAATCTTAATTTACATATTTTAATCGGCAGACGGTGCAAACAAATTCTCGACAAAATAAAATTAGTTTCTTTCTTAATTAATTTAGGTATTTATTGAGAATGTATATGGGTATATAACGTGTTCACTTTTTAAAAAATAAAAATACAATTTTTGAAACCTCAAGCCTCTATTACTATTATTAAACACATTTCGCTCAAGTAATTAATAATTTACAAATCAAATTAAAGAAATACCAGCAAACTACCTTTAAACTGCATATGGCACAAGTACGAAAGATACCTAGAATAGAAACAAGTTAGTACAAAATACCAAGTTGTTTACATACAAGAGCTAACATATATAGATAACATTCGTGTAAAGTTAATTTCTTTCATTGCACTGAATTTAACTTTTTTTTTATCCATAGTTGGTTGCTTATAGAAACTGGTCTCTTATATTCAGATCATGAAATTTTCTTAAGTGGCCATACAAAGTTTTATTTTACGTAAATTCAGAACCACAATCTTGGCAAATGTTCATTTTTTACTCCTGCTATACAAATAACGAGATAAACAAACAATTTAACATTAACACCGACTTCATCCAATTTATGTAAACAAAAAAAATTACGTAACCTCAATTTGTCTGGAACTGTCATTGCAGCCGCGTCATTACTGCCGCGAGACGCTCGTCACCTACTCACTACCCGCACCTCACCTGCCGACGACCACCAGGCGTCGTCGACGGAACAATTACGATTCACTATCCTCCTCAGATCAGTATTTTAATTAGCGAATGCAGCAGCAGCTTCATTGACAAAACAAATAGATAATTTTCTTGAATAGCTTGACCTCGGCGTATGTTTTAGTTACTCTCCAAATGCAAGAGGCGCATTATTCATTATTCCAACCCGAAGGAGTGCAATAAAACCGATTTGTTTTAGGTATGTGTACATCGTTCGTTTGGTCAATGATGTATCTGCATATTTTGTTGAACGAATTTTCCCTATACTAATCTATAATTTATTGATAATAACTTTAAATTAAACTTGTTACGTAATCTAGTGTTTTCACCTTTAAGTGATTATTATAAAACAATAGATGTTTCTCTTTTGTAGGAAACGATTTCACATTTATGAAGATATGTACGCATTTTTGTAATGAATTTCTTATACTTTCAAGGTAGTTTGTTTAGGGTAGATATAGAAAAGGTCAATATTAGGTGTGCTACAATTCCAAATTTACCTATATTGTCACTTAGGAGATAGTAAATGAATACAGATGATATTTCATTATTATCAAAAATTCCATTGTGTAATTTCAAAAGTACATAATAAGAAGGTTATTGTTTCTGGCCCTTTTACTATAGAGTATTCCATATTGTGTGATTTCATTTTAATCTTATTATGGACAATGTACGTACAAATATTGTAACAAATAGTTGAATTCAATTTCATAGTATACATTGTATAGGCCGGGTGGCTAATTAGGTTTATTGTTATTATATTAGTGCTAATTGTTTAATATTTTATAAGATATGCCAGTAGATAAGATACCTTCGTACGAGCGCAAAAACCGGTTTTCTTATGGGATTTACCATTGGAAATTCTAAGGTCCACAAAGACCATTTTTGGTCGCCGCAAATATTTGCACATCTAGTAACAAAAATCTGCACAATAGTTTTCCTGTAAAGAAAATTGGCCGGTTCTGGCACCACCTCCACATTCCTCCACCTACCTCCACATGCCTCCACACCCTCCACAACCCTCCACATCTCTCCACATCACTCTACATCCCTCCACATCGCTCCACATCCCTCCACATTCCTCCACATCCCACAACATCCCTCCACATCCATCCATATCCCACCACATCCCTTCACATCCCACCACATCCATCCATATTCCTCCACATCCTACCACATCCATCCACATCCTTCCACATCCCTCCACAGCCCACCACATCCCTCCACATCCCTCGACATATCTTCACATCTTTCCACATCCCTCCACATCCCTCCACATCTCTCCACATCCCTCCTCATCCCTCCACATCCCTCCACATTTCTCCAAATCTCTCCATGTCTCTCTACTTACCTCCACGTTTTTCCACATCCCACGACATCCTACCACCTGCGCATCTCTCTACATCCCTCCACCTCCACATCCCTTTACATCCCTTCACATCCTTCCACCTCCACATCCCTTTACATCCCCCACATACCTCCACATCCCATCACATCTTTCCACATCCGTCCACCTGCACATTCCTCCACACAACTCACATATTGTTGATGACTTACTAAGTAGTTTAGGAATTCTCCAAACAATTCTAACAACTAGTTTTAGCCCGTTTAATTAGGTGAACGTGAAAAACAATTAATTAATACTTTCAAGAGGTGTATAAATACGAAGAAAACTGGTGTTAAATTTGTTTGAATTTACTTGTGAATAAAATCACGAAATCGCATACATTACACATAATTTGTGGTTGTTTCGTACAAGACCCTTTAACAGCTAGCGGAGCAGAACGTTTTGGCTTAATGATATACCGTGCTGTTTTTCCTTGTGCCGCAGTAAGTTGTCTATTCTCGTAAAAGCGATACCGCAATACCTGTATAAGCTTAACCGTGGACGATGTTACAACACGACATTTGTTCTGGTGCCGTTTGATAGCATTTTTCCAGGTATAGGAAGCACCATAAGAGTTGCAATTAAAAATATTTTCGGATAACATTTTTCTTCGACCAGCTTCCATGGATAACGCCATGGTTTATATACTTTTGGAAACAATCGAAGATTGCCGAAAACACTCAAAGTGTGCACAAGCGCGGTCACTAAACCAATTAGCATTAATACCAAGTATTCCATATTTTGTAGGTTGCTCATTTCCTAGAACCAAATCTTCTGCATAGCGGTCGGTAGCACGTAATTATTTCTAGAGCCGGCAAATACTCGATGCCATCCAAATAGAGAATTAGATGCTCGATGCCTGTTAACTTCCGATTCCCTCGTAAAAGGTAGAAAAAATTTGGTCAATCATCCATCTAACTTATACTTCGACCCGCTCCCGTTCTGATAATTTCCAATCATTTTTCAAACGACAATGGTTTCAGAATTTTTAAACCTCCGAGTGGGCTATAAGTCGTGATCATTTACACGTTTGAGCTACCGGTAAACTAACATATTTTATAGTAAAAGTGCGCTGTATAATACATGCATACCCCTTCGCCGCGCTACTGCTATTCTTGTAGTTGCTAGTTGCTCCCTTTTTACTGTTAGGACCGATGCAAAGCACCATTTTGTACTTTATTTATAAGTATAGCACATCGCGTACTTTTTCGTCTGATAATACCCCCGTTTTATTGCGTTAAAATTCAATTGTCTTGTGAATTGTGTGCGAATTGGCGTTGTATTGGCGGAGGCTAATTCATCATTTGGGGTTGGTTTCTCAAAGCTCCTCGATGACCTGAGGCAAAATGGTTGTATATCTATCTGCAGTAGCAGTTATTTTATCTTGTAGAGGAATTGTTAAAACATGACCTGCGTTTGAGGCAAATGTTTCGACCATATTTTCAGAGACACTTCCAGAACGGATGTCTTTTGTTGGCTTTTTTTTTAACTTGGAATAACCAAATAGACGACAGCGTTTGTTTTCTGGCTCGCATGAGTAAATTCATAATTCGCCACCCTTCAAGATATTGTACACGTTTTTAGGGTTTCCTGCGTTGAAGAGGTCTAAAGTTTTTGACTTCAATTCTCCCAAGTTGCATTCTTCAATTAACAGATGCGGTATATAACGGGCATGTAATTTTTCCAAACAATTCTTTATGCTAAATTTTTTTAATTAAAGACTTTGAAATTCCTGATACTGCTCCACTTTCGTGATGTCGCATATCAATCTTTGCAGAGGTTGTGCACAAAATTGACATTTTATTGAGTGATTGTCATTTCGGTGCATCCGTTCTTGGGTCGTATTGTTGAAATATTTGACTTCGATAACTATAAAAATTATTGCGCAAAAATTTTCACGGTTTAATTTCATTTTTCGATTAACTTAAAGTGGCTTAGTAATTCACGGTTTTTATATAAGAATGTGCATTACAATATTTCCGTGTTATTGGTTTAAATTGCTTAATTTATGGCATACCGCGTTTTTTGAGATTAGATGGTGTTCAAGATAATTTTCGATTAACACAGAGATTTCCCACATTATAGTATCCCGAGATCATCTTCGAACAATTACACCACCTTTCCCACTAAGTTAGTTGGCAACAATTCTGTTGGTGCAGTCGATTGGCAATATTTGTTTCTATACCTAACTAGAATATATGTATCTGCTTGGACTACTGAAATAAAAAAGCTGATAATGCAGAGCCTCAAGGGATGCCCATTTACTTCTTGTAGCTATATATACAGCACTGGTGGTAATACCACTTAGTTCTTGTATTACTTTTACCTAATTTTAAATTAGAAATAAAGTTCTAGCTGGGAGGTATTATTACTTATGCGCATGGGTTGCCTTGCAGTTACTAAATCGTTCAATAAACACCATCAATTTATGCAGGATATATTCTATTGGATAATATAACAAGATACTAAACTTATTTTACCTGCATAATATATTCATATTAGTATTTCTATGGTTGAACACGAGGCTTCATTATTCGTTTCAAACAAATTGAAGATTTGGTTCCGTCTTTTAAGAATATACGTAATTTCGATGTTAAGAGATCTTTGGTCGATTTGCAGTTGACCACGACAGTACGAGTATAGATCTTATAATTGTTTTTCTTAAGTAAACAAATTTCCTATCTGTGATGACTAGGTGATCAATCAATTAGATTCTCTTTGTTATATATTCTATTTTTTAGCTATATAATGTGTATACAACATACTCCTACTAATGTCTAATATTATGGTACCACCAGCAATTTCAGATTGCAATTAAATTTAGTAAAACTTGTTATGCTTTTTTTGGGTTCAGAAACCATATTTTAATAACCAGCCATAGGGAATTTCCAATTCTACATTAGAAGTATATTACACATCGTAATTTAAACAGCAAGTGGATCATGACGCATTATAGATATGATTTTGAGGTTCCAACACAGTTAGAGGGATAACTTATAATTTATTATATGCCACATAGACGTTATTTCGCGCTTCCAACTAATAGCAACATTGCTTCAATTAATGAGTAGGTGCGATATAGAGGATGGGGTTTTAGAAGTTAGTGTGGAATGAGTGCAACGATCAGAAGATTACCTTATGCTACCTTATCGAACAGACAAAGTTACCGGTCAGTGCGTTAAAGCAGTGAAGTACCTGTGACATTCCAAACTATCCTCCCTTAATACCTTACATGTGTTTTCTGTTTTAAATGTTGTAGGTTAGCAACTAACTTTGATGCAATCTGCTAAATAAAAACTAGTGAACCGTAGGATCCGGATGTACGTTAAGACGAACAATAGCCGTAATTCAAGGATCGAGTATTTCGTTCTGTCTTAACTACCTAGGATTTATCAAGGTTGACTCTATTTATTCATTAGTGGTTTGTTTATCTGTCGTAGTAAAATTTGTGTAATAATATTACCCCATCTGCATAACCATGTTTTGAATTAAAGTACGTTCACCTGTAACTGTTATTTCGCTATAATAAAGTACTCCTAAACTAAAATACAGGGAGAAGATATGCCAAAAAAAAGCTATATAAGGCAAATCTTATAAACGGGCTAAAGAATTTTCAGAGATAGTTGTGAGGAGTAATAAGTATATTAGCTTGCACAATAATGTAGGTTATGCTATTAAACAAATGGAACATCGTTGTGACGTAGCTAAACGTTTTCGTACATAACCTTAATGTGTAAAAGCTTTACTGCGATGTTCCGTTTGCCACCTGTAGTAATTGGCTTTTGTTCTGTTCTCAAACTTCAAGTACAGTCACAATCCATTATCAAGCTCTCTACACCTATGACCCGCTGTATTATTGATTATCCGAGGGTTCAAGTAACAGCATTCCAAGTCATAAAGAGTGATTTTAGAGAAATTAATTCCAAGCCACTAACAATTTGTCGTGCGTGTTAGGGCTTATGTAATTCTTATAAAGGAGTAGCATAGTTTACAATATTATTTCTTCACTGAACACGTTTAAAAATGTAGCCAATAGAAATTGACAAAACATAATCTTAGTATTAGCTAAAAATTTTAAAAGTGCAGTAACTTCGTTAGAACATTCTAACTTAAAGTTTTCATTTGCACCTAAATTGCACGACCTAATGAATATTATGGTACTACTTTCCAACTCCATATAGAATGATTCTTGTAGAGCAATATAATTCATTTACTACACTATAGTAAGCCCGAGCCTTGAAAGACTTTACATCTAAACTTCCATCACTTCCTCGTATCATACCGTCATTGTCCTATAGGAATAAACTATAGCAAACTAAAGCAAATATTTAAAGACTAGAAAGTAGGTTTTAGTACATACCTTATTAAATTAAAGAGATTTTTGACAAATACATAAAAAACTTCAAACACCTCAAAAAGTCTAAATCTGAATTTCCAATGCAGCTACTTCTATTATTTGCAAAATTTAATGTAGACTCTGATTCTGTATATAATGATATTTCTACTTTAATTCCTACTTTTTGTATACATTGTTTAGTTATCTACGAATGTACAGATCCATACACTAAACTACTTAGTTCAATTCGAAATAGAGTTCAACACGCTATACTTATTTTACTAGTCATTTCAAGCTGCTCAATAGCTTCAATATTATTTGACACTCGAATCAACTTTGCCTAGATGCCTGTATACCCAGACGAAAAGACTCTTGTATACTTTTTGTGTTTCAATCTTGAAAGTAAGTTCATACCTAAGTAAACGTGTCTTGGTTGCTTCGACCTAAAGTAACAGTTATAGTTGGTGAATTGTTTTCATCCAAAATAATAGTGAAGTGATAATTGATTGTTTTGTATATTGTCCAGATCAATCTCAGTAAGTATGGCGATGACACGCGAAGATAAAGTGGAAATAACAAGCATGTCAAAACAAGTATGATAGCATTTATCTCAGACGATAAAGTACTTAGCAAACTAGTAGATAACCTAATGGACAAACTGAAAAGCACAAATAAAGAAGTTGTGAAAACAGTTTCCTTAAAATTAAGTCTCACTGATACCGTAATGAAGTAATTAGCTGAAAAATATGAACACTTTAAGAATAAATGTGAAGAGTTAGAGCAATATTTCAGGCGTTACTTAGTTCGTGTGTTTGGTGTCCCTGAAGAACCGGGCTACGACACCGAAAGCAAAGTTCTACCGGCATTAGAAAATAACAATATACAAATTTATAATGATTATATCAACAGATGTCACCGCGTGGGTAGATCTAATAAAAATATACCACGTGCTATATTGGTTACGTTTGTTATATACGAATATAATCAAATATTATTAAAGAATCGACGGTCACTAAACGGAATTCGTTTGAAGCAAGACTTAGCAAATGTCCGTGTTACGTCGTCATCGAACAATTCGGTATTTTGTGACAATAAATACTTTGTGCGTGCATCCTACAGTTTGAGTGAAACATTTTATATACCGGCAATAACAGTGCATAAAGTGACAGTCGTACTCGAGCCTTTAGAGAAGCAGGTCGCCTTCGAACCCTTGAAAGGGACGGTCGTATTAGAGCTTTCAAAGCGAGACCGACACCCGGTCGAGCGTGTTACTGGTTCTCCGTAAAAGCTTTTGTGCGTGAAAGTGTCTATTGCCCCCAGCGGCGCAGGACAAAGCTTTGTGCGTGAAAGTGTCTATTGCCCCCAGCGGCGCAAGACTTAAGGTATTTATACCCTTCCTTAATTAGTTGGTAGTTGTCTTTTTTTGTTATTACATAACCGCTCCACCATTATCGTTATTGCTATAAAAGCAATTGGTCCTTCATTATAATTTGCATATTTTTATCACACATTTATATCAACCTCCTTAATCACCATCAATCATTGGCCCTATAAGTCGATCCGGATTCATTAGTCCTGTGGTTACACATGTCCTAAATTAAATATTATTGTGCATTTCAGCGAGTTTTTAATTAATTAATATTTCAGTTTTAAATTTGTGCTTAAAGCCCATATTTAGCGGGTTAAAATGTGTAAACATTATTTATACTGTCTTTAGATTAAATTAAGCGATTTCGCCGTAATTGAAACCAGCAAGCGTTTTAATTACAAAGAAATTAATAATATAAAATTTGTCAGTTTTCAGTTTTAAATTCATTTTAGCGGCATAAAACAGAAAGCAACCTGAAAACTATAAATCGCTTTATACTTCTTAAACAAGAAAGGTAAAGGGATTTGCTTTGTATTTAAAAGCTATTGCACGTTTTGTATTACAATATTGAAAATATCTGCAGAGGAATAAGGTTGTAAAGTTGCATCTTTCGGCAAATATGTTAAGCCACATGTTTTAAACGTTTCTGTGAGCTTTTGATGGTAAGCCGCTCGGGTTGTTAAGCGGTACATCTTATATTCACGCTTTTGTTTGACGAACCGTTAGTCATAAAACGTGATTTATTGGTTATACCCTATTTTACATTTTCGTGCTTTGAACAACTCATAATATTTTAATATTTCTCAGTGCACATTTAGCTTTACCGTTTTACAACAGTTTATTGTAGTCCTTTCAGAATCTTTGAGAATGGCTCCAAAGAAAGCACATGTGGTAGAACTCAATTACTGAAAACACGGATTTTAGAAATATTTGAGCTTTGTAATTCTATACAAAGTGACCCAAGTTTAAAGGCATTGTTCCTTATTCAAACAAGGGAATACATGACCTTTATGCAAATTTCAATACAATTTTAGTCGCTGTCTTGGCCTCATGTGACGAGGTAGACTCATTAACTTACAACGCTGTACGGAAGGAAGTAGATTCCGCTTATTTTTCATACTGCTGCATCTCGATACGATGCAAGAAATGAAAGCACCACAAATCATCGAAAATGCTCCAAGCAGCACGGTATCAAAATTGTTACCGTTAAAGCTCCAAATTTTTAATAATGAGGTAACTGAATTTTCATCTTTCATCGATTTATTTGACAGCCTGGTCTATAATAACGCGTCGCTGTCCAATATCGAAAAATTAAATTATCTTATCAGTTGTTGTACCGGGGAGTCTTTAAGAATCGTTAAATCTGTACCCATTTCGGGGATAATTTTATTATTTCCTATAACGCCTTGCGTGAGAGATTTAGCAATCCGCGTTTATTGGCAACTTTGCATTGGAAAGCAATGAAAGACTTTCTACCTTTAAAATCAGAAGACCCTAAGAAACTTAGGGCACTTATTGATTGTTTTCGGAGAACCTTGCTGTTCTAACTAACTTAAAGTTTCCCACTGAACATTGGAACCTTATTCTGGTCGATTTGCTTTTAGAAAACTTGATCCGTTCACTAGAAAACGCTTCGAACTCCAATCGGATCCGAAGCAAATACCTAATTTCGAGGATTTGAGATATTTTTAACCCAACAATGTGCAGCGTTGAAACCTTTTCTTCAACCGCACCTGTTTCTTATTCGACGACTGTCCATACATCGCACACATCGGTGCCTAAGAAATCCTCAGCGTTTCAATTTAAACCAAAGGTTTCTTCTAACGTAGTTTCACTGGACACACCAAGTAGCTCCAGTGACTCAAATAATTCATTTTCGCACCATTGTCCTTCCTGCAAGGGCAATCACTTAATTTACAGATGTCAATCGTTTCTAAAGAAAACTCCGACAGAACGTTTCGACATTGTCAAACGCTTACGCCTTTGTTTAAATTGCTTACGAACAGACCATGCGTCCATGCAATGCAAATCTTATAATTCCTGTCGAACTTGCGCCAAGCCGCATCATACCTTGCTACATTTTGAATCGCAACCTGCTTCTAGCCGTTCAGCTGAAACGACCGCTACACACATGCATAAAAATGCCAATAGGACGCAGTCAGCCTCTCCTATTCCGGCAAATGTTTTGTCTTCACAGACGAATTCAAATCTTGGGGTTACTGTCTTACTCTCCACTGCTGTTGTGGAAGTTCAAGATCGTTCTGGTAGATACAAACCGATCAGGGTACTCTTAGATCCTGGTTCCCAAGCTAGCTTTATTCGAGACGATTGCGTGAGCAAACTTTGGCTTCCACGCATACGTTCTCAAGTTCCGATTTATGGACTTGGGCAGACAACTTCAGCAGTCAATAGGGTGCCGTCAGCTGCACCATTCGCTCTATGTTAGACTCTGAAAAATCTCTAGAAGTCACAACTTTTGTGCTTTCGTCAATATCTGGCAAATTACCTAGCGTTGAAGTTCCTAATAATTGGGAACACTTATGCGGCCTGCACTTTGCAGACCCGACCTGGAACTCTCCAGGAACCATTGACATGCTCCTAGGAGCAGATGTTTATCCGTTCATCATCAATGGCGGTGTTATACATGGCAAGTTTCTTCAGCCTGCCGCCATAAATACAATTTTGGTTGGACTATTATTGGTCCCACAAAAGCTTGCAGTCTGATACTGTCCAAGCATTTTTACGTCTGTAGAAGATCCTATCGACCAGACCCTAAGGCGGTTTTGGGAGATAGAAGAGTTGCCATCCAAGCCTTATACTTCTCCAGAAGACGAAAAGGCAGATTTGATTTTGAAAACACGTTTTCTCGTGACCCTAGCGGTCGTTTTATTGTTGCGTTACCGTTCAACGATACTTTGCCCGTTTTTGATAATTGCTTTGAGATGGCTAAAAAGACTATTTTCGTTGGAGCGCAAATTACATGCTCAACCGAGCTACGCGCCCAATACAACAATTTCATGCAGGACTATCTTGATGCGGGTCATATGGCATTACTCGATTCCCCGCCCGTTGGGAACGATAATTACTTTTACCCCATCACCCTGTGTTTAAAGAAGAAGGTCATACTTCTAAAATTCGTGTGGTTTTGACGCCTCTGCAAAGGCTAAAAACAACGTGTCACTTAATGACACTCAATTGGCTGGACCTAGTCTCCAAAACGACATTTCGTCAATCTTACTGAAATTTCGTACTCATCGTTTCGTTTTTACTTGTGATGTTCGCCAAATGTATCGACAAATTTTGGTTACCGAAGAACATCGAAAGTTTCAATTAATTGTTTGGCGGTTCTCCGCAGAAGAACCCATCCAGACATATCAGCTTAATACAGTGACCTATGGTATTAAGTCATCGCCTTATCTAGCATTAAAGACTCTTCAGCAATTAGCCATTGACGAAGGCAAAAGGTTTCCGTTAGCCGCTGAGGCTATACGGTCAAATCTATATATTGATGATTTCGTTGCCGGTGGAGATTCTATACAATCGGCCCGCGAAGTTAAAGATCAACTTATCCGACTTTTACATTTGGCTGGTTTTGAACTTCGAAAATGGAGTTCTAATTCAGTTTCTATTTTGGAGGGCATTCCGTCAGATTTTTGCCAATATACTTCTCTCGATTTCGATTCTGACGAATCAATAAAAATATTAGGTCTTCAATGGTCACCTACAGAAGATATTTTCTCGTTTCGGGTTAAACCATTAAACCAAATATGTACAAAGCGCAACATACTTTCACAAGTTGCCAGAATATATGATCCATTAGGATTTTAGCCCCACTAACACTTTTTGCAAAACGCCTAATCCAGCATCTGTGGATGTTAGGTTTAAATTGGGATGACATCCCACCAGCAGACATTTCGTCTCAATGGCAGCAATACCAAGAAGAGTTGCCGTTATTATCGTCATTAAAGTTACCACGTTGTTTACCACCTTCGGATCCTTTTACTTGTCATTTGCATGGGTTTTGCGATGCTAGCGAGGTAGGGTATGCAGCGGTAGTGTATTTTCAGTTCATAAATCAAACTACTGGAGAAATAACTGTACAATTTGTAACCGCTAAAACAAAAGTAGCTCCAATTAAGCGCATTTCAATTCCACGTTTGGAATTATGTGCCGCCGTTTTATTAACCGATTTACTTTCTTTTACCATTCGGTCTTATCAAGGCTTGATTGACATCTCCGATGTTTCAGCGTGGAGTGATTCTACGGTTGCTCTCACTTGGATACGTTCTCCACCTTTTCGTTGGAAAACTTTTGTGGCAAACCGTGTTAGCCACATTCAAGAAATCATTGCACCTAGCCGATGGTTTTATATTAAATCTTCGTATAATCCGGCTGATCCTGCGTCTCGGGGATTAATGCCAAGCGCGGTTATTTCATGTTCGCTATGGTGGGCGGGGCCTGAATGACTTCACTACCCTAGTGACTCGTGGCCGCCTCAACCAACATTGTCAACCTCAATTGCTGAGGTAACTACGGAAAAGAAGATCCTAACATTTGTCGCTCAAACAGATCCAAACGTCATTGACATTTTACTAAGCCGCTTTTCATCGTTATATAAAATCCAAGGCATCGTGGCTTACATTTATAGATTTTCTAAACTCATGGCTCAACGTCATACGGGTCCCTTAACAGACATTGAACTACACAATGCTCTCATGATTATCGTTCGGCATGTACAAAATGTTACATTTTCAAAGGAAATAGCTTCGATCAAGGCAAACCGTAAGTTACCTAAAAGCTTGCGAAAACTTTCTCCATTTGTTGATCCACAAAACATCTTAAGAGTAGGTGGGCGCTTGACACATTCTTCGCTTTCCTATTCCGAAAAGTTTCCTGCGTTATTGCCTCAGCGGCACCGATTAACCGAACTTATCATTCTGTCAACTCATGAAAGGTATTGCCATCCCGGTGTTAATACCACAGCGTATCTTATCCAACAGAATTTCTGGATCCTTTCTATTAAACATTCAATCAGAAATTATTTATCATCCTGTCATAGATGTTTTCGTACCAAACCGGTCCTGGTAACTCCTCCTATGGGAGACCTACCGGCAGCACGTATTACCCAAATCAAACCGTTCAGTATTGTTGGTGTTGATTTTGCTGGCCCTCTTTAATAAAGGCTAACCGCCTGCGAGGCTCTAAAACTCTTAAGGCCTATATTTGTATTTTTGTTTGTTTTGCCACTAAGGCAGCACATATTGAACTTGTTTCGGATTTGTCGGCAGACGCGTTTCTTGCCGCTTTGCGACGATTTATAGCACGTCGAGGACGCTGTTCTCAAATATTTAGCGATTGCGGTACTAATTTTGTAGGTGCCTATCGTCAGCTTACGAGTTATCTGCATAGTGCAGTAACCTCAGAAAGGATAAAGTGGTCGTTTAATCCACCTAGCGCCCCTCACTTCGGTGGCTTGTGGGAAAGCGGTGTTAAGTCGGTAAAGACACACCTATCTCGCGTAATCGGCGAACAAAAACTTACCTTTGAGGAACTGTACACAGTTCTTACACAAATTGAATCTGTGCTAAATTCAAGGCCACTCTGCGCTTTGAGTTCGGATCCAAATGACTTGCGTTGCCTAACACCAGGTCATTTCTAACTATGGAGCCTCTTTCTGCACCACCAGATGAGGACCATTTAACCAACGTTGTACCATTAAAAAGCAGGTGGAAACTCCTGCAAAAACTCCACCAAGATTTTTGGGCTCGCTGGAGCCATGAGTACTTACATACTCTGAACCAGAAGGTTAAATGGCACTCTAAGGTAGGTGTCCGACAAGTGGAAAAGGACACTATTGTTCTCGTCAAGGACGACCAGCTTTCTCCACTTCAATGGAAGTTTGGTCGTATTATTAATACTTTTCCCGGTGCGGACGGTATTATACGTGTCGCTGAAGTCAAAACGGCACATGGCACACTAAAACGACCTTTGGTCAAACTAGCGCCGCTACCGGTATTTTAATTTTATTTTATGTTTAGATGTATATACACATTTTTTACATGTACAGTAGTATATTATTTTTACATATTTGCTTATTTACATATATATTTTTTTATTCTTTGCATAGTTGGTAATATCGCTCGCTGTAGTGCACCACCCTATCTTTCGTTACCTCCTTTCCTAGCAAGGTCAAATCCCATGTGATTTCCTTCACCCAACCTACTTCCTCCTTTTCAAAATTCTATGAATTTGGTGGGCGGTATGTTACGTCGTCATCGAACAATTCGGTATTTTGTGACAATAAATACTTTGTGCGTGCATCCTACAGTTTGAGTGAAACATTTTATATACCGGCAATAACAGTGCATAAAGTGACAGTCGTACTCGAGCCTTTAGAGAAGCAGGTCGCCTTCGAACCCTTGAAAGGGACGGTCGTATTAGAGCTTTCAAAGCGAGACCGACACCCGGTCGAGCGTGTTACTGGTTCTCCGTAAAAGCTTTTGTGCGTGAAAGTGTCTATTGCCCCCAGCGGCGCAGGACAAAGCTTTGTGCGTGAAAGTGTCTATTGCCCCCAGCGGCGCAAGACTTAAGGTATTTATACCCTTCCTTAATTAGTTGGTAGTTGTCTTTTTTTGTTATTACATAACCGCTCCACCATTATCGTTATTGCTATAAAAGCAATTGGTCCTTCATTATAATTTGCATATTTTTATCACACATTTATATCAACCTCCTTAACCCCAATCAATCAGTCCGATACTTATTACTTAAATCCGCAGCATATAGCTGTGGTTGGAATTTTGTGTAGACTAGTGATAGTGTTATCAATATCCAGATCGGAAATGTAAAACGCTGTACAGAGAGTTTATAAAAGATTTTCCTGATTTAAAGTTTTATTTGTACACAGTAAAGTTAAAAAAATAGTTGTTAAATCTATAAGTACTATACAGTATTAAAGAGGATCTTCTCAATTTTTTTTTTTATAACTAATATAGTTCTATATGTGCCCTGGCCACGTCTAAACGATAATCGGTTTCTTCCCAGGTATTCTGCAGCATATCAGGTGTGACGGATGCAGCAGCTGCAACAATCCTCTTTCTCAAATGAGCAACGTCACGGATCTTTTCAGAATATAAAATGTTTTTTACATGTCTCCAAAAAAAGTAATCTAGTGGAGTTAGATCTGCGCTCCCTGGTGGCCATGCAATCGGTCCACGTCTACCAATCCACCTGTCAGGGAAACGCAAGTTCAACGCATCACGGACACGGTTGTTATAGTGAGGTGGCGCGCCGTTTTGTTGGAAGACAATCGATCCCTTTTCTAGTTCGATATCATCTATCTGTGGGAAAACGTATAGTTCAAGCATTTCACAATGAATATCCTCATTAATTGTCTTCTCTACGAAGATGAAAGGAGTTACGATACGCACATGCATCAATCCACACCAAGCTTTGACTTTGGGAAAGTCTCGCTGGTGTTCTATGAATTCATGCGGTGACTCAGACCCCCAAATCCTACAGTTGTGCCGGTTGACAGACCCACTTACGTGAAAAGACGCCGCATCTAAAAACATAACATTTTATAGAAAGTTCTCATTTTCTTCAATTCTGTTCAAAATGTAGTCTGCTAAATCGAATCTTTTCACTATGTCATTGGACTTGATTTCATGCAGAAGTTGAATCTTATACCCACGTAATTTAAGCCTCTTTCGCATCACTTTGTACACGGTAGACTTAGGTATTTCCAACTCCAAACTTCTCCTTGACAATGACTTTTTAGGGTTACGAATGCAAGATGTACGGATGCGTTTGACGTTCTATTCAGAGCCTGAAGGCGTACCCGGTAGCATAATTTTTAGGACACTACCTGCTTCCCGAAAGTGATTATACTACTGCATAATAGTTTTGTTAGTAGGTGCATCACCGCCATATTCACGTCGATAATTACGCTAAACTGTGATCACTGAACTCGATTGAATAAACCAAATCACACACTGAGCTTTATGCTGTGGCATAGCCGTGACTGGTGAGTGGCGACTGTCGGCCGGCGGAAGCAGTAACACTATTTCCCCACCACACTCGCTTCAAGGCCACGCAATGCGATCGAATACTAGCAAAACAATCTTGACAATATGCTGAACTCAAGTTCAAAACTCGAAGGTATATTACTGATTTCGTTTTTTAATTATGATTTTTTTTTAATCAAGGAATTATTTTATAAACTCCCTGTATTTTGGTGACCGTTACCCTACTTTAGAGATTGCCCATTTTTAATAAACCATTTTGTATATTGAGGTAAATATTATACAGCAAACTCATGGTTTCCGATAATGTATAATAAACATGTGCCCAGTGAGTGATGTAGAGCTTAAGCATTCTCTTGAAAATCGACTTGTTTCATTTTTGTAAGTTGTTTGACGATGTATTATTGTTCTGAATATGTAGCAGCGCACTTTTAAACCTAAGATTTGAAATCTAGAATAATTTAAACCAGTAAAATTTTATCTAATCGAAGCAAGTTTATTATCGACCAATTCAATTACATCAAAAATGCAAAAACCAATTTTTTTAAAGAATCGAGACATTACGTATGCATATGTTTTTGTGCCTGCGGCAAAGTAATTGTATATCTATCTGCAGAAACAGTTCTTTTCTCTTGTAGAGGAATTGTTACTACATGACCTGCTTTTGAGGCAAATGTTGCGACCATCTGTTTGGAGACACTTCCAGAACTGATGTCTTTTGTTGGCTTTTCTTTAACTTGGAATACCAAAATACATGACTGGCGCTTGTTTTCTGGCTCGTATGAGTAAATTCATAATTCGCCATCCCTCAAGATGTTGTACACGTTTTTAAGGTTTCCTGCCTTAAAGAGGTCTGAAGTTTTTGAACTTCAATTCTTCCAAGTTGCACTCTATTCTTTAGTCAATAGATACGGTATACAACAGGTACGTAATTTTTCACAAACAGTCCTTTATGCTAAAATTTTTTAATTGAAGACTGAAATTCCTGATATTGCTCCACTTTCGTGATGTCACATATGAATCTTCGCTGAGCTTGTGCACAGAATTGACGTTTTATTGAGTGACTGCCGTTTTGGTGCATCCACTCTTGGGTCGTACTGTTGAAATATTTGTCTTCAAAAACTAGAAAAATTATTGCGCAGGTTTAATTTCATTTTTCGATTAACTTAAAGTGTCTTAGTAATTCCCGGTTTTTATATAAGAATGTGCATTACAATATTTCCGTGTTATTGGATTAAATTGCTTAATTTACCGCATACCGTCGTTTTCGAGATAAGATGGGGTTCAAGTTAATTTTCGATTAACACAGAGATTCCCCACATTATAGTATCCCGAGATCATCTTCGAACAATTACACCACCCTTCTTACTAAGTTAGTTGGCAACAATTCTGTTGGTACAGTCGAGATTTTCGGCACTTTTCCGATACAGAATTTTTAGCGATGTGCTTCACCGAGTTTCTACGTGGATTGCCCACTGGGTTTACTGGGGGTCCAAATTGTTCTTAACACACAAATGAGGAAAAAATTAATACCTTTAAAATATATTAAAAGACTGTTAAATAAAATTTTACATCTACACATACAGCCTATCATTCAAATACTTGAGCAAAACGTCGCTTAAGTGACAGTCTATTTCAATAACTTCTTATTATAAAAACTATATCAAATTCTAGATGGTTTTAGAATCATATTGATTAGCTGGGTTTAAGAATTGAGATAATATTTTAGATAACCATGGTCTGACTTGGAAGAAAATTCGTTTAAATTTTGTATAGACTTATAGAGTATTTCGAGTTGAGATATAGATTCTTACAACACATTGTTATTTATATTGATCAGGATGCACGTATAAATTTCACATCTTGAATAAGAGAAACGATTTTTAATACTCTTAGAAAACTTTGGTTTTGGTATTTCTGTTGCTGTAAATGTAATCGCACAATGTACTTGTTATGTTTTTTTAGATTCAGAATCCTTATTTTAAGAACCAGCCATCGGAAATTTCCAATTCTACATTAGAACTATATTACTCATCGTAATTTATACAGCAAGTACATCATGCCGCATTATAAATATGGTTTTGAGGTCTCAACACAGTTAGAGGGATAACTTATAATTTATTATTTGCAGTTTGCCACATATACGTTTTTTCGCGCTTCAAATTAATGTGCATTGTTTCTTCAACCACTGAGTGGGTGTAATATAGAGAAGGGAATTTTAGAAGTTAGTGTGGAATGTGCGCAATGATCGGAAGATTACCTTAAGCTACCTTATCGAACAGAAAAAGTAACCGGTCAGTGCGTTAAAGCAGCGAAGTGCCTGTTAAATTCCAAACTATCCTCCCTTAGTACCTTACATGTGTTTTCTGTTTTAAATGTTGTAGGATAGCAACTAACTTCGATGCAATCTGCTAAATAAAGGCCAATGTATGTACGTTTAGACGAACAATAGCTGCAATACAAGGATGGAGTATTTGGTTCTGTCTTAACTACCTAGATTAATCAAGGTAGGCTCTATTTATTCATTATTTGTATGTTTATTTGTCATAGTAAAATTTGTGTAATAATAGTACCCCCTCTGCATAATCATGCCTTGAACTAAAGTACGTATACCTGTAACTCTCATTTAGCTATAATAAACAACTCTTAAACTAAAATACAGTGAGAAGTCATGCAAAAAAATAAGCTATATAAGGCATATCTTATAAACTGGCTAACGAATTTTCAGAGATAGTTGTGAGGAGTAATAAGTATATCAGCTTCCACATTGATGTAGGTTATGCTATTAAACAAATGGAACATCGTTGTGACGTAGCTAAGTGTTTTCGTACATAACCTAAATGTGTAAAAGCTTCACTGCGACGTTCCGTATGCAACCTGTAGTAATTGGCTTTTGTTCTGTTCTCAAACTTCAAGTACAGTTGCAATCCATTATCTAGCTCTCTACACCTATGACCCGCTGTATTATTGATTATCCGAGGGTTCAAGTAACAGCATTCCAAGTCATAAAGAGTGATTTTAAAGAAATCAATTCCAAGCCACTAACAATTTGTCGTGGTTGTTTTGGCTTATGTATTCTTATAAAGAGTTGCATAGTTTATAATATTATTTCGCGCTGAACACATTTAAAATTGTAACAAATTGAAATTGACGAAACATTATTTTAGTATTAGCTACAAATGTTAAAAGTTTGTCAGTAATAACTTCGTTAGAACATTCTAAGTTAAAGTTTTGATGTGCACCTAAATAGCACGACCTAATGAATATTATGGTACTACTTTGCAACTCCATATAGAATGATTCTTGTAGAGCAACATAATTCATTTACTACATTGTAGTAAGCTCGAGCATCGAAATGTTTTATATCTAAACTTCCATCACTTCCTGGTATCATACCGTCATTGTCCTATAGGAATAAGCTATAGCAAACTAAAGCAAAAATTTAAAGACAGAAAGTAGGTTTTAATAAATACCTTATTAATTAAAAGAATTTTTGACAAATACATGAAAAACTTCAAACACTTCAAAAAGTCTAAATCTAAATTTCCGATGCAGCTACTTCTATTACCTGCAAAATTTAACGTATACTCTGATTCAGTATATAAAGATATTTCTACTTTAATTTCCAGTTTCCCTCGTGAGTAGTTTTTGTATACATTGGTTAGTTACCTATAAATGTACAGATCCAGAAATTAAACTACTTAGTTCAATTCGAAATAGAGTTTAACCCGCTATACTTATTTTACTAGTCATTTCAAGCTGCTCAATAGCTTCAATACTATTTCACACTCGAATCAACTTTGCCTAGATGTTTGTATACCTAGACGAAGAGACTCTTGTATACTTTTTGTGTTTCAATCTTGAAAGTAAATTTATACCTAAGTAAACGTGTCTTGGTTGCTTCGGCCTATAGTAACAGTTATAGTTCGTGAATTGCTTTCATACAAATAATAGTGAAGTGATAATTGATTGTTTTCTATAGTGCTCAGATCAATCTCATTATGTAAGGCGATCACACGCGAAGATAAATAGGAAATAACAAGAATGTCAAAACAAGTATGATAGCATTTATCTCAGACGATAAAGTACTTAGCAAACTAGTAGATAACCTTATGGACAAACTGAAAAGCACAAATAAAGAAGTTGTGAATGCCATTTTCATAAAATTATATCTCATTGATACCAAATTGAAGTTATTAGCTGAAAAATATGAACATTTTGAGAATAAATGTGAAGAATTAGAGTAATATTTCAGGCGTTACTTAGTTCGTATGTTTGGTGTCTCTGAAGAACCGGATTACGACACCGAAAGCGAAATTCTACCGGCATTAGAAAATAACAATATCCAAATTTATAATGATTATATCGACAGATGTCACCGCGTAGGTAAATCTAATAAAAACGTACCACGTGCTATATTGGTTACGTTTGTTATATACGAATACAAACAAATGTTATTGAAGATTCAATAGTCACTAAACGGAATTCGTTTGAAGAAAGACTTAGCAAATGCCCCATACTTATTACTTATATCCGCAGCATATAGCTGAGGTTGGAATTTTGTGTGTACTAGTGATAGTGTTATCAATGTCCAGATCCACTATACAGCTAGTTTATAAAAGAACTCCTTGATTTAAAGTTTTATTTGTACACAGTAAAGTTAAAATAATAGTTATTAAACCTATAAGTACCATACAGTATTAAAAAGAATCATCTCAAGTTTTTTTTGATACCTAATAAAGTTATATATGTGCACCATTTATTGCCCTAGTCACGTCTAAACGATAATCAGTTTCTTCCCAGGTATTCTGCAGCATGTCAGACGTGACGGATGCAGCAGCTGCAACAATTCTCTTCCTCAAATGAGCAATGGTACGGATCTTCTCGGAATAAACAAAGTTTTTTACATGTATCCCAAAAAGTAATCTAGTGAAGTCAGATCTGGGCTTCTTGGTGGCCATGCAATCGGTCCACTTCTACCAATCCACCTGTCAGGGAAACGCAAGTTCAACGCATCACGGACACGGTTACTATAGTAAGGTGGCGCTCCGTCTTGTTGGAAGAGAATCGGTCCATTTTCTAGTTCGATAGCATCTATCTGTGGGAAAACGTATAGTTCAAGCATTTCACAATAAGTATCCCCATTAATTGCTTTCTCTGCGAAGATGAAAGGTCCTACCATACGATCATGCATCAATCTACATCAAACATTGACTTTGGGAAAGTCTCGCTGATGTTCTATGAATTCATGCGGTGACTCAGACACCAAAATCCTACAGTTGTGTCGGTTGACAGACCCATTACGTGAAAAGTCGCCGCATCTGAAAACATAACATTTTCTAGGAAGTTCTCATTCTCCCCACCTCCACCCCCACGCTCGCTCTAAGGCCACGCACCGCGATTGAATATTAGCAAAACAATCTTGACAATATACTGAGCTCAAATTTAAAACTCGAAAGTTTATTACTGGTTTCGTTTTTTAAATATGATTTTTTTGAATTAAGGAGTTCTTCTACAAACTCCCTGTATTACAAACACTTTACAGTTGGACAATCTACAACAAAATATAGTGCATGAGTCTGTAAGTGCGAAAGTACCTGTTATTAATTGTATTTTCTCTCCCTTAATCATATTACTTATTCTTAGCTGAATTTTAATTATTTAATTTTACTTTTGCATAGTATTTACTTATTTGCTATTTTAAAATCTACTTAACTTTGAATTAGCATTTTCAAGTAATTGTACAGCTGTTTTGATTAATAGCGTACATAAGCATTATAATTTAAATATATACTATTAGAATGTAAATGGGTTCAAAACAAAACTAGATTATTTCTATAAAAACTTATTAGTTGAAAATTATGATTTAATACTTTTAATAGATAGTGGACTTGATATTATTATAAATAATAACGAATTCTTTGATGGTTTTTAGAAAATCTACTGATGCGATAGGCATAAATTAATTAGTGGTTAAAATAAGGATGGCGGTACTTTAATTGATATTAATGTCATTTAACATCTACTCTTACAGCAGCGTACAACCATGACGGAACACATAGTTGATACATAAAGTTAGCTGCATATAGTAATAAATTTTTGATAAACGATGTGTATATTGAATCTAGTTTAAATTTATCGCAATATGAATTATATTTTAATTCGCGTGAGTCTATTGTAAACAAGCACGTGGATTGTAACTTGCTAATTTTTGTCGATTTTAATATTCCAGAAATTTTTAATTACCTATGTTGAACTATCCATTTCGAATGGACCTGCACCTTGCCGAAGTTCTAAATTACTAGAACAGGTGAAATGGCTTGCGTGTTCTAATGAGCTAAAGAGCCAAACTACAGGTCCAACCAAAGTAGTAGGGTCTTTAGTGAGGAACCAGACTAAGACAGGTCCCCGAAAGAGGGCAGCGGCTCTTTCGGTACTTAGATTGGCAGAGACCATAGGGGTCGGTATGGCAGTCTAAGACACACTACCGCGATGTGGAAGGCAACGGGAAACCACCACATTATCTCCCAAGTACACAGCGTACCTAAATTATAATAAAATAATGGCATTCTCTGGGGTAAAAGATTCCGGAGTAAAATAGTCCCCATTCGGATCTCCGGGAGGGACTACTTCGGAGGATGCGATCGGATAGTTAAAAATAAGAGTCGGGAACATTCTGCGAGTCGGAGCGTGGAATGTTAGAAGTATGAAGCAAGTAGGTAAGCTAGAGAACCTAAAAATCGAAATGAATAGGTTATCACTAGACATAGTAGGGATCAGCGAAGTTCGGTGGCCAGAGGCGGGGATTTTGGAGTGGAGACTTCAGGGTAATTCATACAGGAGCAGAGGACGGAAATTTGGGTGTGGGGATAGTTATGCGGAAAAGATAGGACACTGTGTGGAAAATTACTTACAAAAGAACGAAAGAGTACTCATGGTTAGATTAGAATCTAAACCGGTAAACACAGTAATAATACAAGTTTACATGCCCACCTCTAGCTACAGTGACGAAGAGGTAGAAGCCTTCTACAAAGATATCGAAGACATATTAAGATACGTAAAAGGACATGAAAATTTAATAATTACGGGGGATTTTAATGCAGTGGTAGGTGAGGGTAGGGAAGAAGCGGTAGTAGGTTTATTTGGTTTAGGCACGAGAAACGACAGGGGAAATAGGCTGGTAGAATTTTGCGACAAGAACAATTTAATCATCACAAACACATTATTTCAACATCATGCTAGAAGACGATATACGTGGAAGATGCCAGGAGATATAGGACGATATCAAATAGATTACATTCTTGTTAGACAACGGTTTAGGAATCAAGTAAAAGACTGTAGAAGCTACCCAGAAGCAGATATAGATACAGACCACAACATCGTAATTATGAAGGCCGCACTTAAATTTAAAAATCTGAAAAGAGGAACGGAAAAAGGCACTTGGACTTAGAGAAACTAAAGACAAAGATATTCAAGTAAGATTCGAAAAAAAGTCAAATGAATTGCTGAATGATATCGCGAAAATATCTGAAACTAAAGAAGTAGAAACAGAATGGAATAACATTAAATCCAGCCTAGACATGACGGCCAGAGATATTTTGGGGTATACACAAAAAGAAAATAAGAAACCATGGATAACAAAGGATATCGTGAATTTAATAGAAGAAAGACGAAAATACAAAAATAAATCAGACGAAACAGGAAAACAGAGATACAAAGCCATAAAATGGGAAATTATTCGAAAATGTAGGAAAGCTAAAGAACAATGGATTGATGAAAACTGCAAAGAAGTACAAACTAAGATGGAAATAGGAAAGACAGACGAAGCATACAAATTAATTAGAATGAATTTTAGGGATATAAAACCGTATAGCAAAAATATAAGGGACGCACAAGGAAACGTCATTATAGAAAACGTAGAGAAAGTGAGTAGATGGCAAGAATATATAGGGAATTTATATGCAGGAGAGGAACTAACTGCATTAGAACAGGAATCAGACATTGAAAATGATGACTTGGGATATCCTATACTTCGAGACGAGTTTGAATTAGCATTAAAGAGTCTGAAAAATGGTAAGGCGCCGGGTACAGATAAGGTGCAAGCAGAAACTCTAAAAGCCGCTGGACAAGCAGTAACAGAACGTCTCTTCCAACTTGTAAGCTATATGTATGAGACAGGCGAGATACCCAAAGATTTCAAACGTAGCATCATAGTAACTATACCAAAAAAGAAAGGCGCGGATAGATGTGAAAACTTTCGAACAATAAGTTTGACAGCACACGTGTCAAAAATATTAACTAGAATTGTGCAAAGACGAATGGAAAAACGAGCTGAAGAAATACTAGGAGAAGACCAATTTGGGTTTAGGCGAAACAGGGGAACACGGGAGGCTATTTTAGCTCTGAGAGTGATAATGGAGAAAACAATAGAAAAAGGGGAAAGCATGTATATAGGGTTTGTAGATCTGGAAAAAGCATTCGACAATGTAAATTGGAAAAAAATGTTTGAAATACTCAAAGGGATTGGAATGAGTTATAAGGATAGACGAATAGTACATAGCTTATACAAAGAGCAAACAGCAGTAATAAAATTAGAGCAGGAACGTAGAGAAGTAAACATTAGGAAAGGGGTGAGACAGGGATGTGCCCTATCCCCATTGATTTTTAACTTGCACATAGAAGAGGCAATGAATACTGTCAAATGCAGAAAGACATTTGGAATTACTATGCACGGACAAAAAATTGATATGCTTAGATTTGCAGATGATATAGCGGTATTAGCATCTAGCAAGGAAGAGTTAGAAGCGGCTCTTAATGAAATGGAAACGGTTCTAACAGAGAGATACGGTATGAAAATTAACAAAACTAAAACTAAAGTTCTAGTTTGCAAAGGTGGGGAAAATAAATCAAAACAAGAATACAAGTATTTAACACGAACTTACAAGAGGTTAAGGATTTCTGCTACCTAGGAAGCCAAATAACGCAAGATGGGAAAAGCACAAAAGATATAAAACAAAGATTAGCACAAGGTCGTGCTACATTTAACAAGAAAAAGCAACTATTGTGCTCAAAGACCACAAACATAGAAACAAGGAAAAGATTGCTTAAAACATATGTGTGGAGCACAGCACTGTACGGCTGTGAAGCCTGGACAGTAGGAGAAGCGGACAAGAAAAAGGTAGAAGCCTTTGAAATGTGGTGTTACAGGCGTATGATGAAGATATCATGGACAGACAAAGTTAAGAACGAAAAGGTACTAAAAATGGTAGGGGAAGAAAAAAATATGTGGAAAACGGTAAAAAATAGGAGAGATAGGATGATAGGCCACATACTACGGCATGAGGGAATAGTGCGGAATATTTTAGAAGCAGAGATAGGAAAAAAGAGATGAAGAGGCAGGCCTAGATTAGACTACTGCACACAGATAGTAAAAGATGTAGGCTGTAGAGGTTTCAGGGAGATGTGTAGGCTAGCCCAGAATAGAAATCAATGGAGGTACGCGTCCAACCAATCCCAAGATGGATAAACTAATGACGAAAAGATAACTGTGCGTAAACATGGTGATTATTATAAGTAACTACAAGAATTGGTTGGGCAATATTCTCGAATAATGTTAAGTGTGTGAAAGGATTTACTAGAAAACCACTATTTCGGCAAATGTCTAAGTGTTGGGGGATCTTGGTAGCCACAGGTTGCTTAACCTCCTTCACTGAATCTCAGTAAAATAGGGTATAAAATTAGAAAACAATAGAAAGGGAACGAGCTGAATACATATACTCCCTGAAAAGAAGAAAAGAAGAAAAAGAAGAAAACCACCAAAAACGCAAAATCAAAGAAGCTGTCTATATAACCCTACATAAAAATAACTGCGTTGCAAACGAATCCGTGACTTTCAGTAAACAATGGATTCCATTACTAAAAGAAATAACAAATGAAAATCAAATGCCCACAATATCTAGGTAGCATTGCAAGTTTTTCCTGGGTTTTCCTTGCAATATTAACATGAAATACAGCCTACATACATGATTTCTATTTATACATAAAATAACTAATTACATAAAAATAAGCATATTAACAATCCTTGTTAAACAGCATTGGTATCTGACAAGTATAAATCCACAATAAGGTTACCTCAAAACCATATACAATCTCCGCTGAACAGTATTGGTATCTGACAAGTGTAAACCCGCCATAGGGTCGCCTCAGATCCATATACAATCTTCATAGAACAACATTGGTATCTGACAAGTGTAAACCCGCCATCGGCTCGCCTCAGATCCATATACAATCTTCATAGAACAACATTGGTATCTGACAAGTGTAAACCCGCCATAGGGTCGCCTCAGATCCATATACAATCTTCATAGAACAACATTGGTATCTGACAAGTGTAAACCCGCCATAGGGTCGCCTCAGATCCATATACAATCTTCATAGAACAACAGTGGTATATGACAAGTGTAAACCCGCCATAGAGTCGCCTCAGAACCATGTTAAAATCTACCAAAGAGGTAACCTAAATCCTAATGAATTTTCCCCCTCAAAATAAATATTAAAATAAACGACTACTTAAGCCTTTCAATAATGCAATCGCACACTTCTTTAATAACCATCCTCTCAATTGTATAAATAAAAACATGTTAAAAAATGTTGGCTGAAATGCAGACACAAAAACGGTAGCAGTCTTTTGAAATGCTCCAGATGTATGAGGACGATAGCATGGACAGACAAAGATAATAACAAATAAGTTACAGAAATAGTATGGGAACAAGGATATCTGGGGAAAAAGAGAAATAGTAGGGCGGAATACGTTCTAAGGCATTTTTGGGGAATAGTATGTGATATATTACAAGCAGAGATAGGAAAAAAGAGGTAGATGTAGACCTAGATCAGACAGTTATAGATGCAAACTGTGCATATTTCAGGGAAATCTGTAGGTTAGTTCAGAATAGGGAACAATGATGGTACGCGTCTAACCAGTTCTAGGACTGAAGACCTAATGATGATGATGATGTTGAACTATACTTTCCACTATAATATGTTGCGATTCGTTGCTGTAATTAAAATTTGGCGCATAGTTTAGTTTAAACTGATAATCTAGTACTGTTTCCTTGACTATTTACGTGTATTATCAAATTCAGCAGTCTTTGTCAATCGAAACGGTCGCTTATTGAACATTCTGTTGAATTTGGGTTAAATATTCAGTTATAAAATTTAAGGTGCTTTGAATCTGCGATCATTATCATCAGTAAGAAAGGTTAAATATATGCATTCCTTCAACAGCTTTTATTATTACATGTAATTATAATTTATATATAGCGAATTACTGTTTCAGTATAATATTAAAAGCAGGTATCTATTTATTGAAACACTTGCTTCAGAAAAGATTATAAAATGTTTAAGAGTGGGGTTTTCGATTGTTGAAACATTTGTTTTAGGAAATATTACATTCATTTTAGCGACGTGTTTTATCAAAAGGGTTTTTCGTGATCAGTTGCTGTTCATTCTCGGTTTTTGAACGTGGATTATCCAAGGCATTTGTTGTTAAACTTTTATTTTATATCGATTTAATGACTATATCAATCCGAATTAAGACATATTACTATGAAACTGCACTGATGAATTTATAACCTGGAATTCTGAAATTAATTGGTACGAAGCTGGTACTTTAAATAATGGAATATTTCAAACAACAAACATTAATCACGATTATTGGTGCTAAATTACATGGATAGACACATATTCTAGGTCAAGTAATGATGTGCTGCTTGCTACTGGTCAAGAGAAGTAAAGAGTTATTCCGCTCACGGTTGCATCTTCTGAATTTGATTCACTTGGTGTTCCAGAAAAAGATTTTGGTATGCTGTACAATGCGATACCGCCTAGGTCGACTATAACCAGCGGAACGTTCAGCCAATTCTTTTCTGTAAGCTTTTAAGGTTACTTATCGCACAACCGGAGATGTAACAGTGTGAAGTTAAACTTACTCCACTCTGATCGTGGGAAATGATACGAGGACAGCTGTTATTGATTGAGTATTTACTAAAAACTAGTTCAGCATTGACTGTCCTATAAATTTGTTTATATGAATTTAAAGATATGCCATTGTTTATGTATGGCGGTTTTTTCCTAATAATATTTTTAGCGGCGGACAAAAATGCGTTTCAGTCTGTCGCCTGTTTTCATTGATTGCTGTAACTATGTGAGTGGCTATTGTTTTGTTCTATTAATGTATAAAAAAAGGGACGTTGGCAACCTAGCGACTGAGGCAACTTACAATATTTTCCTGATTTTTATTCTAGGTCAAAGACTAAATTGATGTAGTTGAGTGTACTAATTGTTTTGCGTATATTTTGTGTACTGTGTATCCGGGACGTTTTAAATATATGTTTTTGTGCAAGTTGGTTTTCTTTTTATAAGTTGTTGTTTTATTAAGGTTTTGTAAATAAATTTCTTTCTTCAGGTTTTCTTCTTCTTTCTATGTAACCTTCCCCACTCTACGACATATACTTAACACGGCATTAAATATTTGGATTCCCTTTGATTTTGTTGAGGTACTCGGTGCGGATTTACTGTTACTTGTCTTACTGTACTTTACTTTTCTTCTGTCCGCAAGAACTACCGCAACGAATGTTTTTAGCTCCCTCACTTTCAATAGAAAGGAGTGCCAATAAACTAAGTCTTATTTGGGACATGGTGCTACGCAAGCGCTTAAGTATACTGGACGACCTTTCGGGAGAGGCGGTTGTAACCGGCGAAGTTAAATACAATTGTAATACCGTACACAAGTCCGGCACACTACTAGTGATAGAATAGTTTTCTACTATCACCAATTCGGCTACTTCTTTTACTGAAGAAAGATTTTTAGTTTTCTCTTGATTATTATTATTATTCGAAAACTAAGAATTTGTTGTATTGGATCATACAAGGCCAACAAATCAACAATATTTAAAATATTTCCCTTATGGGACGAGTTAAAATAACATTTATAATTTTCAATAAAATAGCAACAACTTATACTTTAACGTCGTCCTCGATATTATTACTTTATTATTTTTTCAGCGGTCATAAGTTAAACAAGAAATAAGATGAACCACAGAAAATTAGTTTTTAGCTATTTTCTTTTGATAACGCTTGCCAATCGTTAATGGTACCATTACACCAAGCATCATTAAAACTTTTGCCCCATCTGAAAAGATCCAGCTAATATGACAATTAAGTGTGTATTATATTGTTTAATAAGAAAGCCAAAATATATGGATAACTTGGAAGTTGTGGTTTTGCTTGATAATGCTGGTTGCTAAAACTTCTCTTTGATACCCAATCTTTAAGAAAAGGCCCGTTTGGCTGATGAGGCTTTAAACTGCTAAATTTTACATTAATCTCGTTATCTAAATATTGAACGTATCGTCTTTGTTAATTAATACTGCAGTATTCTCAAGCCCAGTCTCAAAAGTATCCTCTTGTAATTCTAAGTTATCATTAGTTCTTGAAGCAGAACACCTTCAGTTTGCCGATTGCTAGAGATTAGAAAAATCAGAACGACGCCGTTGCACTCTCAATTAGATAGATGGTAGAACGCATGAACGGCACCTTGGAATAGTTTCTCTAAGATAGGCTTTAAACATCAAAAGAACTGGGACTAATATATGTTCTCATTTTCATTGCTCTATCGATCTGAAACTCATAAGAATACTAATTCGACTCCTGCATGTGCTATACTGGGAAGCGAGATACGTTTACCAAGTGACCTTTAGTTTGAAGTAACTCTAGAGAAGCTGAGAAGGCTAAAGTTGTGCCGAGAGACTCAAACTGAAAATGCATGACATCCATGGGAACGTAAAAATAAAAATATTCAGATTGCGAGCGATCGGATGAAAATCAGATATGACATCAATGCGCAAGCGGCTGGTGTTTAAACGGGAGAATGCGTATAATTGTACAATCCCAAGCAGAGGCATGGATTATCGCCAAAGCAACAAAGAAATTGTAGTTGGCCATCACGAAGTACTGAAACGAATTAATTATTTAGTGTATAGGACTTGTAAGCTCCAAAATGACGGTGCAAAAGTGGTGCACATTAACAGACTGACACCATACGAGATTGATGACTCCAGTAATTCCAAAAGGTATGATTAAATAAAGCGAATATGGAACCAAAGAGACGAACCATGGCATAGTTCAAATTGTGAATTCTCAATGTTGGTGTACAGCGAACCGGTAAGGCGAGGATTGAGATATGACTTCGAAATACTCCCTTACAAATTGCATAGCAGCGGATTTCAATATGAACCGCGTGATTGCTATGGTGTTCAAAAATAAATTTGACAGTCTGGACCAGCTTCGCCAACAACAAACAAAGCCCTACGCTTTGAAGATGGACGTCCTAGCAATTATTACCTAATAAGAAGCAATTGTGCCCTGGTAAACCTATGGGGGGAGGGGGCATTACGGGATTTAAAAGACCAGATGAACTTTGTGGACAAGAAGTTGGCCATACCTAAGATTGTTTTTATTGTCATAGGACCATCAAGTTTCCGGTCCGCAAAATGTTCTTCGACAACAGTTTTACGGGGTGACCGGTGTAACAGCATATAGAGCATTCGAAAAAATACGCTTAATAGGTGATTACTAAAGCGGTCTAATATCTGTTCAGCGATGAAAAAATGATTCATAGGTGTCGTAAGACAAGCTCATCTGTATAGCGATGGGAATAGTAATTAATATTGTTATACAGAAAGGTTGTTCTCGAAAGCTTGATGACTTAGATTTTAGGTTTCTCTGTATTTTTCTTGAATAAAAAATTATAGTATATACTTGCAAACTGTGTTGCAAAAGATTAGTATTAGTTTGAATTCGGTCCTAATAAGCGTTCGATGAACATAAATTGATGCAAATATAAATTCGCTTATGTGATATAAACTACCAGTAAGATTAGTGCTATGATGGTGTTTAATTCGTCGTACTTAGAAGATTAAATTAATGCCTACGAATAGTAATTAAGCTAGTGTTTATGTAAACAGAACTGCAAATACTTGTGATAGTAAACAATAAATGTTAGATTTATATTTATTAGAATTAAAGGCCAAAGAACAAAAAGAGAATGACACATACCGATATTATTTCAGTCAATGATATCAATTTAAATTTAGAATTTGAATAGACAGTGTCACTTACTTACGTCCACTATGAACTAAAACACTTCCGCAACATCTGGACGACATTGCCATCGGCCCGCCAGTGAAAGAACCGAAACAACATGTACAAATAAATATGGGTTTCGGAGACCCTATGTATGCTATAATGTAGTAGTGATGGGAAATTAAAAATTTGTGCAAGGTGAAATGTTCTAGAAAAATATTTTTATGGTAATGATGCTCATAAATATGTAATAAAAGCATTTGTAAAAGGAATTAAGACCCCAACGAAGAGGTCTATACTTGTTTATATTCACCTCCAAGTAAAATGCATTTTCCAGAGTCCATCCTAAAATTTAAAAAATTAGAAAAAAATAATAATAATAATTTTTTCAAAACTTACCAGAATCTCGTTCTTGAAATTCATCTGACTCAGCTGACATCCTCTTCACAAAGGAGCGCGACGACGCTGACCTAACCTATCAATTTTTCCTTTTATCTAACCTAAGTCCACACAAGTCCAACTAACCTAACCTAATTCCGGACAACACTAGCTAACCTAACTCCTGACAAGTTTACATCCAACCTAGGTCGGAGGCAATTTCACCTTATGGGGTAATTTCACCCCTATGAGGCAATTAGCGCTCCAACGTAATAAAACAGTGTAAAATCTATGTTTTAATATTAATAAGATTTTTGGTGATCCAACGCAGTTTTTCACGCATTCTGATGTACGCCTAAGCACGTCTGTGCCCATGCGCGCCTCTGCGCGCGCATTTTTTTGCCCATGCGCACCCCTGCGCGTGCGCACCCCTGCCCATGCGCACCCCTACGCGCGCGCACCCCTGTCTATGCACACCTCTGCGCGCGCGCACCCCTGTATTTTATTGTATCCTAACAATACGTCATGGTAGATAGTTGTTTATATTTGTATTTATTTTAGTGTGTATATCTAGTAGTATATAAGTTAGTTATAAGCATACCTACCATCCCCATCCTTAAAATTCCTTCGTTCCCGGCGATATGTATTTACCTACACGTGGTTTCGCTGGACGGTAAAACGTATTGTTGAATTAACAACAATATGTCTTATTGACCAAAAACACGTTTCCTCTCCTTTACTTTAATTTCTTTTTTGTTACAGGGCTATTTAAACAACCCATTAATCTCTTTTTTGTTACAGGTTACTTTCAACTGCTTGGATTCGGCTACACAAACAAAATAATGTTATACTTTGTAAAAATTGTATTCTATTAGTTTATTAAACTGTAAATCGGATAAAATAAATTATTAAACTTTTGTGTGGTTAATTTCTTTTGTGTTAATACCTTAAGTGGTTGGTTAAAGGATTCTAGATGTTAAAAAGGAGAGGTGATTAGAAATTGATCTTGGTAAAAAATCTTAAAAATGGGGTAGCTCCCTGGGGAATGATGCTATCTCAAAAATTCTTAGAGATTCTGGTAGCTGAGAAAAATCTAATATTAATTGATACCAAACAAGATAGGTTTATCTCGAAAGATTCAATGACTAGCCGAAGAAAACTATTGTGCAAAATTTTAGATGGTGATGTTATTTATTACTAGAGCCAGATGTGGGAGCAAATGTGGATTGTGTGTGGAAAGGTGGAGTTCATCTCCGCATTTCCCTCCTTATGGGATTTACATATAGTCGAAGAAAACTATTTGGTCCAGATGAGTGTGGAAATGAGGGATTCTCCTCATTCCCGCCTTATGGTAATTTACGTGTAAATGTGTGTGGAAATGAGGGATTCTCCTCATTTCCGCCTTATGGAAATTTACATGTAAATGTGTGTGGAAATGAGGGATTCTCCTCATTTCCACCAAACTATCACTCATCTTCACATTTGCTCCTTATGGGAATTTACATGTAAATGTGGGAGCAAATGTGTGTTTTGGGAGCAAATGTGGCGGCAGGAGCCCCCAAAACCATCTACTTGCATCCTAGGGTTAAGTAACACTGATTTTACTTCGTCATGGCATAATACAATATTTATTGTTAAATGCGTTCATATACACCAATTCTTTAAGACTGGTAACCATATTTATTGCTAATTTTATTTACTAACTTAAAGCAAACTGCAAATAGCTATTTACAACTGATGCTGCATGTACTAAAATAGTTAAGCAAATTTTGTGGCTAGCAAACGCTCCTAATAACGGATAAATAGTAGCGGTAATAGAATTTGCTTCAGGGGATGTTACATATTGTAACTTGCTACGTAATCTACAGAATGACAGCAGCAGACTCTTCTGAGCTAGTTTTTGCAACCTGAGCTTTATATTAGATCCCAAGCTATTAAGAATTTAACGGGTCTTGGATGAAGTAAACGCGAGACGGTAATTTGATTATAATTAATGTTTGGCTATAAAGCAGAAGACTTATTAGTCTAGGTAACCGAAAAAGTAAAACATTCACCCAAGCTTTTGTATATACTCATTTATACGGGAAAATAGGTTGCACGTTTTAACATAAGAACTAAAAAAATGCTGCTGCGTTCGAGACGTATAAAAATGATATAAAAGAGAATATACATGTGTAAGCTAAGAACATTATGCATGTAGATCGAAGAACCTATAATAGTTACGGGTTGGTTAAATTGGAGAAAAGTTGCAAATTTGTAGGGCTATCTAAAGAACCATCGATAAATTTTTTACCTTTGTGCTTAAATTTTCGATTTCTTATTTTATTTTTTCATGTTAATATTGGAGCTAGAAGAAAACAAATAACACTTTCTGAGCACCTTTTAATGAACTGTATAAGAGGACAGTGTCAATTTTAATTTAAGATATTTCTTCCGTCAAGGGTATAATCAACCTTCACCTTTTAAATGCGATTTTGAAAACTTTTCGAAGGGGTGTTGATAAATTAGTAATCTACTACTGGCGCAATTAAAAGTGGGAGCTTAGAATATAATATTATTCAGCATAGTCTCCTCTAAAATTAATACATCGAATCCTGTACGCCCCTAATCCTAAAAAAAACCTTTTTTTGTCTACAAACCAGCCATCCACAGCTTTTGATACCTATTCGATACACAAAAACTTATGTTCTTTTAACTTTTATCAATCGTCGTGCATTGCCCTACAAAAACAAACACTTTTCGCTAACATGGCGCGTCGTTTTTCCGGAGTTTCCTCTCTTGTAGAGGTTGATAATATAGAATAACGGTCTGCAGCAATGATTTTTTTCTATTTTAGGTAATCGATCATAACTTTTCCACGTATATCCGAAGAGACTGGAGCAAGAACTTTTCCAGAGAGTTTTTGAATTCGAAGCTTCTTATACCTTAGGGAATCCTTCTATTTCAACCATAGCTGTTTCGTTTCTAGATCATAGAAATGGACACATGTTTTATCCATGGTCATAAGGCAATTCAAAAAATCTGAATCTTCTTGGTCACGGACAGATATTGACCGTGATATTTCCATTTTTGCTTGTTTGGGTTCCGCGTTCAAGCATTTGGGAATCTATTTTGCAGACATTCGTTTTATATCTACCTCGACCTGAACTATATGATGGACGCATTAATATGAAATCTCTTGTACCAATATGTTTCAAACCAATTCGGTGGTCCGATAATATCATGTCATGAACTGCGTCAGTATATTTGAGGGTGAATCGATCTTCTTACCTTTAGCGATAAAGCTTTTTCTTCTAAATGACGCAATGCAATTTTTCACAGTCGCATGTGACGGGCATTGATCGCCAAGTGTATTAAAGGCATATCTTCGTAGATTTCCTTTTCACTTAGTTCTCTCGGTACTCATAATTTATTAATTTTCACATTTGAGCGTGTGTACTTTCTTTCAAGATTTACAGCACATAAATGCTTTAAACTTTTTGAAGTAGGACTTCACAGTAACAGTTTTAATAAGTCATTATTTGTTGCCATGGTAACAAGATTATGTTTTGTTCAAGCAAAATGGCTTAGACTAACTTAATATCAGTACCTCTTCATACCTGTGTGGCCCTTTAAATTCCAACTATAATGATGAAACTACTTAATAGTTTAATTACATTTTGCGCCCATATTTTAGGCATAATCAGGAAATTTTTAAATATATTTTTGTATTTAAAAAAAATAAGGTTGCAACCTTCTATGCAAGAAGAAATCAGTAAAATAAGGTAAAACAATTTTACTAACCACTGAGAAATGTAAACGTAATTTTAAAACACAATAAATATAATAACAAAATTAAGGAACACTAAAATTATAAAAACTATTTAAAGGTATGGCCATTACTCTTTAAACACAAATAGGACGTTAAACTATAATTCTAAAAATTCTTTAACATTTCTGGTGCAATGCTATTAAAAGCTTCAAGAACCGCTCTTTGGATTACTTCTTGTTTTAAAATTTCGTACATATCTGAAAAGCAACTTTTTTGATTTAATCCACGAAGAAAGCACAATCATCGTTAGATTCTAGGAATGGGATAACCAGGGTGTTCTTAAATAGGTAATCGGTTCTTCAGCAATTCTGGTAGTTAGTGTTGGCGCACCATCTTTTTGTACCAAGAGTTTTGAACCTCTGCACGAAAAATATGATTTATCTTTCTCCCTCTTCGGTAGTTTTCCAGCAGTTAACCATGCAGTCAGTGTATTAAAGTAAAATAGTGGACCTACTATTCTTCTACCAGAAATACCAACTCACATGAAATCAAATCAATATGGTGATGGTGTAAAGGTACGGGTTTGCCAATCACCAATCATACACCGTCCTTTTATTAAAAGTGCCATTATTGGCGATTATAGTTTCATCAGACCAAATCACTATGTAGGGAAGATATTCATTTTATACTATTTACAGAATATTTTACGGTTTTCTAACTCACTTGACTTAAGTTTTTGGAAAATTTGAAGGGATGAAATTTATGTTTGCAAAAAGTAATAAAATTTACGCAAGTTTAATTTAATCGAAAATTAATTAATTTAGTATTGGCAACCAAAAACAAACAGTTTGACATCTGACAGATTAAGGTTAGTAAAAATCCAGCGGTACATGAAGGAACAACACGTTTATATTGTTGAACAATATTTTAAAAATAATGAAAGTTTGGCTGCTATAGTTTGCAAGTTTTGTACAAAATTTTAATATTGATTTAACTTCATCGACTGTGAAGAGAGTAGTTGGTAAATTTAAGGAGACTGGATCAATTGTGAACTTTAAGCACACTGGCCGTTCAATAACAAGTCCATCGAATGATAATATCGAAGCAGTACGTAAAAGTGATGTTGAACGTTAGGAAACATCGATTCGGCATCGTGGACAAGAATTGAAAATTTCAAGAAAGCCTCTATAGCGTACACTCACTAAATAACTGCGTCTTCTGCTTAGAAAGTTCAATTGACACAAGAACTGAAACCTAATGACCATGCACAGCGAAGATAATTTTTTGAATGGATTAGTGAACAATAACAAGTAAATGCTGATTTTTTGAACATAATAATCCTAAGCTAAGTAGCTCATTTTCACCTTGATGGTTTTGTTCATCGTCAAAATTGTCGCATTTGAGGTTCATAGAACCAACATGTCATCATCAAAACAAATGCATGCATAACGTGTTACTGTTTGGTGCGGATTTTGGGCTAGAGGCGTTATTGGACCATACATTTTCGAAAATGAAGCTGGTCATTCGGTGACATGATAACCGAGTTCTTTCTACCTAAATTGGATGATGATGATGTGGAAGACATATATTTTCAACAAGAAGGTGCGACATGGCATGCAACCCGCGAACCTATCCAATTATTGCATTAGACATTTTCGGGCAGTGTACTCTCTCGTTTCGGTGATCAGAATTGACCCCTTAGATGATGTGATTTAACACCAATGGATTTCTTTCTCCGGGTTATTTCAAGTCAAAGGTCTATGTAAACAAGCCCATATCCACCCGTGCATTAAAGGAGGAAATTCAACGATGCATCAACGAAACTAAGTCATATCTATGCAAAATGGTCCTGCAAAATTTCGGCAGAATACTGCTATGTGCCAGCAATGCCTTGGAGGTCATTGGCACTACATGCTATTCTTTACATTACCCTATCTTATGTACTTTATGTTTCAATAAAAAGTATAATCGAAAAAGCACCGGTTTTCTATTTAATTTAAATCGTCCGTAAATTTTGGACACCCTTTATAAAATTTGGTAGACAATAGATTTTGCTTTTATCGTTAATCGCTCAGTTTATCTGGCAAAGGATTTTGAATTATTAGTTGAATCGTCTTTGCGGTTTTATTTATTAAAAATAAAATATAATTTCGTGGGTTGTAAACAACTTCACCAAGGTCCCGGGTTCGAATCCCGACACGGTCCGCTTGAAAAATGTTAGGCGAGCATTTTTCACAAAAATACACCCTCGTTCGGATGAGATGTAAAATGGAGGTCCCGTGTGTGAGTGTTGTCAAGCACGTTAAAGATCCCTACCTTGCTTGGAACAGCAAGGGTTCGGCAAAATTCCAAATTTTCCAGGTAAAAAAAAAACTCGCTTTGTGGCCAATGTAGTACCTTCGGGTGGAGCATTCGAATGTAGTGTAAACAACTCCAGTTGTTCATAAACATTTGAAATTTGTTCCAAACAACATACGCCGCCTATTGGCAATAGGGAACGTTATGGTGATAACAAGTCATGTAGTGAGAGTCCTCTTTGGAATTTGAATAGCAGAAGATAGTGGTTTGTGGAGTACATAATATGGTAGTTTCAAATCGACATCGGTTTAGTCGCCGTCGTTGAACAGTTGTTAATGGTACACAATACCTCCTTAAACAACCACTGGAGGTACGTTCATTCTTTAGTGATTCACTTTGTGTTGTCATTGTGTTAAAGCACTTAATTTGTTTACAAAATCATAAGTGTCATACTGCCGGTAACCACATACTTTAACGTATTTTTGGAAACTTAACTTAAGCTAAAGGTTTTTCTTGCATTCGCAAATTTGCATTAAAACGTAAGCCAAAGTGGCGTGTGTTTTCATTATTAGTGGGTCTTTGAGCCGGAATAGAAGCATTCCTGGATAATACAGTCATTAGAAATAATAAAATCGACTGGGTATGTATTTAATAAATGCGGTTATAATTGCATAACGTGGTCCAACACCATAATACAGGTTTCCAAGAGCGGCATTTATATGGTGTTCTCTAAAGTGAATATTATTTTGAATACATTAGTGTGCTCAACACCCACAAGGTGACGCCGCATGTCAAACAAATATTTATTCAATTGTGATTTCCATTTGTAGACGAAGCATTTATAGGTCAGTTCATTAAAGTTGTTTTGAAACTTACATTGCAGTTAGTTAGTAAATGTTTTGTTTGCAAAGGCATAAAATTCAGGAAGCTCATTATAATTATTAGTGTATATACAATTTAGCTTATTTATACTTAGGTATATAATTGAAAACTATTGGAAAATTGATTTGTTAATCCACTTAAATAGGCGTGGTATTTGTCATTGCTAAATAATGATATTAGTAATTTGCATCTTATTTGTATAGTTAAGTTCATGTTGGTTTGAAGCTCTAAGTTATGTGAGTTGCTTACATTGTGTTATTAGTTTACATAATAAATTTCGCACATTATTAGTGCAATTGTACTGGCTCTAAAAAGAAAGCGGCTGATTTTAGCTAATGTCTTATATAAAACACGATTGAAGCGAATTTTAGATTGTGGTAATCTCTCAGCGAGAGATTCATCTCATGGAAATTTCTTTAAAATACAATTTTGAAATATAGAAATAATATACAGGGAATATAACAAAAACTATTTCTTGATTCTTCACGCAACAAGCAAAAACCTCAAGAACCATTATTGCGAGAAAGATTGCTGGTTGATCAAACTTACTATTTGATAAACGATTGTCAAGATAAACTTTCTCCTCGGTCGCCACATCAGATGGTATTATTACATCGGCTCAAGCTACAACTTCACCACAATCGTCTAATGCCACTTCACTGTGTCTAACTAAATATCTTTTCGTGAAATCTGAAACGTGGTGTAATTTTAATGTTCAACTCTCTTATACACAACACTAATTTTCTGAAATCGAAGGGTTTCGATATATCGTGCTTTTACTTAAAAATGAACCATATAATCTTGCTAAGGGCATCCCAATGACATCTAGCAACTAGCCCATTAAACACTGACTGACCATTTTTTTACAAATAGCTTTTAGCCAACCATCATTGGCCGTTTTTAACGAATTATCTTTCTCCAACAACAGACAATTCAAAGCTCCTTAGGAATTTGGTTGATTGTTTTCAGAAAATTTGACAATATTAAAATCATTACAATTCGACATTGATAGAAGGGATTTTCTACTGGTTGGTATTTGTTAAGCAAACTTGATAAAGCTACTCGTGAAATATTTGAATTGTACTTTAATTCTTCCGAAGTGCCAACCTATGGAGCCGGTAAAACTTTTTTGGTAAAAGAGTGTGTAGCTTTAAACAGCCTTCTATCTATTGAGCTTTCGAGGACTATGTCTAAATATACTACTTCTAGATCTTATAGTCAACTAAGTACAACTCGTTCTAATTATGATTTGACGCTCAACACATATTTGACGCAAACTACTACTCCCTTACGAAGTAATTCGTTTTGTATTATTTAAAAAGGCAACCATTTGTTGTACTTCTGTGAGGAATTTTTTAATTGGTCCCCAATCAAGCGTCATAAAAAAACTATGCATCGTTGGTAATTTTTCAATTATCTTCGACCTAACCATATTATGTCGTCGTGTCAAACGAAGTCATAGTGTAGACATTGAGGTACGCATCATATATTTTGTATTTTCAGATGCTATTCCGCAGTTGTCCTCTTCGAATATTCCAGTTTGTCAAAAGACATCGCCAGCTAGTTAGCAATGTTTGCACAGGTATTACGGGTTCTGCGACAACAATGTACCTTGCTCTACTGCTTATAGTTCTTCTAGAAATCCTCGACAAGGGAAATCAACCTCTTATTATTCGGTCTCAGGTTCATACCGGAAGTGATATCTCTTTCATCGTTGAAAATTGTCGTATAACCATTGGTTTATCTTCTCGTCCCTTTTATATTTCTATTTCTGGTTTGAGCCAGAATTCGCATCAAACATTAGGGACGATATCTGGTTAAATTCGTCTAATTTATGAATACGGTTCGTTTCTTACGGACAACAATTTAAAACTAAATTCTATACTTTGACATCCTAGCTGCGGTAACCTTCCAGCTATACCTTATACAATCTCGTTGGTTTTGTTTAGAGAATATTAAACTAGCTGACGAACAATAGAGGCACCGCTCCTTCTGAGATGCTGTTAGGCGCTGAAATTGCCTTTAGTACTTTATTGGATGGTAAAATTACTGGTACTGTCAATTCTCTATTTGCAGTCAATACAAAATTTACTATCTGGTTTGTGGGGCTATTGACCACTTGGTGGTACATCCTTGCATCAACATTAATCTCAAAGTATTTTGATAACTTGAAGATGTTCCTTCCAGGAAAACGTCACCACCCTCAACAGTCATTTTATAAATCGTTATTTCGTTTGCTTAATAGCAGGTTTGGAATAAACCTTCCCTCCAAGGAAAGGATTCGTGACTTTCTAGATTCCAAAGCTAATGCAGTTAAACATCTGTTGGCTTTGAAGCGCCGTCCTAAAGCCAATCTAAACATTTGCAAGTTGTATATGGATTTTATGCATGACTATGAATCATGACGTCACATGTCACTCTTGTTATTGCTCCTACTTGGTAATGATTCACATTACATTTTGTATCATGCATTTTTAAGATCGACACTGATAAACCTAAATTGAGAGTTGTATTCGATGCTTCTATACAATTGAACAATAGTAATTCATTTAATGATACCTTTCTTAATGAGGGTGTAATACGTTTGACAAATGCAGATTTATTAGTTAAATACTATTACTGATGGGATTTTGTTGCTCAATTTTGGAAATATCGAAATATTTTGAAGTTGTCTAATTTTAGATAAAGTATCTACGCTTTAGCAGTTCAAACTTCAAAAATTCACTAGTATGTAGGTGATATTTTGCGTGGGGTTTATATGTTGTTGGAAGTTCGAAAACTAGAATATCATCTTGTTCAGTTGCTTCATTTTAGACGTTTTAAACTGCGTAAATAGGTTAACAATAGTCCGATCCTTTCGGGAAACCATCCCATAGCGCATCAAAGATCAAAGTCATATCTTGTCACTAGTAGTGTTAATTTTATCATTAAGATACTCGGCATTCGTTTGCAATCTTCGTGTGGCATTTCGTCGTTCGATATTAAGCTTTTGGAGCATCGCATATCTAAACGCATTCTTTGCAACACTCGCTCGTATTTATCACCCATTAGGGTTTGTTTCCCCAGTCACGTTCGCACTAAAGCAACTTATTGAATAATTTTGGGTTCTTGGGTTGTACTGGAATGAATGTCCTTCAGATGTCGTCGTTATGTTTTGTAAAAGACTTATTTCTCAATTTTCATTTCTTGAACCAAATCCAATTTCACCCTATATAACCCTTGAAGAACCATGGGGCGCTTCCGTAGGATAGTTGGTATGCGTATGACTACTATACCCAAGGTTCCGTGTTCGAATCCCGACACGGTCAACTTGAAAAATATTTGGCGAGCATTTTTCACAAACATACGCCCTCATTCGGATGAGAAGTATAATGGAGGTCCTGTGTGTGATTTCGCGTACGTTAAAGTTCCCTACCTTTCTTAGAACAGCAGAGTTTGGCAAAATTCAAAATCTTCAGGTTTAAAAAAAACTCGCGTCCTGGCCAATGTAGTACCTTCGAGTGGAGCGTTGGAAAATCAAATGTAGTGTTCGGGGCTGAAGAAGCTTGGCAGCTCTGTGACTTAGTTTGTTGACGTGTGACTACTAAGCCCAAAGTCCCAAGTTTGATTTTCGACATGGACCGCTGGCAAAATGTTAAGCGAGCATTTTTCACAAATATAAACCCTCGTTTGAATGGGAGAGGTAAAATGTAGGTCCCGTTTGTGATGTTGTCACGCACGTTAAAAATCCCTACCTTGTTCGGACAGCAAGGTTTCGGCAAAATTGAAATTTTCTTGGTAAGAAAAACTCGCTCCTTTTTCAATGCAATAGGTTCGAGTAGATTATTGGAAAAAAAGAGAAACAATCAAATAAAAGGTTCAAGAAGCTGAAGCGGCTCTGTGATTTAGTTGATTTGCATGTGACTACTAAGCCCAAGGTCCAATGTGCGATTCCCGACACAGACTACTTAAAAAATCTTAGGTGTGCATTATTCACAAAAATACGCACCCGTTTAGATGAAAGTCGAAATTTAAGTTCCCTGTGTAGGTGTTGCCAAGCCCATTAAGGATCCCTGTCTTGCATGGAATAGCAAGTGTTTGACAAAATTCAAAACTCTCAAGTAGTAAAAAAACTCGCTTTCTGGCCAATGTAGTACATTTAGGTGGAGCATTGAAAGATTTAATGTAGGTGTAGAAGAAGCTGACGGCGGCCGGTGGATTAGATACGTTGGCATATGACCACTAATCCAAATGTCCCGGATTCGATTTCAACAGGGACCGCTTGAAAAATGTCAGGCGAGCATTTTCCACAAAAATGAGCCCTCGTTCTGATAAGAGGTAAAATGTAAGTCCGGTGTCTGAATGTTGTACGCACGTTAGAGATCCTACCTTGCATGGAATTTCTGCTATTTCTTTCCACAGATATCTTTGTTCCCCTACAATTTCGATAACCTATTTGTTATTAACTTTATCTGTCCATGCTATCGTCCTCATACATCTGAAGCACAACATTCCAAAAGGTTGCTACCGTTTTTCTGTCTGTTTTTCTTCCTGCCTGTTCTTCATAGTGTTACAGGCCCAACTCTTGTAAGTATAAATATGTATTCTACGTTAGGGTTAAGGTGGTGGAGACGTGGAGTGAGCGCCCGTACAAAGAGGAGACGCGTGAGTGCTGTAGTGGTAGACAGACGTGCTCTCAAAGTTAAAATCACAGTGCGTGATACAGTTATTGTAGCTGAATGCGGTGAGCTTTTTCTAATTTAAGGATTTGTTTGTAGTGATAGTTATTATAATCTCACTACTTGTTAATATTTGTATGTGTATTGCTTTGACCACTGAAATAAACGCATAAAAACGCACGTTATTTGTTTGTATTCTGCATGAAACTTACAAGAACCCCTGATTAATTAATTATTCACCCTGTTGATAACAGTCTACATTCTCAATAGACATACTGTACTGTGCTCCACACATATGCTTTCAACTATTTTCTTCTTGTTTCTATGTTTGTTGTCTTTCATCATAAGCGCTGTTCTTCCTTGTTAGATGCAGTTCGGTCCCCTACCCTACACTTTAATTTAAGAATAATTAAAATAACATATTTTTCAAAAGGACATAGTTCCGTTTTCCGTAAATATTTAAATTGTAGACTATAGAATTTGTCCACGTTTATCTGAACGAGCGCCACGACATTTCAGCAATGTAATGTTAATGTATTAAGAACCTGCTTGCTAGGAATTTTGTCGTAAGATATAAGGCAAGACATGACTAATTCATCCCATTTGGCTATAAAGAACGGGTAAGGGGTTGCGCACACAGTTGCTTTTTAATTTTTAGTGTATACAGTGTATTACCGCCAGAATGAGGATGTGATGGTGTCATCCTTACACACTTGAAATTGCACCCTGTCAGTACGCTAAAACGCGTGAAATCGATTTTATGTTATTACAGGTTATTTTTAGTGGTAATACGATTCCTACTTTTACAATTTAATAGCTTTAAATAATCTTTTTTTAAATTAATCTAAATAGTAGATAGTGTATTTCTAAGACGTGATAGAGTAGTAGGGTTCCGGTTTCATAAAAATGCAGGCAACGAATTTTAGCGAAGTAAATGGGTGTAATTGTGGTGTCGAACAACTATTTAAAAATACATTTAGTTCACTGGGTTTTGCAGAAAAAAAACTTAATTTCTAAAGGAAGACCAACCCCTTCTGACCTACCCTTTCTCTACCTAATTTAGTTCAAGAACGAAAAACGGGTGGGAAGATAGTTCAACTTAAATTTTTTGAAAGTAAATATAGTGAGATTCCGTGGTTTTGCTGTTGTAGGTGGCTCTGTGGCGTAGTGGTATGTGTGTGACTACTACGCCCAAGGTCCCGGGTTCGAGCATTTTTCACAAAAATACACCCTCGTTCGGATGAGAGGTAAAATGGAGGTCTCGTGCGTGAGTGATGTTACGCACGTTAAAGATCCCTACTTTGCTTAGAACAGCAAGGGTTCGGCAAAATTCCAAATTTTCCAGGTAAAAAAAAACTCGCTTCCTGGCCTATGTAATACCTTCGGGTGGAGCATTGGAAAATCACATGTAAGGTTGTGCGGTTGTAAAAAGTTATTAAAGTTGTTTTGTTAGCCATATTTATTATTTTTCGTTCATAAAAAATTTATGGAATAAAGATGGGATAATAGATTTAAATAATTTGGGGAATGTACTACGTAAACGTCATCAACAAACTGAAGAACACATAACAGCTTCTGTTAATCTTCAACAGTTCATGGCTAGTGACAATAGAATAGAATGTTCTTTAAGCAAAGCCTATAAAGAAAATATAGAACTACATACCAATAAAGCTAGGAGTAATCGTTATGTTATTAGAAAATTGATAGACATTGTATGTTTTCCAGCTCTGCAGGAATTACCTTTTCGTGGACATAATGAATCTGAAAATTCTCCAAATAGAGATCATTATAGAGAATTACTGCATTTATTTGCAGAAAATGATGTCCAATTACAACTGCGCATAAAAACTTGTACAGTTTTTAGCGGAGAAACTTCAGCAATTTAAAATAATCTAATCGAAGCTTGTAGTGAACATTTGATGAAAATTATTAAAAAAAGAAGTTTTAGAAGTGAAATTTTTCGCTATTATTGTTGATGAAACTACAGACATTACAAAAAAATCTCAACTTTCTACTGTTTTCCGGTATGTTGATGTATGTGGTGCGGTTCAGGAAAGGTTTATTAGATTCTTAGACATTAGTGATAATCGAACAGCTGAACGTATATCAAAATGCGTGTTTGACGAATTAGATGATTTTAATTGTAGTGACAAGTTAGTAACCCAAACGTATGATGGCGCATCTGTCAATACAGGACAATATAACGGTTTTGTCTTGTCTTAAATTGAAATGTCCACAAGCACCAATAACCATATGTTATGCACACAAATGAAATTTAGTTTTATAAAATTCTGTAAAAAATATTAAACAGTGTAAGGTATTTTATATGTCCTTTTCCGGCTTTGCATCTTTTTTTTTTCAAACTCATCGAAAAGATAGTATGCTCTTGATAAAATTGTGAGCAGTCGTTTTGCTTCAGTTGCTCCTACTAGATGGCAGTATAAAAATCGGCTTGTTGAAATGTTTATGGCTTAAGAATGAGCTTACCAAATTGTTTAATTTTATTTTGGGAAATGATACTACGTTCGATGCTGTGTCGTGGTATTGTGCAAAAGGTTTTCGCAAAAACCTTTGTGATTTTGATTTTAATTTGCTTTTGGAATTATTTCATTTAGTGCTGCCTTAAAGCAAATATCATATTTAAAATTCTACAAAAAAAAGCATGCAACATTATGTATTGCAATAGTGAAATACAGAATTTTAAGAGTTATCTAGTTCGGTAGCTTGATGATTTTAGAGGTCTCTGGATAAAAAATTTTCGGTTTCTGTAAATCAAAGTTTTTCAGCCTCTTGCAATTTAATAAATTTGACGATTGCGCTCGTAAATTCCTGTTAGAATTGCTCAAAAGCCTGATGAATTCTCCATGTAACCAATATTTTAATGAGACGAGTTTAACCCTTATGTGCACAGCCGACTTTTATACCTATTGTGCACAGTAATGGTACCCGGGTACCTACATATGTTTTAAATGGGAAATGCAGTATTTTCTTGATCTTTTAGCAAAGTTGTGTTTACATATGTATGTAGCATTCATATTTACTCTAAGCTATTTTATAAAATGCATTTCCAAATTGATAAATGACTATGTAATTTCCCATTAACCAGAAAAGTGCCTATAATGCAGCTAATTGTAGGAATTTTCGTCTGTAAGTTATTGTTAATGATCTACCTACTTTCTAAGCCGTAAATATATAATTTTACAAAAGTTTATTAAAGTACTTAATTATGATTTCTGATAATTAGTTTACCATACCTTCTAGAATAATGAGTGTTGTAAAAGTTTATCAAAGTTTCGTAATCTATTTGTCATCACCCTTCGGGATAATGGGTATTTTACCCAAAGTGAAAATAGAACTCATTCAGCGTTAACGACAGCTTTGGGGTATTTATAAGGAAAGCCATAAATCGTTTAAAATAAGTTGTATTCTCAACTTTTGACTGTAAAGTGAATATTGTACAATTTATTTAGTGAAATATCAAAATTGATATTTTGAAATGAGGGAATTATTACAGGCACAATATTTTAGGTACGTTTGACATAATTTATTGATATAAGATGTAGTATACTAAGATTGCTTTGTTGTCTCTATTTAGACTCACGTACGAAGAACAACAGGCATATTTATTAACTCTACATGAAGAAGTATTGAGTGATAATGATGGTGAATATGTATATGAAAACTCTGATGACGAATGGATTCCACTACAACAAACAACAGCTTATTTGTCCGATTTTTTGGATATAGAAGATTTGAATACTGTCGTAGGTGACGAAATAGAATTGGAGTAAAATTTTTCGAATGGGGAAGACAATAGCACTGCCGCTAGTGATCAAAATGTTGCCGCATCATATTTATTAGCTAAATCTGGTACTAAATGGACAAAATCCCCACCTGCTGTTACCCGTACTCAGAAACACAACATTGTCCGCCAAAAATCTGGTCTCGTGGATACTATCAAATGCATCTTCTCCGAAGAAATGGTAAACATTATTGTGCGGAAAACCAACAAAAAAGTTGTTCGTCTTCTCTCAGCCTTCCAATGGCTTCGCGTATTTTTGTACAAAGGTCCTGCACGTGTGTGGTATGTGTTATGTACACATTTTCTTTCATATAACCCCACAAGAAGTAATATAGGGGGTTGAGGTCGGGCGAACGCGGTGGCCAATAGATAGTACCTCTTCGTCCTACCCAACGATTGCAATATGCATGATTTAAGTGTTCCCTAACATTACGAGCATTATGTGCTGGAGCGCCATTATGTTGAAACCTTACATTTGATTTTCCAATGCTCCACCCAAAGGTACTACATTGGCCAGAAAGCGAGTTTCTTTTACCTGGAAAATTTTTGAATTTTGCCGAAGTCTTGCTGTTCCAAGCAAGGTAGGGATCTCTAGCGTGCATGACAACACACACACGGGACCTCCATTTTACCTCTCATCCGAACGAGGGTGTATTTTTGTGAAAAATGCTTGCCTAACATTTTCAAGCGGACCGTGTAGAGATTTGAACCTGGAACCTTGGGCATAGTAGTCGCACACATACCAACTACGCCACGGAGCCGCCGCATCGTGTTGAAACCACATTATACGCCTGGTTTGTAGAGGGATATCTTCTAGAAGATCGCTTAATTCGTGTCGAAGAAGTGAAGTTACCGTTGTGCATTGAGCCTAGCTGGTAATTTAAATGGCCCAACTTGCTACTATCCCAACCCACAAATTAATGCTAAAACGTTGTTGAAATTGGTCGTGTTGTATAGTTCTCGGGTTTTCAATTGCCCAAAAGTGGAGATTGTGAATTTTAAATATTCCAACCCTATGGAAAGACGATTCATCACTCCATAAAATTTTTTCAAAGAATTGTTGATCGTGACTGTGTCTGCGGAGCATTTCGCGGCAAAACGCTACTCTTTGTGGATAGTCTGTTGGTAATAGAGCTTGCAGGCGTTGCATGTGGTATGGATGGAGATTGTTTTTGCATAACATTCTATGTACCGTAGTTCGTGGAACTCCAGATTGCCTGGGAATGTCCCTAACACTCGTTGCAGGATTATCTAATGCCATGGCAACGACTTCGTCTTCACCTTCAATTCGAGGTCTTCCTTCTCGTTGTTGTAAAGCACCAGGACTTTCACCTTGAACATAAACGTGATGCGCTCTTTCAAATACCCTACGGTCGAGAAAATTGGCTTGGTTAGGAAAACGAGTTCTGTATTCTCTAGCAGCTTGTTGTACATTGTCATTACATGCTCCATAAACAAACTGCATTTCAGCATACTCACGAGCAGTATAGTACAATTTCTAAATGTAGAATTTTGAAACTAAACAACAAAGGCAACAATAATCACAAAACAGAAATCCACTATTTTAAGAATTGACCTAATCTAGTCGAACAATTGTACACGATTCAAAAACAATTTTTAATTAAAGGCAGGCCACTAGATACTAACATTAAAATGTAACTAATATGCATAACATTTACCAAGAATATTTATATTTGCCTGCCATTGTTTGTAGTTAAATAATGAAGTGATTCTTTACCTGATTTACCTTAATCTTGAATAAAATGTTGCCAATCTATTATTTATTAAGAATGTAATTCATATTAAATAGTTTGATTATCTACTAAAACTTTTTCAAAAATTATAAGTTTGCTATTACTTACGAATTCTTTAATAAAAGCGCTGTTCTTGGGATTGTACCTACAAATTACCCAAAAACTTTCTATGCATTTAATCTTATACCTACCAGTTATACCTTTAAACAAAGTGCATAGATTAATGAAGTTTTTTGGATAGGTGTGCACTTTTCGATGGTAATACTTTTTTTAAGTAATTTCAGGTTGAAAAGCACGCCCAATTTTTCATAGAACCAAAATTATGGAAAAAATTATAATTTTCTCTTGCGATAATAAGTAAATGTTTGAGGAAGTCTTCATTTATTAAACACGCAACATTCACACATACAACAGAAAACGAACTACCTTCAAAAGGTCAGTATTTCTTTTATTGCAAATTAATATTCGAAATTCTGCACGATTTTGACACAGAACGTAAAAGTTGCTATAACTTTGAAACCATCAACAATTGGATAAAAACATATATAGTTATTTGAATAGGTATTAATCTCAGCTACCAAACCCTTCAATTTGGATCATTACTTTTGGGACACCTTATATATATATATATATATATATATATATATATATATATATATATTTCCATGATATTCCTTTTATTGCTGTGCTATTCGCCCCAATTGATATGAAATATTAAATTAGGATTTTACTCCGACTAGCTTACTGAATAAATCTTATTGAATCAAATAAAGCAATTCTAGAACACACAATATAGTAATTGATAATATTTACAACGCTCAAAATTTTTTTTTTTACAAAATATCTACATATACCAGATTTAAGCTTTTCTGAAAGCCAGCAGAAATATCTTTTAATTACATTTAGGGACCTTCGCACGTTCCAAGATACCCTCCTCTATTTTCACATTTTTTTAAGTGGCTTTTTGATGACTCTTACAAATATACAATGCATAACAAATATTAAATTGAAAACAGTCTTTCAATAATAAAGTGTATTAAAAGTTGCTAACCTGGAATGGGTTCTGGAGTTCCATCCTAGTCTATGATCTGCATCCCCTTGCCGTGTCCGCTTTGCTTATTGGTATTTTTGTTTGCGTTAAGACATCAACAAAATGCCGTCCCCATATAAGAATCGCCTCCCATAAATCGCTTCCAATTGAAGTCGTACCAAATTAAAGTACGTCCAAAATTAAAGCATCACCTCCAATTAAAATACGTCACAAATTAAAGTATATGTCCAAAATTAGAATATGTCCAAAATTAAAATATGTCCAAATAAACTATGTCCAAGTTAAAAGTCCTGTTTTGTTAATATTAGAAATGAATTTAATTAAGTCGTTTAACTTACGTCTATCTATAGATCGGCTTATTCTTCGTTGCACAAAAATCTCG